>JAESUZ010001712.1:3000000-3501263 GCA_017311185.1 Proteles cristata cristata | reverse complement strand
AAAAAAAAAAAGAAAAAAAAAGAAAAGTGATCCCAGAAAGTTCATTCTTGGGCATCTGGCATTTAAAATGCTTGGATATAAGGCAGTGTAGCCTTCCCATTGCCCTCCGGTGTTCTCTAACATATCCATGTCCTGGTTGCTGTCGGTGCTCATCAGAGACAGACCGTGGATAAGAAAGCGGCCTCCAGTCAGACAGACCTACATTCATATCCCAAAGATGATGAGCAAATGACATAACTTCTTTAAGGTGAAAATAGGAAGTGCATGGCCAGCCTCACACGGTGGTATAAGGATTAAGATAAGACATGTAAGAAGAAGGTAATGGGAAAACTAGCCACTGGTTAGAACTGGTCAGTAGAGAGAGTCCATGTAGTGTACATGTTCCATTTTAAAAGTCAGTCACAGACCTAAAGAATTTGTGTTTGCCTGATGACACATAGTTGTACTTAGAAGCATGAGGATGAGAATCCGTATTTACTATTAGTTCAGTGTCTTTCCATTATATCACATAACTTCTGCATGAGTTGCTGGCTAAGGATCACATCTGAACTATTCTTAGCCTTGTCGATGGAGGTATTTGTTGTTCATCAGAAAATACTTTTTTCATATGCTGTTTCATACTTCCCGTTGCTTCCTTACCATCTAAAAAAAAAAAAGATGGAGAATGTATTAGTTTTGTATTGCTGCTATAACAAAACTCAATAGTTTTGTAGCTTCAAACAATATACATTTATTCCCTTACAGTTCTAGAGCTCAGAAGTCTAAAATCAGTTTGTCAGTGGGGCTGTGTTCCTTCTGGAGGCTCTTGTGGAAAATGTACTTCTCTACTTTCTCCATCTTTCATAGACTACCTGCATTCTTTGGCTCATGGTCCCCCTCCCCCCCATCATGTCTCATTTTCCATTCTCACATCTCATCACATTGCAGTCTACTCCCTGATCTCTTGCTTCTCTCTTATAAGGACCCTGTGCTTGCATTGGCTCTGCATGGATATTCTTGGATAATCTCCCCATCTCCAGGGCTTTACTTTAATCACCTCTCTAAAGTCCATTTTACCATGTAAAGTAACATTCAATGGTTCCAGAGATTAGGCTGTGGATATATTTGAGGGTTGTTATTCCACTTACCACAGATAGACATTTGCCTTATGAGCCAGAATTCTCAAATTATCTTTCTTTTTCACCTATATTTCTGAATGTCTCAACATTAAATCATACCAGTTCACATACATTTTTCTAGGCGTTTACTCTCCTCCCTCTGTGCCCCATAATGAATTCCTCCTTTTAGAATAAACCTATTCTAGAAACGGAAGGCACTGACATCGCCCACTCAAATGACTATTCATACTTCTTGGCTTACTCTGATGTTGGAGGGGCTGTGATTAGGGAATGGATGTCTGGGAGAGTCTCCAATGCTCACTTTCTACCCCTGAACATATACTTCTTGAGAGAATAGTCAATACTTTTTGGAATTGAAAAAAAAAAAAAGATCTTCAGATTCTACCATGTATGTATGGGGATTTGGATTAGGAGAGGTTTGCCTTCCTCTTTCTGGATATAGGCTATATTTGAATTATTGTCAGCAGAAATCACACTGATGAATTTATTTAATCAGGGGCCTTTCATCTAAGCCCAGAGTCCCTAAACCCTTAAAAGCTCCGTGGAAGGCCTTCATGGTATGGAACCTCTTGGGGCTGTGCAAAGCCATAGGATTATTTTTCTGGAAAGACTACATCATAATTGTCATTAGAGTTTTAAAGAGTTTAGTGATTCAGGAAAGGTTAATGATACTGAATTGATGGCAGGTGGATTATTTTCCTTTTCCCCTTGGTAGATAAAAGGTCTTTGGAAGTACACTGCATATATATATATATATTTTTTTTTAAATAAATGATGTGATCTTTTTTTAGCTGCAACTCACCTTCCCTCATTCATATTGAAATAGACCTCCCACTGAAGCCCATGTCTTTTTTGCTGTCAGCAATAAAAGGTTTATTCTGTTTCTGCTAGCATATTCTGAGATATCTTTAGAACAAACAAGATATGGGAAACCATTGTTAAGTGTCATCTGAATCTTGGGTAGGCAATATATAATTTGTTTGTTTAGACAGGAATTGAAGATAAAAAGTGTTGTGTTTTTTCCCCCATGTCTCCTGAACACCAGCTGTTTTTTTTTTTTTTTTTTTTGCAATTTTTTTCTTTTAGAACATAATTCTTTGGAGCTGAAAACTCATTTCCTTGAGTGTTTTGCATGCATTCCTCCCTCACCTTTGATCACTATTTACCTTCTTCCAACTCCTTAAGTTTCCTCATAAAGAATGTATGACATTTTCCTGCGTCTATCTTTAACTCTGCTTTCACCTTTACTTGACCCTCACCTTGCCATATGGGAACACAAAGGATGAGGACTAACTTGTGGAATTTGCTTAATTTCCATATATTACTAGATATATGAGGCTAAACAATGGTAAATAAATATTGTGTGTGCATAAGGCAAAATGGTCAATGGAATCCAATGATTTGATAATTGAGTCACTACATACAACTTAAAGCTTGGTGAACAAAACTTAAGTGACCAAAGGTCATTATGCTTTTTGAATCAGAGATGCTTTTAAAAACCATTGGGAACTAAGCTCAGAGGACTATGAAAGGGAATTCAGTAGGGTTAGCTGATTTAACAAACAAGCTTTGTAGCCACAGGCAAAGAGGGAGCCTTGCATTGAATGGAATTTCCTTTCTTGCGGGGTTCTTATCCCTTTTTTTTTAAATTAAAAACATTTAAAAAAATCTTATGATGGGTATTTTGGAGATAATTCTTTCTATCTTTCCTTCTTTCTTTCTTTTCTTTTTAAAAAATGTTTATTTATTTTTGAGAGAGAGAGAGAGACAGCCAGCCAGCCAGCCAGCATGAGTTATGGGAGAGACAAAGAGAGGCAGACGCAGAATCTGAAACTAGCTCCAGGCTCCGAGCTGCCGGCATAGAGCCCGATGCTGGGCTCAAACTCATGAACTGCAAGATCATGACCTGAGCTGATCATGACCTAAGTCAGACGCTTAACTGACTGAGCCACCCAGGCGCCCCTGGAGATAATTATTTCAATGGGGTGCCATGCTGGCTCAGTCTGTGGAGCATATGACTCTTGAGCTCTGGAGATAATGATTTCTTTGGCATTAAATAGAATAGATACAAATTCTCTTTGAAAACTCTGGGACATTATGTAAAAATAATGCATAACTATCTTGAAAGGAATATGTTGCTTTCGATAAAACTCATTAATGTTCATTTTTATTTAGAACAAGAATGTAAGAATCATTTGGGCTTACTTAATCATTTTATAGATGGAAAGGAAAAAGAGGTCAGGATGGGAGGGTTTTATAGCATTATGCATCTATTTTAGTGACAAAGTTGGTGATAAAATTCAAGATTCTGGAAACTGACCCAGTGATCTTTTGTTGTAGCATATTGCCAATATAAGGTGACACTCACTGGTTCCAGGGCTGAATGTTGAAGGAAACAGGTTTCATACCTTGTAAATCCAACCAGAGTGAGGTACACCTATACCCACGAGCATGGCTAAAATGTAAAAGAGTGACAATATCAAGTGTTGACTGGGATATGGAGCCACCAGAGAGGTCAGGAGGCATGGCTGGTAGGAGAAGAGAAAGACACAGCTATTTTGGAGAGCAGTTTGGCAGTTTCTAATGTTAAACACTTTCTCTGTGGCCTAACAGTTCTGAGAGAGAGGCCTATATACAAATATTAATTGCAGCTTTACTATAACAACTAAAAGCTGGAAACAGTTCATATGTTCATCAAGTGGTGAACAGATAACTTGTGGTATGTTTATACAATGGGGTACTGGTCAGCCAGAAGGGGAAGAAATCCTCCCCTGGAACTCAAAACCATGTTGAAAGAAGCAGACACAAAAAGAGCAAATTCTGCATAATTCCATTTACATGAAGCTCTCGAACAGACAGAACTAACTGAAAGCGACAGAAATCAGAGGGGTGAGTGAGTGTGGGAGTTGACTGCATATGGGCACTTTTTAGTAAGGGAAGTGTTCCGTATGTTGCTTGAGGTGGCATAGGTGTATACCTGTGTCCAAACGCATTAAACTGTACACTTAATGAGGGTACATTTTGTTGTATATAAGTTATACCTCAATATAGTTGAATTTTTAAAAAATAAGAAATAGGATCATGAGAAGCTAGGGTGTCAAACAGCAAAGGATGCTTGGTATAAAGCGTAAGATATTTTGACCATGCCATTGAATTTTCTCTGGTTCCATTTTGTCTCGGAATTTTTGTCATCCTGTGATTGACCGGTTGTACTTGTCTGAGAACACAGGTACAAGTAAGCCTACCATGGTGAGGAAAAAAAAAAACCCACACACACCAAAAAACTGAACAATCCACCCATGCACATTTCCATGAGCGAGTTTCTTCTGTGCTTGAGGATATTTTGCCAACTTAAGCGGTAATCATGGGAATCATTTAAAGCTTCAGTTATTAATTCTTCTTTAGTTACCAAAATTTTACCAGCCTAACTATATATGCAAATAAAATAATACCCGGAGAAATGCCAAGTGCTTTTCTGTTCTCTAGGAGGAAGTTTAGAGGATTTGTAGACTGAGTAGGTTGAATTTATAGCCATATTCTCTGCTAAGAAATCTAAAAATAAAAAAGGTTGGCATCACAGTCAATGTTCTGAGTCATATTTTAAATCCTGTAAGCCTGTAGCTTAGCAAAATGCAATTCAGAAAACTCTTAACTGCATATACAATGTATCTTCATCTTGCCAATTCTCCAGCAAGCTTCCTTCAGAGACTAGGTTCAGCAGTGCCTGAGACTAGAATTGAAGTCATAGGAGTCCCCTTGAAATGAGTTCTAGACATAAGATGAAAGCAGCATTGCTTCTAGCGGAGTCCAAGATTCCCAAGAGTTTTCCTTTTAGGGAGCTTGAGGATTATTAAGTAACTTTTAGAACCCAAGGCATTATGGGGGCGCCCGGGTGGCTTAGTCGGTTAAGCGTCCGACTTTCGCTCAGGTCATGATCTCACGGTTCGTGGGTTCGAGCCCTGCGTTGGTCTCTGTGCTGACTGCCAGCTCAGAGCCTGGAGCCTGTTTCAGTCTGTGACTCCCTCTCTCTCTGACCCTCCCTGCTCACGCTCTCGCTCTCTCTCTCTCTCTCTCCTAGAAATAAATAAAAACATTAAAAAAAAAAAAAGAACCCAAGGCAGTATGGAAAATCTAATTGAATAAAAATTTGACTTTTATTTATTGAAGTTTTCTTTTCCTCAACTGAAACAAAAGAATGTCAGCAGGATTTCTTGTAATACATTTGGTTATGTTACTTTCACCTGGGTGTGTTTATTAGTTCATTCACCAAAAATTGACTGGGTACCTATCAGGTGACAGGTATTTTTCCTGACAGCAGGATATAAAGAAGAAAAAGAGTAATGTGGGCTCTCCAGGAGCTTACAGTTCAGTAAGGAGGTGTGCAAATAAATACTTTATTGTGACAGATGTGATTGCTAGAATAAGGTATGTGCAAGGGCAGCCTGGTTGGTGTGTGCCAGCGTGGAGATGATAGGTCCATCTAGTCTAACTTGTCATTTAAGGCCAATGTTTTCTTAACTGATTTTCTGTCTGCAAGATCTATCACTGACAAAAGTGGGACATTAAACCCCCCTGATTTTGTTGCATTGCTGCCTATTTCTTCTTTTAGATCTGTTAATGTTTTCTCTGTACATTTAGGTGCTCCTATACTGGGTGGGTAATCAAGATTTACATACATTACACCTTTCATTGGATTGACCTCTTTATATAATGACCTTCCTTGCTTCTAATTATAGTCTTGGTCTGAAAGTCTATGTAGAAGTAGAGCTATCCAAGTTTTCATTTCTATTTGCATGGAGTATCTTTTTCTATTCCTTCACTTTCTGTCAATGTGTTTTTACTTCTGAAATCTTTTTTTATCCTTTCAGTCACTCCATCTTTGATTGGAGAATTTAGTTCATTTACATCAAAAGTGATTATTGATAGGTATGTACTTATTGCCATTTTGTTAATGATTTTCTGGCTCCTTTGTAATTCCTTTGTTCCTTAATTCTCGTTCTCTTCCTCTGTGATTTGATTATTTTGGTGGTGGTATGCGTATGTTCCTTTTTGTCTTTTGTGGATCTGGAAATGTTAGGGAAGGATGGTCAGAGAGCCTCATTTGAGCTACAGCCTGGATGATGGCTAATCTGCCATCCTCACAGTGGGGACAGTGGTGGCTGCTACAAAGGCTCAGAGACCGTTTGTGCAGAACTGCACATGGATTGGTGTCCTTGGAAGGTGAAGTTTGAGGTGGATAGTTATGGGAACTGAGGCTTGTGTGCGGTACAGAAGGCTCGAGGCCTCTTCTGTAAACTGGTGGTCCTCAGTCCAGTGTGCTTTAATCATCTGGAAAACTTTTTTTTAAAAAATGATTAACCTAGACCTCAAGACTGTTGAATTAGCATCTTCAGGAAGAGGACTTGAGCATGTTTGACTTTCTTAACTGTCCACACATGATTCTGATTTACAGCCAGATTGTCTATCCTTTGTAGGGCATGAGTATCCACTAAAGAAATTTGAACAGGGCCGTGACATGTCCTGACATGTTCAAACCAAGTACCAGAGAGCTTTATAGGAACTGATGTCCATCTTGTAAACACTGCTTCCATAGCTGCAAATATACTCAGAGCACTCAGAGGCCCATTAGACATAAAGATAGAATAGTTTCCAGTTGCCACTGCAGACCAAATGATAGGAGTCCACCTAGCAATCTTATCTGCTTCTTCTTCACATCGGTACAAAACTGAAGGCTGACAAAGCTTTACTCTGTAGCTATTTGAGGATCATTTTAATGTACCAGAATAAGTTTTCTATCTTTTTAAAAAAATTTTTTAATAGTTTATTTATTTTCGAGACGGAGCGTGAGTGAGGGAGGGGCAGAGAGAGAGGGAGACACAGAATCTGAAACAGGCTCCAGACTCTGAGCTGTCAGCACAGAGCCCGACACAGAGCTCAAACCCACAAACCACGAGATCATGACCTGAGCCGAAGTCGGACGCTTAACTGACTGAGCCACCCAGGCGCCCCTAAGTTTTCTGTCTTTTTTTTTTTTATCTTTTTTTTTTTAACTTTTTTTTTTAAATGTTTTATTTATTTCTAGGAGAGAGAGAGAGAGACAGCGTGAGCAGGGGAGGGTCAGAGAGAGAGGGAGTGACAGACTTGGAAACAGGTTCCAGGCTCTGAGCTGTCAGTCAGTCAGCTCAGAGCCCGACGAGGGGCTCGAACCCACGAACCGCGAGATCATGACCTAAGCGAAAGTCGGACGCTTAACCGACTAAGCCACCCAGGCACCCCAAGTTTTCTGTCTTTTTAACTCCAGGTGTGCCACTCGGTCTTAAATGTGATCTATGGAAGCCAAAACAGGGATTCTATTCACCTTTTCCATGTCGCAGATGTGGGGAAGATCATGGCTGTGGGGTTGTCCATGTCAAACCAGCCCACGCTCTGGACTCTAACCACACTGAAGTGTAAAGGAGAAAGCCTGACTCAGACACACTGTTAGAACCTACCTCTCATCTTGCTTTTCTCCTCTTCTGTGCAAACCAGCAATGCTGTTTGTGACAAACAGGGACTGAGAAGGGCAGCGAAACGTTCCCATGTGAGGAGGAACTGCTGAATGCATTGTTAGCCCTAAGAAGCCAGAGGTTGCTCCTGCAGGGAAGTTTCCTTCCTCGGGAACTGAATCTGAAGGAAAAGCTATCCTTGTAGAGATCGTCTGACACCTTTCAGTAACTGACTACTCACTTCCGGCAGGCCTGCCCATTGGCTGCCCAGAAGGAAGAAAGTTTTTGGCATTGATTGAGAGGCCCAGCAAGGAGAGGTGTGGAAAACGTCTCGGATCTTGGAGTATTGGGGCTAGAATCAGGATACTGCTTCTAGTCTTGAAAAGGCATCTGGCCACGTATTACGATAGGTAGGCATCCTTTCTAGTGTTCCGGGGCCCAGGCGACAAATAAGAAAGTCAGGGAAATGTGCCGACCTTACTGCCTTCCATCTACCCCTGCTTCTGCGCTGCGTGTTAAAAGGGGTGACCTACCAGGATTCTGTGTTTCATCTCTTTACTCCTTGTACTCAGACCCTGTGCTCACACATGTGGTATTTAAAATCTTGAACTCTGTGCCACTTAGTCATCTTAATTAATTAATTTTATTTAGTAACCTTTAATAACACTTTTGAATGTTCATTATACGTATAGGTCTACTGTGCTCTCGTGTTATAAAACCCGGAGGCATATGTAAAAGGTGATAAATTACTATGCCTCCTCCGTTTCCCCTTTGCATATATGCGTGTATGCACATAAAAAAGAAATGGAAAAGAGGGCATGAATAACAACTATATGTCGCTAATTTCAGTTATCCCTAAAGAGGAAAAAAGAAACGACCGACCTGAGCCAGGACAGATCTGGTTCCTCGGCAGAACTTTGAGCAGCACAGCTGTAGGTCTACAGATCCATGGGGAGAAGGGACCTTGTGGTTACAGGAGACAGTTTCCTGACTTCCGGCAGGTTGGCAGGCCTCTCCCTTGGGCCTCAGGGCTGCATAATAAGCTGGACATCATTGGCATTATCAAAACATTTAAAAATGGAATGGCTGGGGGTCAGAAAGTAAGAAGTCACCTCATCTGTGTATCTGCACCAGTTAAACCCAGTCTCGTACAAGGTGGGCAGGCATGTGTAGTAGATAAACGTCCACATAACAGAATTACGTGGTTAAGAAGGTTAACTGGGTGACCCTGGTTCTTGGAGTAGGTAGTTCTATCCATGAATCCATACTGAGACCACAGCAATAGAGTAAGTCACAGCTGAGAAAATCAAGTGCAAAAGTCATAGGGGATAGACTCTCACCATTTCCCTGCCCCATTTTAAGTGATTAAATATATCATCTTGAATATATTGTCATTATAAAAATGTTTAAAAAATGTTGATAAGGAGAAAAGGAGGGGCACCTGGGGGGCTCAGTCAGTTAGGCATCCAACTTCGGCCAAGGTCATGATCTCATGGTTCGTGGGTTCAAGCCCCGCAACAGGCTCTGTGCTGACGGCTCAGAGCCTGAAGCCTGTTTCAGATTCTGTGTCTCCCTCTCTCTCTGCTCCTCCCCACCTCAAGCTCTGTCTCTGTCTCAAAAATAAATAAACATTAAAAAAAGAAGAAGAAGGAGAAAGGGAAAAACCCCTTCAATTTGCCATCCGAATATAGTCCCCCATTATCTCTGAGTGTTAAGTGTATGATCTTTTCAATACATGTTTTTAGTTTTCCGCACTTTTATATTTAGCATTTTCTTCCAATGTGAGCAATTTACAGATTACGTTCTTCACAAATGATTTTAGAGGCAGTACTATTCCTGATCTGAATTAATATATTCTAATCTTAATTTGCTTAACTTTCCCCCTGCTGTTGGCCCTTGAGATTGTATCTGCTCTTTCCCTATTATCAACATTGAGTAAAAGGGTGAGAATATTTTATAACATTTTGATAAACAATTGCTCAGTAGTTTTTCCAAATATTTTTACTTGTTTATACTGCTCTCAGTAATAGGTGTCAAAATGTTCTAGTCCTTCCTGTCATTGGGTATTGACATGTTAAATTACTTTTCTGATTTCCTGCATGGAAATGAAACGTACAACTGGATCAGGTAAGGAGGGCTTGGTTGCACAACTTGTGGGGGCGGGGCTCATGAGCAGGGCCCGTGGCAGGAAGCACAGCTGGAACACGGCTGGGCCTCAAACATGACAGCAGTGCACCAAAGTCTGCGTTCCCCCAGCAGGTCGCCCACCCCGCTTGGTCTCTCCATCCAATCCGTCTCTTCCGTTCTCTTGCTTTGCCCTGGCTGTGTCATATTGCATGTGTGTGTCGTCTGTCTCTCTCTCTGTGCGCCTCATTCTGCATTTCTCTGTGTTTCAGGTTGGCCTGTCTCTCTGCGTCGTTCAGTCCCTCTCTGTCTGCCGACCCTGCCATGCTATCCCCTCATCTGTGCTTTCCCTGCACGTCGTACAAAATAGCCATCTCGCTGGTCTCCTGAGTTGGGTGGGCACCAGACTCAGCCTCAGTCCCTGTGTCTGCCCTCCAAATTCTGGGCAAAGAGAATCTGGTTGGCTCGTCGGTGCAGTGGCTGACCTTGGTTTGGGTCACTCTGGTGGCGAGAGAGGGACTGGTCCCTCTCTGAGAAGGGTGCTGAGGAGAGAAGCCCCTCCTATTGGTGCCTATCATAAGACTGTGTATAGTTCCCCCACCCCCCTCTTTTTAATGTTTGCTTATTTTTGAGAGAAGGGAGAGGCAGAGAGAGAGGGAGACACAGAATCCTAAGGAGGCTCCGGGCTCTGAGCTGTTAGCACAGATCCCCACATGGGGCCTGAACACATGGACCTCGAGATCATGACCTGAGCCAAAGTCAGACGCTTAACCGACTAAGCCACAGACACCCCAGCCTCTCTATGGTCCTGACACCACCTTCCCCCACAACCCCCGTCACGATGAGCTCCTCTCTGCAGAGACAACTCAAAACCGTGTCTTGTGTTCTTTGTGGGCCTATGAAAGAAGATTATTAGCGCACACCCTCTCTTGACAGGTAATCTATCACAATTGATGGGAACTATCTCTTGGGATGAGATTTGCTGTCCCTGAAGTGAAGAAGAATTGGCTGGGGCAGCCCATCTCCGACCCCACCCCGTGTGTGTGCAGGGCGGGCAGGTGGGATATACTACAGAGTACCTCTGATGGTCCTACTTAAACACGTTTTCTTCTCTTTTTTTTTTTTCTGTTCCTAAAACGGTAACTCATCCCTGCCGTTTCTTTCTTTTTCCTTTCCTTTCTGTATTGACCCTAAGGTCATCAGCTCACTCTGTATTCAGAATCGACCCTGTGGCTTTCTATAAGGAGGACGGTTTGTCACTCTTACTCAAGGAGCTCACTCAGTGCTTTACCCAAGTTAGTGCACATGTGGCAGGTTGTGGTTGGTGTGCAAGAGACAAAGATCCTTGACCTGAAACCCAGAAGTGGGGCTGGGGGGTGGGGGAGAAGCACCAATAGGAGTGGGAACGGCCAGGCTGTGAGTCAGAACCAGGTGGTCAGAGTAGAATGAAGTCAGACTAACTGGGAGCTGAGCCGGCGGCTCAGGGTACGGCAGAGGAGAGCCAGGAGGTGGTGAGAGAAAGGCTTCGGACCGGTGGCCTGAGCTGTTCCCGCTTCCCATGTGGGGTTGTTGGAGCGATCAATCTCCTGATGCATATCCTACTTCTTCAGTTGTTCAGTGAGTGGTACAAATTTGTGAAACCACATTCTAAAGTCACCAGGGGCATCCACTGAAAACTTAATTTCCCTCCCACCTTGGGCACTCAGCCACACAATTCCCGAGTGAGAATAGGTGTGTGATTGAGGAACTTGAGGCACAAAGAGGAAGCTCTTCCAAGGTTATGCCATGGTGAGGGCAGGCCTGCCTTTCCACCATCCAAGTTTGTACTGTCCCCGGTGTATCTCATGGTTCCTGTTGGAATTCTTTTTTTTTTTGAGAGAGAGAGAGAGAAGAGCGAGAAAAAAAATATGTGCATGAGTGAGCGGGGGAGGGGCAGAGAGAGGAGAGAGAGAATCCCATGCAGGCCCCACGCTATCCATGCAGAACCCATCATGGAGCTCAGTCTCACAACTGCAAGATCATGACCTGAGCCAAAATCAAGAGTCGGACACTTAACCGACCGAGCCACCTAGGTGCCCTTGGAATTCTTTATAACATAGTCCAGACACTACAGCAATTCTGGACAGTTATTATATTTTAATCATTGCTTTTCTGTTTTGCACCTAAGTGATATCTTTTCTGAGGCCAGGCCAATCCTGTTAGTCCCTGTCAGAGTGTACATACGCTATTCTAGGGTATTTTAAAAATAAATGACATGTACAATACCAATGATGTTAAAAGTACAGATTCCACGGGTGTCTTTGAGGTGTTTGCTATGCGCAGCCTCTCTACGAGGTGTAGGACACAGTTGTGATGAAAAATGCAAACTACAGGGGCACCTGGGTGGCTTAGTCAGTTAAGTGTCCGACTTTCGCTTAGGTCATGATCTCGCGGTTCGTGGGTTCGAGCCCCGCGTCGGGCTCTGTGCTGACTGCCAGCTCAGAGCCTGGAGCCTATTTCAGAGTCTGTGTCTTCCTCTCTCTCTGACCCTCCCCTGCTCACGCTGTCTCTCTCTCTCCTAGAAATAAATAAAAAAATATTAAAAAAAAAAAAAGAAAAATGCCACCTACATTGACTGTGGAAACATTTGAGAAGTTGCTGAAATTCATCACCTTTCATGTAGCTTTTCTAAAACATGCATTTTTAAAAAATGCAGCAGTATGACTTGCTATATGAATGTTGAAGTTCAACAGAGGTTTAAAAAAATCTTAACACTGTGAATTCTTTGGTTGGCTTTCATTTCTGGATAAGCAGCCATTGACTGAAATTGGAACTTTGGGAGAATAGCAAAGAACCACAGACTCTTCCAGCCTTAGAGGTAGGTCCTTGTGGAGAAGGACTCTTATGTCTGCATGGGAGGAAGAGGGGGTTCCCACTGGAGACCGTGGCCTGTATTTGTCCACCCATTTGGAATGCCTGGGGAACGATGAGGCCAGAGATGGGACCATCCCATTTCCGGATGCTGTTGGGGGTGCTGCCTCTCTGAACTACATTCTGGAATTGAACTTGGAAGACATTTCCCCCAGTAAGATGTGCCATCCTCTCTCTACTTTAAGTGCATTGCGTAGGTCTCTCTGGGTACATGATTACAAGCTAATAGATTTCTATGGAAAAATGTTTTGAGTTTCAAACACCTGATTTATAATTACCTTTTAGAATATAACCTCTCAAAAGTTGGAACTGTTTGTGCTTGCTCAATTTTGTCCTGCTCTTTTACTGCAGAGAGTGGGATTCAGGCTTTTCATTAGCCTGGTGTTCTTTTGAATAGTGATGGGTTGGCTCTGTGACTATGTGTGTACACATTTCTATTTTAACCTACGTGGTGGTATTTCTGAGAATTAAAGTCATAGTAAACTTTTTTTTTTTTTTGTACCGTGAGTCTGAGTCATTGCTAAATGTAAAGCAGGTGTACAGATCAAAGATCAACCGTTTCAGAGCTTGAAAGTCATTTTAACACCATATCCAGATTTGGCTTTTAATCATTCTGTAAGGGTTTTCATTAGCCCCCTGATTGCTTGTAAATAGGCCCTCAGTGAGAGAAGCTGGTACTGTGTACCACAGAAGAACGGCTTCAAGATCTTGGAGGGAAGACCCTGTGTTTCATTTCTAGGTATGATTGTCAGCAGCCTCTGAAAAGAGGAGTGTCTGGGATCTGTTCATGATGTGCAGGATGACTAATGTGGCAGGCGGGGTTGGCTACTGTTGTAATTTGTAATGGTGTTTCCATGTGTTGGAGTTGACTTTGACCTTTGACTCTGCTCTTTCATTCTCTCCTTTCCAGTCCATTCAGTAGAGCATATAGATTCATAGGCCTTATGTAGACTAAGCTGAAGTGATCGGCTCCCATGTGGATATTATATTGCTCATGTGTTTTTAATTGAATATCCTGCTTTACAGCCGTCATGGCAGGGGGTTTGTAAAACTTCCCACTTAAGTGTCATCTCTTTCAGAATACAGAATCACTCTGTTTTGAATCTTAGGACTAGATCCCAATGTCACATAGCTGATTCCACAAAAGAGGATTTACCTCATGCCATGGTTGTTGTGGGAGAAGATGGATAACTGGGTATCTGATTTTGTTTCATTCAAAGGTTATTTTTAGGAGGAGAGGATTTTTTATCAGTATATGGTTCACATACCAAAAATTTACCCATTTAAAGTGTATAAGCCAGTGATTTTTAAAAGTAAATTTACAAAATTGTGTCACCATCACTATCATCTAATTCTGGTACATTTCTGTCACCCCCAAAAAAGTCCCATTCTTCCCCATTTGCTCACCTTCAGACCCTGGCAAACACTGACCTACTTTCTGCCTCTATAGGTTTGCTTATTCTAGACATTTCATATAAATGGAATCCTATAATATGTGGCTTTTTTTTCTCTCTCTCTTCCCTCACTTAGCATGTTTTCAAAGTTCATCCACGTTGTAGCATGCCTCAATGTTTTATTCCTTTTTATAGCTGAATAATATTCCATTGTATGGTATCCTAGTCAGTTTGGGCTCCTGTTACAAATGAACATAGACTGGTTGGCTTCAATAGCAAGCAGACATTTATTTCTTACAGTTTCAGGGCCTGGGAAATGCAAGATCGAGGTATCAGCAGATCAGTGTCTCATGAGAGCCCACTTCCTGGCATGTAGATGTCTATCATCTTGCTAATTTTAACATGACTGAGAGCAGAGAGAGGAAGCTAAGTTGTTTTTTGTTGTTTTTTTTTTAATAAGGGCACTAATCTCATTCATGAAAGTGCCACTCTCATGATCTAATGAGCGTACAATGGCCTCACGTCCAAATAACCATCACATTGGGGATTAGGCTTCAATTTATATGAATTTTGGGATGACAACACATTCAATACATAACATACAGATATTCTACTTTTTGTCTATCCTTTCAGCTGTTGATAGACATTTGGATTTTCCACTCTTTAACTTTTATGAATAGGCTGCTGTGAACACTCTTGTACAAGTTTTTCTGTGGACACATGTTTTCAAGTCCCTTGGGTATATACTTAGGTGTGGAATTGCTGCCTCATATGGTAACCATGTTTAACATTTTGAGGAACCCTCAGGCTGTTTTCCAATGTGTACATCCTCACCAAAATGTATGAAGGCTCCAATTTCTCTACATCCTTGTTGACATGCCTATAGGCTGATTGGCTTCTTTATTTATTATTGTAGCTATCCTAAGAGGTGTGAAGTGGTATTTTTTATAGGTTTCATTTGCATTTCTCTCATGATTAATGAGGTGGAGTATTTTTTTTTTTTTTCAGGTGCTTATTGACCCTTTGTGTGTTTTCTTTCGAGAAGTATCTCTTTAGATCCTTTGCCTGTTTAAAACATTGGGTTGTTTTTTCACTGATGACTTGTAAGAATTCTTTATATTTTCTGGATACTAGACCTGTCTAAGGTATATGATTTGCAAATATTTTCTCCTGTTCTTGGGTTGTTTCTTCATTCTGTTGATATTATCCTTTGAAGCATAAAAGTTTTCAATTTTGATAAAGTCCAACTGACTACTTTTTTCTTTTATTGCTTTTGCTTTAGGTGTCGTAGCTAATAGACCATGACCTAATTTAAGGTCAAGAAATTCTATCCCTGTGTTTTCACTTAAGGATTTCATAGTTTGAGCTTTTACATTTAGATCTTTAGTTTATTTTGAGTAAAAATTTTTTATATGGTATGCGGTTGTGAATATCCACTTTTACATGCGAATATCCACTTTTTTTCCCAGTACCATTTGTAGAAAAGACTATTCTTTCCCCATTATATTGTCTTGGCACCTTTGTTCAAAATGAATTGACCACGTATGTGGGGTTAATTTCTGCATTCTGAATCCTGTTCCCTACATCTATATGCCTCCCTTTAAATCACTGCATACTGTCTTGATTACTGTAGCTTAGTAGTAAGTTTTAAAATTGGAAAGTGTGATTCCTACAGATTTGTGAAGATTTTTTTCTTGATACGATGTTGATATCCATTCTTGTAAGTTACATGTTTTGGTATATCTTTTCTCTGCCATCATAAAGTTCTATGAGAAATGTTGCTTTGAAGCAGCCTTGAATTCCGTTTCCAGTTGAGTCTCACTTTCCATGTATGAAAAGTATGGATTTGGAATCGGCATGTTGCAGAAGTTTGACTGCTAGCTTTGTCTTGGTGTCTTAACTGTCGAATGAAGCTTAAAACCTAACTCAAAGGAGCATTCTGAGAATTAAATATCCTAACATATGTAAAAGCACCCTTTTAAAAGCACCATTCCATGGTGTCCCGGAAATGAAAGGTCCAAAATAAAGTATGTGTTGTCTTTCCCATCCCCTTCTTACCGGAGGCCAGAAAATTTTCTTTGTGCCTTATAAGATGGTTTTAAGGCCTTCCTTAAAATCAGCCCTCTTCAGTTTAGAAACGGTTTTCCCCAAAGTTATGGCAGGGATAAGTATTACTGAGTTTTCTAGTCTGTTCTGAAGGATTGTTTGTAGTGCAGTGTTTCAGGCTTTGTTTACTATTTGACTCCCAACTGTCTAGAATTGTCCCTGACCAATGGTAAGTGCTCAGTAACCATTTGTTAAGTAAATACTAAGTGTTGATTCCATTTTATGCTTGACTTGGGTAACTATAGTGCAGATTACTGGAGATGTGTTTTTAAGTGAGCCTGCATAACAGTTGTGTAAGTGCTTAATTTCTGAGATGATTTCCACAAGATTTCTTTTAGCAGTTCGTCCAGTTAATTTAGAGCATGTTTCTCTGGAGTGCTACTTCTTTTCTCCAAATAATGCTGTACTGCCAATTCAAATGTTTCCTCTTAAGGGCAATTTCAGACTAAAGTAGGAAGGATTGAGTCTCTAGGATAAACTTGAGAAAGCAAGAGGGGAACGGGAGTTGAGAAGTCAGATTGGGGGGAAGATATGTGATAATGAGGGACATGGGAGGGCCTTATAGGGGAAGATTGGGTGAAACAGGGAAGCGTGTCCTCAGTTCTCAGACTTGCTTTTGTTTTTTATATGATCGTCATGGCTTCTTGTGGTTTCTCTAGACCAAGTTCTAGACATGAAACTATAAGCAAAGAATATCTAAGTGTTATTTACTGGCTGTTGTGAGCCTGAATTGTAACTAAGAAGTGGTGCGTGTGCATGTTGCTATTATCTACATGATGGATATACCGACCTTTAAAGGTAAAGGTTCAAATCATTTCATGGACTCACAGGATAACTAAGTTTTAAAGCTAGACAGGATTGACAGACTGAAAGAATATTGCTGAGTGTCACCTCAGAGAAGACATTGCATAGTCAAATAGGTTTGGAATAAGTTCTACAAAACTGTTTAACAGATTTGGTATTTGTTTTAATATACCAACACTGTATTACACTGTGTACACTGTGTCTTCAAGAGGGAAGGTAGGAGCAGCAGTTCCCAAGGTGACAGGTCTATGGGGCTTATTTTCTCCCCAACAGAGAACCCTTGTGGGACTGGTATTTAGCAGAGCACATTTTGAATAATTATGATCCAAGGTGACACCTTAATTTTTTAGACATGAAGTCTGATGATTTTATACTCCTCTTGAGTTGCTGTTTCTAGGGAGTCATGACTGTTGGTATACAGAGAAGCTGATTGTGTCGGTTGTGTTACTAAAGAGGGCTGTCCAGAAAAGTAAGCCTTTAAACTAGGAGCTCTAATTAAACTCCTGAACCCCATATATATGTACACATAACATAAAATACCTTATCTTCCAGGATCTAAAAATTTTTTTATTTTTAATTGGTTACATGCATAGGTTGGTTTAGGTAGTACCTAGTAATCCCTGATCCGATGAATTCGTTAAATTTAATTTCTGCAGCTTTTGCTCTGATACATACTCCTTAAGATAAAGGACAGGAAAGGAACGGGGCGCCTGGGTGGCTTAGTCGGTTGAGCGTCCAACTTTCGCTTAGGTCATGATCTCACGGTTCGTGGGTTCAAGCACCACGTCGGGCTCTGTGCTGACTGCCAGCTGGGAGCCTGGAGCCTGTTTCAGAGTCTGTATCTCCCTCTCTCTCTGACCCTCCCCTGCTCACGCTGTCTCTCTCTCTCTCTCTCCTAGAAATAAATAAAAATATTAAAGAAAAAAAAAAGGACAGGAAAGGGACGCCTGGGTGGCTCAGTCAGTTAAGCATCTGACTTTGGCTCAGGTCATGATCTCACAGTTCGTGAGTTTGAGCCCTGCATTGGGCTCTGTGCTGACAGCTCAGAGCCTGGAGCCTGCTTCAGATTCTGTGTCTCCCTCTCTCTGTCCCTCCCCCGCTCGTGCTCTGTCTATGTCTCTCTCTAAAATAAACATTAAAAATAAAAAAAAATAAAGGGTAGGAAGATGTAGGGGAAGGAGGACCCTTACAGAACAAGGCCACTGACTTCTATGGAATAAACAAAGCATTGACAGCCACCTTGTTCTGGGTTGTCAGACAAGCTTGCTACGACTGGAACGCCTTCCCGGAGCTCTGGGGTCAGCAGAGCGGATACAGGCTTCTCTGTCCTCCCTCATTCTTCCACCTTCTCTCCCTCCACCCAACACCTGCCCTTCCTTCTTGCTGCCAAGTCTGATGGGGGTTTACTTATTGGGGAGGGTGAGGGGTTGGGGGAGAGCAGAGAGAGAGAGGGAGAAAGAGAAAGAGATAGCAGTTAGAAGAGGACTTATGGTACAGCTGCTCTCACTTCTGGTAAATCCAGCGCGTTGTAGGTCACCCTTGGGTGGGGGGGGGGGAGGGCAGCAGATTTCCAGTGTCAGTAGTTTCCAGTCAGACCTCCAATTAAAAGACCCAAGCACCACTGTTTTTTCTCCTCTACGTTCTTGGGGGTTTCTGCATTACCCTGCTTGACGACTGTGGTGGCAGGTAGGACACAGGCAGCTTCCCTGTCCGGGCGCAGAGACAAAACCCGAAAGAAAAAAGGACCAGAGATGGAAGGGTCTCCTGAGGGTGTCTGAGTCCGAATCTGAGGTTGGTGAGTGTTGGGGAAATAAGAGAAGCATGGATCAGGTGACCGTTTGGGGAAAATGGACGGTGCAAATCAGAAAAGTGATTGTTGTTTCATTTTTATATCCCCAATATGTGTTCGTTACTTTTCAGAATCAAGCAAAACAAAACAAAACAAAAAAAAAATTCAAAGGAGAAATTAAAACATTACCCAAAAAATCTCAACCGGAAAATAACCAGTGGTGACACTGATTTCAGGCTCGCCTCTATGCCTACAGTGAGAGGGATGGACAGAGGGATGGATAGACAGGCAGAAGTAACTGTATAAGACTGAGCTCCAACTAAACAGAATTACACAGGAAAAATATTCTAGTTGATCTTACTTGACTTTAAGAAAAGGGAAATAAATTGCCAATCTTCTAAAAAGTTGTCTATTATCTGAAGAAGGTTATTTGTTCTCTTAGTTCGGAAGAGAGATGAACACTTCCAACAGCTTGGGAGTACGATGAGATGAGTTGTGCACACTGTAACAATGTAACAAACAACCTGACACTTTTGCCCAGCGTCCCTCCCCTGATTTCAGATGTCTGTCACTTGTTTTATTTTTATCTCGTTAGGATTTATACTTTTAACACTCCCTAGCTGTAATTCCCTTGGTTATTCCCCCACTTCTTTAACTCTAATCAGTTCACTGTTACCCGTTGGTCTTTTCTCCACAACTTTGTCGTTGTTAGTAATTTAACATTTGGTGGGCTTCACTATCATTAACGTTTTTTTGTTTTTTTTTTCGGAAAAGGGCCTTTGGATGCCATATTTTCTGTGTTGTTTTATCTTTGGGAACTGTTGCCTGTTACCTTTATTTTTGAAAGATAACCTTGCTTTTACCACATTGTCTTCTAAAGAGGTAGTGCCGATTTAGTCTCCTCGCAATTTGTGAGAAGGCCTGTCTGTCATGAACTGGGAACTTTTAGGAATGTCTGGTTGCCTGAAATGATGATGATTATCCTGGGCAGTGGCTGGAAGAAGTTTAAGTTGGGAAATCAGGACATCAGATTATGGAAGCACGTGACTGTTGGGAGATTGGCTGTTTTCTTGGTGAACTTCCCATTTGCTTGCCAAATTTACATGTTTCCTGTGGGCCCTGATGGTAGCTACTGGACAGCTTTGTGCAGCTGTTTCTAGGACATCGTCAGTTGTGCGGGAACCCTTTTAAAAGGCTTCTCACATTCCCTCCCCACTCTGTGGAAAGGCATCTGGCTGGTTGAGAGTGGATTTTGTTGCCTTCTGAAGATAGTAGAAAGTGGTAAATATTTTTATCTACCAAAAAAATTGGCATCTGGTAATTGTGTGAACTAATGTGTTTGTTGTTATTGTACCAAAATATGATTTTTTCCTATAGTGATAGGCAATGACCATTGCCTTAAAACTAAGCAGCAATTATAAGCCATTCCTAAATGACACGTGAACTTTATACACCTTTTTGTAACATTTCTAGTGGTTTTCAGCTGAAGCTTTAGGAGTTGGAGGATCTGGTCTTTTTAAAGAAGCTCATCTCTGTACTGACATAGTTTGAAGTACCTGTTAGTTTAAGTTGGGCTTCTAACTAAAATTCCCCACTGATCTTGTGTGGAAAACTAATAGCCTGTCTCGCTTTTCATTCATTTTCTCCAAACGATGGAGGGGTGGGAAGGAAAATTTCCCAGATGAGTTACTGCATTGAAATTTTGGCCATCATCCTTTATGGTGACTCAGCTGTACACCAGCCATTGACTTTTTCTAGTTGGTAGGGGTGAGCAGACCTCTGGAGGATTTCAAGAGCCAGACATGTCCCGAGGTGTTCACACCCTGTGTTGAAGGAAAGCTCAGAGAAAACTCGGCCGCTTAGAATGGTGTGCTAAAGCTATGTTGTCTGATAAGGCAGCTGCCAGCCACGTGGGACTCTGTAGATTTGAATTATTTAAAGTTAAAGTTTAAAACTCAGTTTCTTAGTTGCACTGGTCACGTTTTGAGTGCTCAACTGCCACATGAAGTGAAGAGGCTGTGGTATCAGTCGGCACCTGAAATTCTATTGGATGGCTTTGGTTTATATGCTGATCATGGTTTCATGATCATCCCGGGCTCATTACAGCCCTAATGAGTTGGTTTTCTGGCTTTTCCCCTCCCTCCCTCTGCTTCCAGCCATTCATATGCTCCAGCTCAGATGATGAGGCAGTGTTCTTACTGCCTCGCTGGTGCTCCCTGGTCTCTGGGCACGAATAGCCCTCTGGGAACCCTGCGTGGGGCTCGGATTAGATCTTTGCTCTGTAGAGTCAGCTAGACAACTCTCTGGCCAAGGCCCAACAGCTACTCAGTGTTCTTACCAAAGGATTCAATGGTACTTGGGATTTTGATGCTTTAATTTAACAACTAAACCGCTCTTTAGAAACATTTAAGTGTATCTCCTTAGGACTTTTACTTCAATTTCCTCGTAGTCTCTGGTTGTGTGTTCTTGATGGAGAGTACAGTCCTGGGTTCTGTCCTAATGGTATTCCCATGGCTGACCCTATGACCTCAGTAAGAATTTCTGTGTGGCTCATTTGCAAGCTGAGAATTTGCTCCCAGCCACTGCTTAAGCAGTTGATAAATGCCCAATGGAATGTGAGAAATTTTAAGGTTTGTGCTAACAGGTATATTTAGGGGGTTCTTAAGCGTTTGTTTGTCTCTCATCTTTGTGCCTAGTTTTAGATCCCAGTGTCCCATTTATTGATTTATTGTCTATCACTATCAGGCACATACCCACCTTGATCAGCTAATTGACCTATATGCTGTACTATGTGGTTTGTATAAGTAACTCTCCGGGAGATGTCTGGGTTTGTTGACCAAGGAGCCGTCTTTTAAGTCTGACCTCCACGACAGGAGCGAGATGCTGTGGTGAGAGGAGGCTGCTGGCCTGAGGATCAGGAGAAGGAGACATTACTGCTGATTGAATTGTCTTACTGATCGCATGTTCTCAAGCTTCCCACCTGGTGGGGGTCTGCCAGGGGTTCCCACCTACTGTTACAGTTATCTGTGATGCCGTGTGACAACCAACCCCAAAATGTGGTGGGTTAAGCCACTGACATTTATTTAGCCCTCATATCGGCAGTGTGAACAGGATTGGGGGTGGGGAAAGTTAGACCTCACTCCACTCTTTGTCGGCTGGGATGGTGAGAAGGCAGGGGGTGGGAACCCCTGATGACTCACTCACATGCCTGAGAGTTAGCGGTGGCTGTTAGCTGGTAGGGGAGTGTTAGTTTGGGCTTCCTAATATCATGGTGGCTAAGTTGTAGAGCAAGGATCCCAAGAGAGATACAGCATCAAGTGGAAGCTGTGTTACCATTTTTCTTTCTTTGTTTCTTTTAACTTGAGAGAGAGAGAGCAAGAGGGAGAGAGAGTGTGTGAGCATGTTTGAGAAGGGGGAGAGGGGCATGGGGTGGGGGAGGGGGAGAGACAGAGGGAGAGGGAGGGAGAGAGAGAGAGAGAGACAGAGAGAGAGAGAGAGAGAATCTTAAGCAGACCCCATGCTCAGCAAAGAGCCTGACATGGGTCTTGATCCCACAATCCTGGGATCAAGACCCGAGCTGAAACCAAGAGTCGGACACTCAACCAGCTGAGCCACCCAGGCACCCCATGTGTTACCATTTCTAAGTAGCCTTAAAAGTCACATAGTATCACTTCAGCCATAATAACAAGCCCACTCAGGTTCAAGGGAAGGAAATCTAGACCCCACCAATCAGTGGAGTGGTGTCAGTGTTACTTTGTAAGGAGTGTTTGGAGATGAAATGTATATTCGTGTCATCATCTTTGAAAAATATGTCTTCCACACCTGGGAATGATGAATCAGAATTGGTATCAGCTCTTTCTAAGCCATACATAAGCCTTGAGATCTGACCTGTGTCTAGAAACTGGGCCACTTCTCCCTTTCAGGAGATGATTGTCATTGCTCCGTGCTGGAGCTGCGCTGTCTTTGGTGGGGGGATTGCAATTTGCATAGCGCTGGGACTTCTTTGATGAGAGTTGCTGTCTGCATACAAAGTAGGGTATTGAAACATCGTCAATGTGCTAACCTCCCTGCGCAACACAAGGGAATTCAGAGTGAAAGCGCGGTCCTGGTTGCGGACAATCATTTCTAATATTAATTTAATGGAATCCAGCTAGAGTTTTGATACATTATTTATACCTCACATTCTGACTCAGGTTTTCTTGTAGTTTCTGTTACTTACTACTCTTTCATAGTGCCCTCATTAGATACAAGCTTCTAAACAGGATCCATCCAGGCTTTCGTGTTTACATTATTATTTTTATTTTCATTAAAGATTTTTTAAATGTTTTTTAAAATTTATTTTTGAGAGAGAGAGAGAGAGAGAGGCAGACAGACAGACAGACAGACAGGACATGGGCAGGGGAGGAGCAGAGAGAGGGGGCGAGACACAGAATCCAAAGCAGGCTCCTGGCTCTGAGCTGTCAGCACAGAGCCTGACATGGGGCGGAAACCCACAACCGTGAGATCATGACTTGAGCCGAAGTCAGATGCTTAACCAACTGAGCAACCCAGGCCCCCCACGTCTTTACATTTGATAAACGGGGACACTTTATATCTTTTTCTATTTTTGAGATTAAAATAAGTTTCGGTAAAAGTCTTCTAGTGGCTAGTGTAAGGCAGGGAGGGGACACAGAGGCCATCAATTTGATAAATAACCTGCCACGTACCACGTTCTGTCCAGTTGTAGGCAATTTAGAAAATGAAACCAAAAAAGAATAAGACACAGCCTTCAAATAGCTTCTGGTTTGTGCACTACTGGAGAGAAAAAAATAACCATGGCATTGTCAGCATTAGTTAGAGAGGTGCTTTTACGTTTTTCTTCCCTTTTTAGCTCTAGTCTCCTGATATCCACCCCAGTTTTTAAAAATCTGTTCTCTCTGCCTTTCCATCCAGTTCTCCTCGTACTTGTATTCAGCTTGCACAGTTTAAATGTGTTGCATGTTTATTTTCTTGCAACAGTCCTTCCCCTAGAAGTGAGTAAAAATTTCCTGTGTCCCTTTTTCTCCCCACCTACATTCACTAAATTAATGATTTCTTGCTTTCTTTCGAGCCTCTTATAAGGCATTATTTGCCCCTGCAGTTCAAGAAGGACACTCCCAAACTGCATATCAAGAAATTTGTTTCATAGAATTCTTTTAAAGCTTAGATTCTCCGTCCTAGGGTTAATTTTAATCAGGCCGACAAAGGGACGTGAATGTGCACATCTGATACTATATTAGCCACTAGGTGTTCAGTGTCTTGTTATTTGAGAAGGTTCGGTTAGCACTTACAGAGCATTATTATGTTTACATTTAGCTTCATGTTTACATTTCTAAAAAGACAATTAGTAGATTTTTAAAGGAGACAGAAGTTTTTAAGACATGTGTTCACACTTCACAGTGACTCAGTTGATAGTCTTTTTAGACACGTACTCAAACGCAGCCTGTGGTTGCCAGTTGTTAAAACTCTACCCTGCTTCCCTCAGCAGTTGTCAGTTATGGATGGATAACAATACGCACTGATAAAATTCAAACCACAAGATGTTATTTTAAGTTCTTGGGTGGTGCTCTCTCCTCTTACCCTTTAAACTGCTAAGTCACATCCTGCTTTGCATTTTAATTTGCTATAAATTAGATGCAGTAGACGCAGGTCTGGCGTTAGATACTAAAATGAGATTTAATGCCAAAATAAAGGAAGGCAGCTCTGTGGAGTAAATCTTTCTGTCATTTCTGGATGCAAGATTTAGGGCAGTGGTTCTCCACCCTCCCCGTGCATCGGAATCGCCTGGGGAGCTTTTCAAATGCCTTTGCCTGGGCGGGGGCCTTGTCCCAGAGCGCTTGCATGAATTGGTTTGAGTGGGGGCCAGACTGGCATTTTATAGAAGCTCCCCAGGGTGATTGCGTCATGCAGAAGAGCTTGGGCAGTATTGCATGAGGTGTCCTCTTCACGTCCACCTGTCCCTCTACCTGGTCGGTTCCTATTTGCTCCCCGCAGGCCACCTCTTTCAAGCTTTTGCTCACAACTCCAACCCCGTCCATCCCTTTCCCGGTGACTACCCACAACACCGACTTGATATCCCACCCTGAACTGGGTTCTCATTTGGTTCATCTCCACACATCTTACCTCCTTGATCAGAGTGATTTCCCCCTTGCATTCAGCTTTACTGGCTCAGTTTCCATCATTTCAGGGGTAGCACAGCTGTGGACGCTCGGTGCATACTTTATCAACATGGACCAAGTTGGATTTTCATCAGTGTAGCCATTCTCCTTTGGCTTCTTGCATTTTCATTATAACTTTATTAGCCCACACGCATCCGTAAGTGTTTCTTTGTCTTGACATGTGGCAGGCCCAAGGAGGAGTGGCCGCACTGCAGGACGAGGGAGCATAGCCCATTTCTGATTGTGCCATTGAGGTGTGGAGGGGGTGACCTGTGGACTCCGCCTCCTCCACACACAACATCCTGTTCTAGAACATCTTGTTCTAGAGCGGCTCTTGGGACCTCATGGGTGGCACATGCAACATGAAGTGGGGTGTCTGGCTGGAGAAAGCAAAAATGCTTAGGGGAACAGATCACTGCCCGAAAGCCGACTAAAGTCTATGGGATTGTTCCAGGAGAAGATGCCCCTAGAACTGGAAAACAGTAGCTTTCTTCACTTTGACAAACTGTGAGGATTCTCACTGCCATTGTTCAGTGGCCCCTGTTTCTGGCTCAGGAAGCTGACCAGCGAAAGGTTGGTTGGCACCTTCCTGTTGAGGGGTACAGGGGTGACCATGATTTTTAGGCAAGGCGTAATGATGGCGTATGTTATTGGCACTAAACCATTGTAACTGAGAGATCCCCAAATTAAGTGATTTTAACAAGATGGAAGTTTATTTCTCTCGCATGTAACCGTCCAGACATGGTTGTTCCTGAGCTGGCACAGAGAGACTACCATCGTCCACCAATGGTTTTTATTTTCTGGGTGTAGCTGTCACCGTGTCTCAGCCCTCAGAAATGGGGAAAGGACAGAGAGCATGTGCCCATCTCTTGTTAGCACAGCTTCCACTGCATTGGCAGAACTTAGTCATAAGTCCCCACCAAGCTGCAAGGACGGCTGGACATGTAGCTTCTATTTCGACGAACTTGTGGCCAACTACAACTTGAGAGTTCTCTTAGTGAAGAAAGAGAGAATGGATATTGGTGAGCAGTAGATGCCTAGTAACCTGCCAAAAGAGTAGTAGCTGCACCAACTGTCACCCCTGTTCACTGGTTTGGTTTAAAATACACTAAACCAGGGGCGCCTGGGTGGCTCAGTCGGTTAAGCATCTGACTTTGGCTCAGGTCATGATCTCACAGTTCATGGGTTCACCCCCACATCGGGCTCTGTGCTGACAGCTTAGAGCCTGGAGCCTGCTTCAGATTCTGTGTCTTTCTCTCTCTCTGCCTTACCCCACTCATGCTCTGTCTCTATCTCAAAAATAAATAAACTTAAAAAGAAATACACTTAACTGTCAAAAGAACCCTCGAATGAATTTCTAGTGCTGTTGATGTCATGGTAGGAAACTGAAGGTGTCAAGGGGGCCGTGTGGTGTTTCTCCCTTGCAGAGGAAGGTAGCCCCTGAGTTGGAAGAGGATATGGAAAGTGGACACATAACCGTAGCACAGGTGGTGTTGACCAACAGGTGTGGTTTATGGGGCAGCCTCATGGCATGCTTGAGAATGAGTATGTTTGACAAGAGATTTGCCATCCTGATCAAGAGAGTTCAACTGAAATTTCATGACAAGGAAAAAACATTAAAACTTATTTGGATGGAGAACAATAGGCATCGCAAAGGGAGAGCATGATGACAGAGGAGAACTTTGGTCATCCATAAACACACCTGGGAAGCAGGCCATATATTATCTGCCTCTGTGCAGCCTATGAGGACTAAGTGAAGTACATGGGAAACATTAAAACTTGGACATAGATAAGATTGTCTGATTCATCTCACCAAGAAGGTGATGGTGGGACTCATGGCTAACATATGATTCTAGAAGGGAATATTTTGCTTTAAAGAAGCAGATGAATGAAAATCCAGACCTTAAGGGTGAATTGCTGGGTAAGGGAGAAAAAAAGCCACGGAAAGGTTGTTGTAGTAGGATCAATATTATGGATTACTAGACAGAGGTTATAAATGATGCTTTCTTCCCAGAGACTGTTAAGTGTAGAGGGGATGCTGAGTGTGCTGATGAAAGCACTAGAAGTTTCATTCCACTAATTTCTGATAAACTCTTGACTTGTTTTCATGATCATTTAATTTTTAAGACTGAAAAGAATGCAAGGATTGAGGTATTTGGATTTCTTTCTAATCTGACAAAGAAGCATTGGCCAGTGATATAAAATGACAGGAACCAGGAATTGGAATCCCTAAAGAAGCATGCTTTGGGCCTCGATGTACTCTAGAAACATTTCAACAGTTCAGACAGAAGGAAGAAATGATCTCTCTTGTGGCCAAGGACACAATGAAAAGGAAGCTTCAAAAAGAAGGGAGAGCTAGAATGTTCTAAAGCTCATCTCTAATCCCAAAAGAGTCTAGCGAGGAGGAAAGGAGGAAGCTCCGGTGAAAATATATTCACATGTTCACACGGAAAACTTGTTTCCTGCTAACCCACATTATGAAGGATATTTAGTCTGGCTCCATAGTTTTTCCTACCGATCTTTGTAAGTTACTTTCCCACAGAATGTAAAGGTGAGGAAAATGTGGTCCCTGAGAGAGAGGTAGACTGAACATCTCATGGTCAGTATATGAACAGAGAGCCAGTTGCCGGGAACTGCTGGAAAGAAGACATACTTTCAGAGAGCACAAAAGTAAAGCAGGGGTTCAAAAAAGACACAAAACTGGGGGTGGAGGTGGTTTCAGAGAAAGTTTAATGGAGAAGATGACATTTGAAATGCTCTTTGGAGGGTAGAGGAAATTTCCACAGACCACAGAGCCCTCGGCAGCGAGAGATGAGCAAGGATCAAGGCAGAGGGGTGTCACTGCAGGTATATTCAGTATCCTAGAAGATAGGATGTGAATGTGAGCTTTTGGAGGTGAAGTTTGAGTAATAACAGCTAAAAATAGAAAGGAGTACTTTCTGTGCATTATTTCAGTCAGTCTTCACCAAAACTTACTACTGTTACTCATTTTCCATTCAGATGAGGAACGACTCAGAAGTTTAGTAACACACAGAGGCAGAGTCCAAAGCCAGCTAAATATATCCACGATGTGAAGGGCTTAGGATTTGTAACCTAGTTCCATGACTGGTGGAAATTTTGAGCCTAGGAGAGATGCTGGAATCTTTTGAGGAAGGTGAGCCGGGCAAGAGAAAGTAAGGTAGATTGAAGTGATGGGAGACAAAAGATGAGGTTCCCTGTGTGGGTCTGAGATGCACTGGTGCTTGTAGGAATGGAAGAATGGAAAACTAAGCTAGGGTGCTGAGGGGAGTGTCGGGTCAGAGGGGAGCGTCGGGTCAGAGCTCGAATCTACGTATTGAGGGGTCTGAGAGAGTGGGCTGTGTGCATTAAGAGGAGCACAGTATGTTGGAGTCAGGGAACTCAGCCCAGATATCAGCATAAAGGATGGTTAAGTTTGTACATCCACCCGGCTGTGGTCTGGAGGAGGGTGAAGGTAGCAGAATGGGTGAACAGCTGCCTTACTAAAGTCAGGGCCATGGGGGAGATGGTCAAAAACGAAAGCCCACAGAAGGAATTGGTGAAGGGCCAAACTTTAGTAAATGCCTGTGTGGCTGGGAGAGAAAGAGGAGCCGGCGAGCCACACTTGAAAGCTAAGAGGAACAAATTAAGAGTGTTACACAAGCATGCTAGATTAAGGTCTGCAGAACTAATGTCGGGAATGAGCCTGGGCTTTCATAAAGTGGTTAAAAGTTACAAAACATACATCCAGAGCCAAATGGACAAATAAAAGTAAGCTTCTGGGTGCGGAAAGTTTCTCTTTACAGAGCATCAGGAGTGAAAAGGATTGTTTCCATTCTACTTTTTTTCCTCCTAAATCTATTTTCAAAAGGAGAAGTACCATGAAAAGGACTGAATACACACAGAAAAAAAGGAAATTGAAACCCGGACAGGTGAAGGGAAGTAGGTACCTAGCACTGTGAAACCGGTCCTGGATGCCAGTTCAGACCAAAACCAAAACTGAATTACATCGGTCTTCTCAAACTACTGAAAGTAAGCTGTGTTAGTTGAAAGAGATTGCAGTGGGTATCAGAAGCCTAAAAATAGGGTAGATTCTGTCAAGATCATTAGAGAGGAAATTTCTGGAAACTCTAGACCAGTGGTCCTCAATCCTGGCTGCATGTTGGAATCTGCTGGGGAGTACTGCTGCCCAAGTCCTTTATGATTAAAGCTCTAAGGACATGATGCCACCCCAAAGGACATTCCCACAAGCACCCAGGGGTCAGACTCACAACTGTGTACAGATGAGTTCTGTCCATCCACGGCAGAATTCTTTACTGTAGTATTCCTAATCAGATGAACGGCTTACATTTAGAAAAAGGAGTCAGTTTGGGTTTACTTAAGACGAGACATGCTTAATTATTCCAGTTTCCCCTTGTGGTTTGGTTACTGGATCGTAAAAATAAATCAAAAATTAAAAACATCACAGATAGGATAGATCTTTCTTATTTCTACCAGTTGATAGGTGAGGATTGGGGGAGGGTCATCCTCAGCTCAGGAGCTTGTCCTGGGAAGGAGGGGATGGAACAATCGGTAAGATCTACCATCTGTGGCACCACCTGAGAGGAAAAAAGGTGAGAATATGGTAGCTGGTGAGGAAGACACAGCCTTATGAAGTCGTGCCGGCAGGAAAAGCAACTATCCCGAGGGAAGTCTGCAGTTAGGGACCAGGGGGTAAGCGCCAAGAGTGGAGGCCTCGTGGGGCACCTGGGTGGCTCAGTTGGTTAAGCGTCCGATTTTGGCTCAGGTCATGATCTCACGATTCGTGGGTTCGAGCCCCGCGTCCAGCTCTGGGCTGACAGCTCAGAGCCTGGAGCCTGCTTTGGATTCTGTGTCTCCCTCTGTCTTTGCCCCTCCCCTGCTCATGCTCTGTCTCACTCTCTCAAAAGTAAAACATTAAAAAAATTTGACAACAGCAAAAGAGTGGAGGCCCTGTGTAACCACAAGTTGGACCTCTGCCTGGGAACAAAGCCCTGGGTGTCAAGGGATCCAGCTGGTATTGCCAGACACGAGTGCTTATGTGTTGCAGACTCCTTTCCCATTTTTTAATGAGGACGTCAGACTTCCCAAAATGTATTTGAAGTATTCGTGAAAGTGTCTATCTTGTGAACCAGGCAGAAAACTAAGGTCTGAGTCAACAGCTTCTCTTCTGGGAAATGATAGGATTCATGTAGGTGTAGGACATGTGTGTCTGTCCCTCCCTGCCCTCTCACTTGTTCCAAGCATCTCAGAGGCAATTGGACTGTCAAGCTGAGGCTGGGGCTCCTCTGAAAGAGAACACGGAGGCATCCTAGAGAGTGGAGTAGAAAACTGCCCACTCTCAGGACATCTTGCCAACAGCAGCTTGTATAACTTTCTAGCTTAAAAAAATTAAATATAAATGTTGTCTTATTTCATAAAGTATTTGAAGTGGTTCCCAAGAATATACACACTATGCAGGCAAATAGTGGGAGGTTGAGAGAACTAGAGCAGTGACTATAAGGTAAGCCTGGCGCACAGAAATGCTCCCCTTCGCCACCGGAGTTCAGCAGCAGCCGGCCATTAACCCGACTCTGTCTGTCCTGCTACCCCAGAAAAAGATGGGTATGTTCTCATATATAAATTCCCAGGGTCCAAAAGCAGAGAACATGCCTATCATTTAGGAGTGGCACCGACACCTGGAAATTTTCTTACAAAGGTGCCTCAAAAGAAACCCTGCACGAGTTGGCATGGCCATTTTGAGGAGCAATTCACAATACCCAGCGAGACAGAAACTAGCTCTCCATTATGATACAGTTGTTCCACTGCTAGAAAATCACGCCACAGCCTCACAAGGGGTGGGCCCATCATGGTACTGTTTCTAAGAGCAAAGAATCAGAAGGAAGGAAGAGTAAGTTCAACAAGGAGACTCATACCATGAAACGATATTACAGGAATGAACTAGAGTGTGTGCAGGTGTAATGACGGTGAGTGAAAATAAGCCACCTGGAGAAAGAAATTTATGGTATGATATTATTTATTAGATTATGTTTTTTAAAAGTCAGGAGAATAGTAGATATAGAAATAAAATACAGTATAAAAAAGGATGGAGACCTATTAATGTTGGGTGGTAGGAATGTGGATATTTATAAAATTTTTTCTTTTTTATTTCTAGGAGAGAGAGAGAGAGAGCGTGAACAGGGGAGGGTCAGAGAGAGAGGGAGTCACAGACTGAAACAGGCTCCAGGCTCTGAGCTGGTGGTCAGCACAGAGCCCGACGCGGGGCTCGAACCCACGAACCGCGAGATCATGACCTAAGTGAAAGTCGGACGCTTAACCGACTAAGCCACCCAGGCGCCCCGATATTTATACATTTTTAAAAATGTTTTATTTTATTTTTTGAGAGACAGAGAGAGAGACAGAGTGTGAGCGAGGGAGGGCCAGAGAGAGAGAGGGAGACACGGAATCCAAAGCAGGCTCCAGGCTCTGAGCTGTCAGCACAGAGCTGGACGCAGGGCTCGAACTCATGAACTGTGAGATCATGACCTGAGCTGAAGTCGGACGTTCAACTGACTGAGCCACCCAGGAGCCCCACGGAATGTGAATATTTATAACTATCCTTTTTATTTTTTGATGCTAAGAGAAAAGCAGCTGCTGTGATGTTGTGCACGAGAGTGACCACAACAAAATACATACACTGATTGTCACCTTTCAAGTGCTTCTGTACACTTAGCTCCTCTAATCACTTCAACAGCCCTTTTGGGGAGATCCTTCCATTATTTGTCACATGGAACGCAGAGGATATAGAGAGGCTAAAAAATTGCTGAAAGCCACTTAGTAGGGTTGGCTTTAGACCCAGGCAGTTTGAACCCAGAGCTTGTGGCTTTAATTATTACACTACTCTATGAAGTTTCCCAAAATCATAGGGTGAGTTGTTTGTTTGTTTTTGTGTATTAAATCTCTCTCATTGTAGGCCAACGGCATAACCCAGAGGCAAAGAAGTTTTTCAGAGATGAGAAGGGTGCTGTTTGACCAACTCCTCTATCTGATGATATGGCATGAGCTATGTGCACACGCTGTGTTGGCTTTTTAGATCTTCACTGATGCCTCTCGGCTATGGATCTGCATCAGAGGCACCTGTGGAGGTTTTAAGACTTTCAAAGTCTAGCCCCACCCTACTAGATCATGGATAGGGCCTGGTCATCAACATTTTTAAAAGTTCCCCATATAATTCTAATGTGTAGTCAGAGTTGAAATCCACTGCTCTATAGAGTCTGGACAGTAGAACATTCGAGGTTATGATATTTGGCAAGAGCCTCCAGAGTAGATATTTTGTGTTGAGGATCGAGGACAGATCCTTTATGGTGACTTTTGTGATCAGACGGCAGTTAGTGTCTCATAAAACGAAGGCTCCTAATCAGGAGAATCCTCCTAATCAGGAGAATAGAATGCATGGATCCCACCATGCCCATGTGGGTCTTAGCAGGATAGGATCTATCTGTCCCACTCTATCCTTTAGCTTCGTGATGGGTTGATTAAGAAAATTTGCCATAGTGCTTCAGCATGGGAATGGGGACTGGAAGCACATGTATCTGGCATTTGCCATCTCTAGTTTAAAGGAACAGTAAAGCAACAGGACAGAATCTTCCTCAGAGGGGAGAGCTCAGGGTCCTTTCCAGTCCCCTGACAAATATATACCAGAGGCCTCAAGAATCGATGCTGTGGGTAGAATATTGACCTAGGGCACTGGGTCTTAAACTTGTGTATCAAAATCACCTAGAGAACTTACTAAGAATGGGTTGCTGGGTCCCACCCTTCGCTCCTGACCCTGCAGGTCTTGTAGGGTCTGAGAATTTGCCTTCTAACAAGCCCAGGTGACACTGATGGTGCTGATCTGAGGACCACTTCTTGAAAACCATAGGCCTAGGATAATAAAAAAGAGTTTTGGCTTCCTATTTATGCTGCTGTATCACAAACATGCAAATAGAAAGATTGGCTCAGGGCAAAATAAGAAGGGTTAAAGACGACTGGCTATGTCATGCCCAGAATCACACGAGGAATGGGTTACTTGCACAGGTTATCAGGCCCATCCCGATACTCTGATTTGATCCATCTAATGTAGAGCTTTCAAAATCTGCATTTTAAACAAGAATCTAGGAGGCTTAGAAGAAGGTGGATCTGGACACTTTGAGAAATTGGACATGACCATACCGTTAGGGGGATTACAGTAGGTTGGCACATTTGAACCCAGAAATGTGAATTCAGGGATAAATTAACATCAAGCTATGGAGAGAATTTCAGTGCCCTTCATGCTCTTCTTAGCAAATCTTCTGGTATAATTTATTGGATGAAGACAGAATTCACATGCCTATGCAGTCTGTGAATGCTTCCACAGAGGAAAAGCCAGCCAAGTACACAGAATGGCAACTGGTCCCCAGAAATGTCTTGACAGACTGGAATCATGAATCAAAACTAATATGAGGATATGCAAAAATAAGAAAGAATAGTCAAGGCCTAAATTTCAGCTAAAGAAAGGGAAGGAGTCTTGTTCAGAAAGAAAAGCCCAGCTTCTGCACAATCCCTATCACATCAGAGTCCTGGAGGACACTATCAGGACAGTGAGTGCTAGGGAGGGGTGTAGGTACTCCCAAAGCTAAGGCTCACACAGGCGTTGGTTAACAGTTGCTATGTGCCCGTGGCATGGGAGGCGAGTGCTCCCCTCTCCCCTGCTCTTCGCCAGACCACACCTGGAGCTTGTTGTAGGATCTGGGCACCATTTTGGGGGAAACACAGACCAACTGAAGTGTAATCAGAGTTGGATGTCCGTGATCATAATGATCACATAGGAAGTGGCTGATGAAAATGTGACTGTGTGCTCTGGAGAGGAGATGGTTTGCTGGGTGGGGTGGAAATGGTGGTGGTTCCAATTCAGGTGTTGATGAAAAAGAAACTGTTCATCTTGCTCTCTGTCATGGCAGAGGGCAGATCTAGGAACAGCGTGTCCTAGCGAGACAGATTTCAACTCTAAATGAAAAACCCTCCAGGACAGACTTCTTTGGAGATGAGTTTGTCTTGTGAGCCTCGGTACTCATCCCTCCCCCAGGGACAGTCAGCGGCATCCCGGGATCAGGCCAGCCATCCAGGTAGTTAAGGCGGATTGGCCAGCATTAAACACAGAGGTCCACGATCAGCTATTTGAGGGCATTGTGGTTAGAGCCCACTTCCAGAAACCTCTGATCAATTTATGGATCTCACAGCCAAATAACCAAAGCCCTACTGTTGATCATGTAACATCTTGAAAATCAAGGTGTTTCAGCGGGCTTCATTTCTAAAAAGATGCCCATCCAGAATTTGAATAATTTTCTTGCATCAAAGAAGACCGGAAGACCAGAAATGGATATTCCACTATGAATTTTTCTGGTGTTAACTCAGGAGGTTCTATATATTTTACTGGAAAATTTAAAGTTAACTAGAACTATATGCCATCTGGTATTCAGGCGAATTGTTTTCAAGGATGGAAGCAAAAGCTGTTTCTCAGCCAAGCATGACCAAGTGTGTGAGTGCAGACCCCCCAGGCCTAATCGAATAACAAATAGCTGTGTTATATGCCACTGTTTCAAACCTACTAGTTAATAGTAAGTTGGTTTCTTGGAAAGCCAATGATGAATAATGTAGTTTTCCTGTGTTTTTTTTTTTTTTAATAATGTGGCTTTTATCTTTTTGAATTTTGTCTTCCTCAAAGTAAGCAGGCTGCTTTGAGGATTTAAAAATCTGTTCACGCTTGTGTTATGGATTTGGGGAAATGTTAATATATTTTAAAATTCCATACAGTCCTTATTTGTTTTTGGTTGCAAGAGAAGTATAGGATCTAATTTGGTGCTGTATAAGCCACTTTCAGGAAGTCAGGAGAGGAAGAAATGGAACTAACATCTGTGGAGTATCTATTCTGACCACATCAGACATCTTGTCCTCATTTTTCATGTAATCCTCACAATGCCCCATTTCCTACATAAAAACCCTAAAGATCAGAGAGGTTACTACATGTGTCAGGGTGCACAGAGTTTATAATAAGGGAGCAGCAACTCAAACCTAGGTCTGGCTCTTTCCAAGACACATACATCTTGGTGTATACGTCTCCTTTGCATCTTTTCCTAAACTATTCTTTTTTTTTTTTTTAAGAGAAAATGGCCAAATTAAGTCATAAAATCAGCCTTTGTTGCCAAAAGGCTTGGCAGTGTTGGCCATTTATCCTTCCTCATTCTCGGTAGAAATCAGAATTCTCTTCTCCCCAATGGAAGTCCCATGCTTGCATGTCTCATGCCTGTTGGACTTTTAGTTGGGATGCCATTTTCCCCTGGGCCTGACCCATCCGCTCCCAAGGTGAGTAGCAATGGTGAGAAAGGACCTAGCTCATCTCAGAAGCACAAGAAGGATGTTTTCTAATTGACCTAAGTGCATTGAGCTTTTTGTACCTGTTGGATTTGGCAACAGGTGGTTTGTTGAAAGGAAAGCAGGTCCCAAACTGAAATCTGTCACATACCACACGTGTATTAGAAGGCACACAAGCTGTTCCTGTAAGTTCGGGAAGTCCCAGCAGTGCCTCCCTGGGGAATAGACAGAAGTCTCAGCTGTCTGTCCCTGGGGCACAGACAGGTACTTGCCAGAGAGGCTTATTTGGGGCAGGTACATAGCATTCAGCAGGAGGATTGGCCCCCCTACCTGTCAGATCAATGTCCAAGGGACAGGGGGAACTTCTGAGGAGGCTGCACACATTCTTTTTATTTATTTTTTTTTAAGTTTACTTATTTATTTTGAAAGAGCGCATGCAAGTGGGAGACACAGAGAGAGAGACAGAGTCCTAAGCGGGCTCTGCACTGTCAGTTGGAACCTGATGTGGGGCTGGAATTCAGGAACCTGGAGATCATGATCTGAGCTTAAGTCAGACACTTAACTGACTGAGCCACCCATCCAGGCGCCCCTGCACATGTTCTATTTCTTGGATCTTGGTGATGATTATTTCAAATGTAAAATTTCATAGGCCTGGCTGTATGCTTAAGATTTGTTCACTTTACTATATGAAAGTTATGCCTCAGTAAAAAATAATAATAATAAGGGAGGAAATTATTATCCTTCAATTGTCCACAGCATATGAGCAGGGAAACTATTATATGTTATACAGACCCCTTCAGTCAGAGGTGTTCCATGGAAGGGTCCTGGAGAGATGGAAGCACCAAAGCTTTTTCATAGGTATCCCCAGCTCATCATTCATACACCCCTGAATCAGCAGCCCCTAACCAATATCTGTCTTCCCTAAAGGCTTTGTCTTCCCCCATTTTACTAGGTCAGCACTGTGAAGTCAGCTAGCTGGAGTAGAGACACCAACCTTCTGTGCAAGCCCTCTTTGTTAAGGTCCTCTGTCTTGGAACTCGCATCAAGGTCTTCCCTCTGATGACCCAGGCCAGCCCTTGAGGTCCCCTAGGCGGACACAATAACGACCTCATTCCACATGACCACTTTGCTCCGAGGGCACCTTCGTCTTGCGCCTCTGTTGCCTTCACTTTGACCTACCATGTTTTAAGTATATCCCTTCCCCAGAATTTGACCTCTTTTGCTCTTTAAGCTGTAAGTGAACTGAATTTTAACTAGTGGTTTTCACTGAATTTCTGAGGAGGTGAGGCATGAAGTTTCCAGCTGAGGAAACACGACATATTTCTCAAGGTGATAATCCCAGACTCACTCTGGATGGATGTGGGAGGGGCTGGAGTCCTGCCCTCTTATTTCCCTGAGGGAGAAAAGGAGGCACCACAAAGGGTTTCTGTGCTTGGGGAGAGGCTTTACCTCTTGTTTACCAGCTTAAACAAGTGTGGGGTGTGGTTTGCTCACAGCCCTGGCCGTGGTAGCTCTTTCCTCCAAGGTGAAATTTGGCAGAGCTGAGAGACAGACATGACCCTTTCTATCAGTTGCCTCTGGAACAGGGTTATTGTATTTCTAATTTGGCAGTTTCAGAATTCTTGTGACCCTTTATTGCCTGAGGATTCCTTTCTGTTCTTTCTGCACCTGTTATACAGGGACCCTCATCCTGCACTGCTCTCCCTGTCAGAACCTCAGCTTTTTAAAACACAACAAGAGACTGACACACACAAACAGAAACCCTTGGTTGGTATTCCCAATCCACTGTGGAATCGGTTGTCATGGCAACGGCTGCCCCCACACACAGTTCATCATTTGGGGTTCCCGTCATGGCTTCCCCGCTCCCCCCTCTTTCTTAAACAGCAACAGCCAGCATGTTATTAAACTATTAATATATCTGTAGAGCCTTTCTTGGCAGTTTTGAACTCGACTTCATTGGCTTCTGACTTGAATTAGTCATGCTCCACAAGTAAAGCTTGGGTTGGTTTGGTTTTAGTCTTAGTAATTGCTGGATCCAACAAATAATGAATACAGAGATTTGGGGGTTTCTACAAAACTTGGGATTGAGTTCTACAGCTACAGGTACCTTAATTTTATTTTCTGAGATGTTGATATTTCTCATTGTGTTGGTTGTAGTGGATGGCTTTAGCATACTCATTTAAAAAGTTTTTTATTATTTATCTTAGTTTTGAGAGGAAGAGAGACAGAGAGACAGAGAGACAGAGTGTGAGCAGGGGAGGGACAGATAGAGAGGAAGGCACAGAATCCAAAGCAGGCTCCAGGCTCCAAGTTGTCAGCACAGAGCCCGACGTGGGGCTCGAAATCACAGAGGGCAAGATCAAATTCAGGTGCTTAACTGACTGAGCCACCCAGGTGCCCAAACATATTTGTTTTTCAAGAGCTTTTATTTAAATTCCAGTTGGTTAACAGACAGTGTGTAATATTAGTTTCAGGTATACAATTTAGTGATTCAACACTTCCGTATGACACCAGGTGCTTATTAGCGTACTCATTTTTAAAGCACTTAGTGTTAAAGAAAGGCACAGGAGATTGAGTACTTAATAATTAACCAAAGATTTGATATATCTAGCTGAGTCCTAGACAATTATGTAACACCTTTCTTTTAAAAATTAGACTATGTGAACATAGGGACCAGAGATTGGATGTACTTTTTTAAATTGTTGTTAACGTGTCTGGGAAAATTGTACAGTTTATTTGAAATTCGTGTGTCAAATAAAAGTCTGGCCTTCTGAAGGCAAAACCAGACATGTTTGTCACCCTTAACTCAGGGCTGTGGATGAAGGGGTTCATCCCTGAAGAGCGGCAGGTGGCAACCCAGCTAACTACTTATAAGGAGGTGTCCTTGCCTCTGCCCCGGTCGGTCCCCTTGCCCACTGCAGGCACTCTGTCATCTTAGAGATTAGTGCTGTGCTGTGAGAAGCAATGGGACAATACTTTTGCAGAGCTGGCTTATGATGTACTTCCTCCAAAGTCTTTCTCAGCAGCTTCTCGGTTCTCTAGGTTGCAGAGTTGGGCAGTAAGTAGCTCTTATCACCAGGCCTGGCTATTAAAGCATACTCACTTCCAACAGCAATGTTAAAGCCCTGGGATCTAGCCTGAATTCCGTCTCTTGCCAGCTGCATGATTGGGCCAGTTATGTAACTTCTCAGAGACTCAGTTTTTTTTTTTTTTCTGATAAATGTCTGTGTGCTTAAGATTTGTTCACTTTACTGTGAAAAGTGAGATTATCCCCTCCCAGCAGCCTGTTGATTAAATGAGATCATGTGTATGGGAAACTCTTACTCTAGGACATGGCTGTAAGTAGTGTGAACTCCACAGATGAGTATTGTTTCAATTACTAGTATAGTAATAGATGATACAGGAAATTCTATTTGCTGTTACAGTTTTGTCACACGATGTAAATAGTGTTTTGAGAAGATGTCTCCAAAACCTTTGGCAGAACAAATCCTCCACTCCATTCCCTCAAAAAAGAGAGCTTTTTTAAAAAATTGTATAAAATGCACATAACATAAAATCAACTTTTAACCATTTTCAAGTATATGAAAACTAGTAGTTTTATGACTCAGTGGTGGATCACTCGGCTCATGTGTCGATGAAGAATGCAGCTAGCTGTGAGAATTAATGTGAATTGCAGGACGAAAAAGAAAAAAAAAACATTTTCAAATATACAACTTAGTGACATTAATAATTCTCAGTGTTGTGCAACCAGCACTATTATCTAGTTCTAGAACGTTAACCATCATAAAAGGAAACCCCATAGTCATACCCTGTTTCCCAATTCCCCCAGCCCCTGGTAACCACTACTTGACCTTCTGCCTCTAAAGATTTGCCCACAGTGGGTATCTCATATAAGTAGAAACATATGTATGTGGTGTTTTGTGTCTGGCTTCTTTCACTTAGCATAATGTTTTCAAGGTTCATCCATGTTGTATCACGTATCACTACTTCATTCCTTTTAATTCCTGTGTAATATTCTGTTGTATGGTTAGATAGCCTTAGTCCATTGGGCTGCTATAACAAAGTACTACAGACTGGGTGGCTTACAAGCAACAGAAATTTATTCCCCACAGTTCTAGAGGCTGGGATCCCAAAACCTCTTCAAGTTGTAGACTTATTGTATCCTCAAGCGGTGGAAGGTACTTGGGAGCTCAGTGTAGTCTCTTTGATAAGGGCATTGATTCTACCCATAAGGGCCATGTCTTCAGGCCCTAGCTACCCACTAAAGGCCCCACCTCCTAATAGCATCATGTTGGGTTTAGGATTTTTAACACAGGGATTTTGGTGGGAGGGACCCAAAATTCAGACCATATCATATACCATATGTAGTTTATCCATTTGTCAGTTGATTGACATTGGGTTTTTTTCTACCTTTGGCTATTGCTGGTAGCATTGCTATGGACATTTTTGTACAAGTTTTTGTTTGAACACCTGTTTTCAGTTCTTTGATGTATGTGCCTAGGAGTAGACTTGCCGGATCAGATGATTGTGTTTAACTTTTTAAAAAACCACCAAACTGCTTCTGGCTCTGCTGTACCACTTTCTATTCCTACTAGTGATACCTGAGGGTTCCAGTTTCTTCCAGCCCCTAGCTATTTTCTGTAAAAAAATGATGCTTAGCTGTGGTTTGGGATGGTTTTTATATACTGATTTTGTGTGTGTGTGGACTCAGGTGTTTCTTACTAGTGTTCTTAATTCTGTGATCTTGCAAAGCTACATGAAAAACCACCTATACATAATTTCCTATAGAAGATGGGTGTAAAACGTCTTTTCTTTCACAGCTCCTGATATAAATAAGCATCATGGCTCTGTAATCTGTCATGTAGACAAAACACTTGCAGACAATCAGTGGCTAATCATAGATGGTGCCTGATGCCTCTGACCTTCTCTGTAATCCTTTTCTTTTGCTTTTAGAGATTTCCTCTGGGTCATCCAAAATGCTTTTAAAACATATTGGATAAGAACTCAGCCACCTGCCTTGCGGGACTTCCGTGCTCTCTACTCCATTGTCTTCGGATGGCATTTTGATCTGCACTGAGGCCAAGGGATCTGCTGTTCAGGATGAGTGATGAGAAGAACCTTGGCGTGTCCCAAAAACTGGTGTCACCTTCAAGGAGCACAAGTAGCTGCTCCTCCAAGCAGGGAAGTCGACAGGTAAAGTTTAACCAATGCAAATTTTAAGATGCAAGTATATACCAAGAAATTTGCAGATTAACATGTATACATTTACTTGGGAACTCAAACTACTCAGTATAAGAGCATTTGCTTTCAGTCATACCTTAATTATATGAGAAAAGTAAACTTTAGATAATTTCTTAATGTATTTGTTTTGAGAGAGAGAGAGAGCTTGCACACATAAGCAGGGGAGGGGCAGAGAGAAAGGGAGAGAGAGAATCCCAAGCAGGCTCCTGTTATAGGATCAGAGCCTGATACAGGGCTCGATCTCACAAACTGTGGAATCATGACCTGAGCCAAAAATCAAGAGTTGGACTTAACTGACTGAGCCACCCAGATGCCCCAAACTTCAGGTAATTTTAATAATGCTTGAGCGTGAGTGCTCACCAGATGGGAAGGAACTGTATTTAGCTCTTTGAATTATTTCATCCAATCCCCACAACTGCCCTCCAACACAGATATTAATATCTCTGTTCTCTCCATGAGGATGCTGAGTCAGACCAACTGAGTTATTTGCCTAAGGATACACAGCTAGTGAGTAGCAGAATAAGAAACCACAGCTCACTCTGACTCCAGAGCCCACACTTGCCTTTGTACCCTACTAACCAAAACAAAAGAAAACCACAGTCACTTTTCCAGTAAGTTTAATATCCCCCAGCCCTCCTCTTCCTTCCCTTTACGACCACTTCCATTTACGACCGCTTCCAACCACAGATTGCCCTGCTGGTGACTTTGAGTCTCACCTCCTTTATTTCTCCACTGGATGTGGGAATCAAATCCACAGAGCACTAGTCAAAAGGAACTAAATAGGAAGAAGAAAGAAGTGAAACAAAGAACTGAATAATTAACTCCTAAATAACTGTCAGCTGTAATTACATTTTGTTTCTTGGTTTACTTTCTAATAAATCTCTGTTGGCAGAATTTGCTGGTTTTAGGTTAGCAGCGGTAAGTGCAGTTGAATCATTATAATTCTAGTCTTTAGTTCAGTAGAGAGAGAGTGGGCTGTCAAGAAGTTGTGGCTTCACAACCAAAATGGTCTCTGAGCCTTTATCAGCATCTGCTGGTTGTGTTGGCATTGTCTTTCTCTCATGGGAAGCGCTGGCCTAGAAGTTGGCCCAGAGTGTCCTTGGTTCCAGATTTGGAAGCCCCAATCAGGCGACCTCCCACAGCAGGCACGTCTGCACATTTATGACACATCATCACGGGTCTCTCCATCTGAACACTGCCTGGGCCGTGGAGCTTGCCACCTCGCGGTGCTGCTTCATGTCGTTAGAATCCGTGATTCTAGACATATTAGTTTTTGCCTGAGGCTGGACATTCGGGGAGCCCACCAAGATCTCCTGGGAGGGGTTAGGAAGAACAATTTTTTCAGCACAGTAATCACTTCTGTCTCTGCTTTAAAAAAATAAAAAATAAAAAGACTAAAATTAGTCCCTGGCTAGTGCATCATGGATCCTTTTGGAGTTCTAGTTTCTTAAGGGTGGCTGTATGCTCACCCTTCTTGCCAGTTTTCCATGGGGGTGGGAGAGTGAGAGGGTGTTTCTCTCCCTGGCGGAAATTCTTTTTTTTTTTTTTATAAAATTTTTTTTTAATGTTTTATTTCTTTCTAGGAGAGAGAGAGAGAGCATGAGCAGGGGAGGGTCAGGGAGAGAGGGAGTCACAGACTCTGAAACAGGCTCCAGGCTCTGAGCTGGCTGTCAGCACAGAGCCCAACGCGGGGCTCGAACCCACGAACCGTGAGATCATGACCCAAGCGAAAGTCGGACGCTTAACCGACTAAGCCACCCAGGTGCCCCTCTCCCTGGCCGAAATTCTGATTGGGATTAGGGTTGAATATATGATCATTCTCTCACCTTTTGTACCTAGTAGCATCCATTGATATCTCCTTCTTGGATAAGGAGAAAGAACACGATTCATTCATTTATTTATTTTTAAAGCTCATTTATTTATGGAGAGAGAGGGAGAAGGAGCAGGGGAGGGGCAGAGAGAGAGGAGAGAGAGAATCCCAAGCAAGCTCCATGCTGTCGGTGCAGAGCCCAACGCAGGGCTCAATCCCACAAATATGAGATCATGACCTGAGCCAAAATCAAGAATTTGATGCTTAACTGACTGAGCCACCCAGGCGCCCTAAGAACAGGATTCATTTCAGCAGCCAGTGCTTATAACACCATGGGAACTGGAACAGTGCAGTGAAATCCTATGACTGAATACCATAGAAACTTCTTTTGGTGTGTTATTTGAATTGATTAATTTTGGTTTTCAAAGAACTCTTTTGAGCTTATGCCATAAAGAGTAAGAGGAGAGGTGCTCTCTCTCTCTCAAAATAAAAAGACTTAAAAAAAAAGAATTTTGAAATCTGATAATCTGTGCAACAACCTACTTTTTAATTTTTTTTAATTTAAAAAAAAATTTATTGTTATTTTTGAGAGAGAGACAGAGAGAGCATTAGCAGAGGAGAGGAAGAGAGAGAAAGAGACATACAATCTGAAGCAGACTCCAGGATCTGAGCTGTCAGCACAGAGCCTGATATGGGGCTCGAACTCAAGAGCCACAAGATCAGACCTGAGCTGAAGTCAGGTGCTTAACTGACTGAGCCACCCAGGCACCCCTGGATGCTTGTTTTAAAGCTCCAGTTTAAAGTCACTATTAGCTTGTTCTATTCGTTTCATTTGATGGGGGAGTGGTGTAGAAGTTTGATGTTGACTGAATTTGACCTACTGTAATGCAAGTTTTTCTCATGTGCTTTGGAATTATGGTTTAGAGTGTCATCCGGAGTTTGCTTCCCCATGTTCTTTCTCTGCTACTCACCCTGCCCTATCTAGGGATCTGCTCTTAGTGAATAGGTCTGCTTTTTGGCCAAGAAACTTCTATTGGTGTTGTACAGGTGCCTACCTATAGCTCTTGAGTGTACAAAAGCCCACAGAAGTATACGATGTACATATGAACATATACACTTAAAATAAAAAATGCCTTTCTTTCTTTTTCTAATTTTTTAAATGTTTTATTTATTTCTGAGAGAGAGAGACAGCGTGAGCAGGGGAGTGTCAGAGGGAAAGGGAGATACAGAATCTGAAACAGGCTCCATGCTCTGAGCTAGCTGTCAGCACAGAGCCTGATGTGGGCCTCGAACCCACAAACCATGAGATCATGACCTGAGCCGAAGTCGGCTGCCCAACTGACTGAGCCACCCAGGCACCCCAAAGTGCCTTTCTTTATACACATTAACAGAATGCTTGTAGAGAAGAATGTAATGGGATATTTAATACAGGGGTTGCATTTGATATCTTCAATACCTGGCATAATCCATACTTAAAACAAGTGAAACGAGTTGGTAAATTCTTAATGCTATTCCATTCTGCTGAGGATTGTCCTTTCTGGGTATAAATGTTTTTTGTCTCTTCCTACACCAGCACTCTCCATTGTTCGTAGCTGCTTAGGGCATCGTGTTGTGAAGGATTCTGCTGTTGAGTCCGAGTTCAGTGGGAAGGAGCGCCTTGCTTTTAGGTCTGGCTCCCATAGACAGGGTGAATGGCAGCCTGGGTGCCACACTGGTCCCCCGAAGTGATATTAGAGCGTCGAAATCAAGCCATCTCTGCAAAAGTCTCTGTATTCTGCTAGTTGCAGGAACTTGAGGCGAGCGAAGTTTGCCCCAGTTCTTGATGAGTAAAATGGCAATAAAACTCTCCTCCTGCTTCCTTTGCAGGGTTGTTGTGAGAGAAAACGGAGTGTTCTTATGGACTAAAAGACTGTTGAACTCTTGGGAGAAAAATCCTCTGTAAAAAATTTAAGAAACTCTTACCATCAGCTCCCTTTGAATGCAGACCAGCTCCAGAGCCAGGACTGCAATGGTCTTGTTTCCAGAGCACTGATAGTCTATAGAAGGAATGGGTCTCTGAAGAAGAGCAGAGCATCCTTCAGAGACCATGCCTTTACCGATAGGCTAGGAACCTGTTCACCGTGCGGAAGCCGCCAGCTGACTGTCTCACAGGACCCTATTTATACAGTGTTCCACGTCAGTCTTTGCTTTGGTGTTCATTCCCTGTCCCAGGCTTTGTGTCAGCTACCCCTTTAGCTAGACTGATCCATAGGAAACCGTTTTTGAATTTTGTGATTTTTCTGGAAAAGAATCTTCATTTATTGCTGTAACACTTTAAAAATAACTTTTATAAAAATAACATCTGCTCACTGTAGCTCATTGCTGAGACACATGCAATCTATGTTGAAGTGCAGTACTTTAATTCGCTTAATTTATTGAAAAAAATTTTAATGTTTATTTATTTTCAGGAGAGAGCAAGACAGAGAGTGAGCGGGGGAGGGGCAGAGAAAGAGGGAGACACAAAATCTGAAGCAGGCTCCAGGCTCTGAGCTGTCAGCACAAGTCTGATGCGGGGCTGGACCTCACAAACTGACCTGAAGTTGGACGCTTAACTGAATGAGCTACCCAGGTGCCCTTAATTCATTTACTTTTATTTTTATTTTTATTAAAAAAGTTTTTTTTATGTCTTTATTTTATTTTGGGAGACAGAGACAGAGAGCAAGCCGGGGAGGGGCAGAGAGAGAGGGGGAGACACAGAATCTGAAGCAGGCTTGGGCACTTAACTGACTGAGCCACCCAGGTGCCCCTTCATTTATTTTTAATGGCTGCTGACATCACATAAATTGAAGCCTGAGAATGACTGTTGATTGTGGAGGTCATTGGTGGCATTGTCTAGTGGGTGAGGTAGGTATGAAAGTCGGGTTAGAGCTCATTTATGAGAGAAGGGGAACAGAGAAAGAGGGCACCCCAGCTTTACCAGGCTTCTAGACAAGATTTGAGAGAGGCCTTCACGTACGTTCGGTCTGGGAACCTTGAGCTTGACTAATGTCAGGCTACCCACTTCCCCTTTCTCTCCCCATGTAGATAAGCCACTTTTGATTAATTCATTGGTTGAGAGAGTGTATAGTTTTCAGAGCCCTGGGTTTCTTCTTACACATCTTTTTAGTCCTCACAGCACCCAGCACAAGGCTTTGCACTTGGCAGATACAAATTACTGAATGCCGGCAGCAAATATCCATCAGGGTAGCTTAGAATATATGCCCAGGTATACATGGGAAATGGGAGCAAAAGGCTCCCAAATTCCTGAGCTCCCTCTCCCCAGTGACATATCGGGAGGATCTTCAAAAATGGACAGAGGCCTCTGCATTGAGTTTCTTCTGGCAAACGATGAAATCCCTAAATGCTTTCTATGCCTCTGGTCTCTGGACAAGCACTCTGGTGGAAAGTATGGAACAGAAGCAAAGATTGTCTTTGTCGGAACTGACCCGTATTCACACTGGCTCTGCTGTTTGCTAGCCGGGTGACCTTGCCATGGTCTATAAAACCTCCAAGTCTCTGTTCTTCAGCTGTGAAATTAGGATCATTGAGCCTACTTTGGAGAACTACATGAAACAATAAATATGAAATACCCAGGCTGGCACATGGTAGGCATTAGGTAAGTGTGGATTACTGAATGAATAAGCATGCAGTCGCTAGGTTGAAAAATGACTATTTTCAAAGCTCTGTAGATATATTAAGTAGGTGAAGGGATACCTACGTGGGAGAGAGAATTGCTATTTCTGAACGTGTAAAATATGAGTAATTTCCTCTTGTCTTCTTCCCACTGCCCCCTTATATTTCCTTCCTAGAACTTCCAAAATAACACTTTTCAGAGGCCAGACTGACTAGACAAAGATGAGTGAATAAGTTTTGTCTTTATTGAAAGAGTCCTACATGCCCAGGTTTTACTTCTTCAACCGATATGTTTTGAGAAGCTGTTATTAAAAGTCCCTGGGAAGGGATTTGTGAAGCTACAAAGGACAGGATGGCTGAGCAGACCACTACAATTAAGAAATTGACTCTGTTGAGAAGATTGTAAAGAGAGCATGCTTCCTTTCTTTCATTATGCGTCGTTAGCATTTGCTATACAATAAGCCGGAAATCAGAAAGTGAATCCTTTTAAAATACTTGGCAAGCACTTCACTCATGAGTGTAGGGGATTTGAAATGGAGAGAGCCATGACTAGGTAGTCTCCATCCAATTATGCAATTTGCTCTTATCCCAGTCCAATCTGGGGTGATGTTTGAGTTCTCTCAAGGTCGCCCGATGAGAGTTTCTTGAGGCAGGTTATTAGATTATGCTGTAATTCAGGGAGCCCAGGCTGTCTGCATTTGGTGCCAGAACCCATAATACGGGGCTGAATGGGAGAGAATATGCCACGGGGTGAAAAGTGAATGCTCAGGTGTTTATATTTTTAGCCATCTGGGTATCGAAAATGCTTAGTCCTACTTCTTCCTCTTAAATAATCATGTCCTTAGAGACGTTGCGATTTGACAGCCGCCTTTTGTAAGTATGAGCTGTATAAACACCGCAAGGAAGACCCGTCGAGGAGGAGGCGCTTGAGAATGTCATGATTGTGTCAGTTGTTCTGGGATGGTCACAAAAGATGACAGGCAACAGGGGTGGACTTTCTTGGGAGCTGGATGGCCTGAGTTTACATTTTGGGCCGCTTATCAACAGTGTGGCCTCAGAAAAGTTATTTAACTCCTCTGTGCCTTACTGTCTTATAAGACTGTGCAAATTGCTTCATTAGAAGAAAGCCTGCATGTAGTAGGCGGTGTATTAGTGTTGGATACATAAACCATTCACCTTACTTCCATAAGGAGGAGGCCCTGGAGCCCTCAAGCAGTACCCCATGGTGACTGCTTCTCAACTTCCTCCTCTCAGCTGCTTCTCTCAAGGCTGCTCTGAGAGGAAAAGTATTAGCAACAGACGCTAGAAATGATCAATTCTCGGTTAGCATTTTTACAGCTCGTACTATCCTTTCATACTATCCCTTGGAGTCTCAAAACAACCCAGTGAGGTCTGTATTCTTTTCTACACGTTTGATGAAAAACATGGCTCAGAGACATTAACCAACTTGTTCAGAGTCAACACAGCTCATCAGTGGTAACCACGTATTTGGAAAACACCGGATTTCTTTAGGTACTAGAAAGTTTCTTACAAGTCCATTCAAGTTCCAGGTGTCTTGTGTACAAATGGTTGCTATTGAAACAAACCTCCATAAGCTGACTTCTGTGAACTCAGGGGCGAGAATAACATACATGAGGGACGTGGCCTTAGGATCCCTGAGGTGTCTGCCTAGAGCTGTTTCTTCATTTTTTGGTTTTCTGGTGGGCCCAATAGAGAAAAATAATTCACTTCTGGCTTAGTTTTCCAGATTCTCATTTTCTGGGCCTTTTATGTCTTATTGCTTACCTTTCAGTCATACGTAAACAAGTCACGCTGCACATGATACTCTGAAAGTAGGAAGGGGCAAGATACAAGGCTCAATTCTCATTATATTTCCACTCGAAGTATTGGAAGGAAAAAGTAAACAAACGTTTGATAGAAGAAAGAGGTGAAGACGTCAGCTAAAATGACATGTTTGAGTTGTTGGGGCCTCTTTGTTACTCTCCACGTCCGCAAACGATAGACCGTCAGCTACATTCCACCCTGAAGAGTAGGAGAAATTGAACTTTTGAAACCCTTCTGGAAGTTGCTGACCTGTTTGTGCTGTTAAGCAATCCCAGGAAGACAAGCTCAGCAAATATATGCTGTGGGTTTGAGAAACATTACTTTGATAGACACTACATGGGGTGCCTTAAGGAAGCCAATTTATTTATTTATGGTTGGCATCAGCCAGAGTGCAGGATAAATGGAAGTTGAAGCTAACCTACCAGCTTTTGTTGGGAACATAGCCAGTAGGCTATGCAGTTACTGAAGTTTCTTCTAGAAGCTATCCATGCAAATATGAACTGAAGGGATTCCACAGACCTTTTCTAGGAAGGGGAGAGTCTAAATCTACCTCAGTGATATGGTGACATTAAAATACTAATGGTCCAGAAATGACAGTATAAGAACAGGAAAGAGGCAAAACAAAAGACTTCTCTAGATAATCTGACGTTCTCCTGAAGTCCTGTCCGTGCTGACCCCGTGATCAAATGCAGTTGTGTCTCCCTTCACATCTGTACACAATCCCACCCCGCAACTAAAGCCACCTTCTCTCTGTTCCACGCTGGAGGGGGCACATCCCTGGCACATCTCTGGCTTAGTGGTTCCTTTTGCCTTGTTAGTGGGTTGAATGCTGTCGCCACCTCCCTAGTGACATGTCCACAGGCTAATCCTTGGAACCTGTGAATATTACCTTACTTGGCAAGAGAAGCTTTGCAGCTATAATTAATTTAAGGATCTTGCGATGAGGGGGTCATCCTGAACTATCCAAGTTGGCCCTAAATGCTATGACCAGTGTCCTTATAGGAAGCACACAGAGGAAAATACAGACATGGAGGAAATGGCAATGTGAAGACCGAGGCAGAGGTTGGAGTGATGTGGCTGAAAGCCAAGGAATGCCAAATGCTACAAGAAATTGGAAGAGGCAAGTCATGCCATTATGGGCTGCATGTTTGTGTCTCCCCACCAACCAGTGCATATGCTGTAGCCTTGACCCTCAACATAATGGTATTGAGATGTGGGTCTTTAGGACATAATTAGGTTTAGACGAGGTCCTGATGGTAGTGCCTTTTTTTTTTTTTTTTAATAGCACACTAGTAAGAAGACAAAAGACACCAGAGTTCATTCTCACACATGGGAAAAGGGCCATGTGAGCACACAGCCAGAAGGCAGTTGTCTCTAAGCCAGAAAGCAGATTCTCACCAGGAATTGAATCTATCAGCACCTTGATATTGGACTTCCCAACCTCTACTGAATTTATGGTATTTTATTATAGCAACCTTAGCTAATACAAATGCAATCTCCCCTGCGGCTCCAGAACCCACGTGGTTCTTCCAGTACCTCAATTTTGGACTTCTGGCTCTAGAACCATGAGAGAATACATTGCTTTTGTTCTAGGCCACTCAGTTGTTAAGGCAGCCTCAGAAACCCTGCTTCTCACTCTGCATCCATTTTCCTTTAAGTGCCAGCTCGAGCCCTCCCCCTGATGGGGGTCTAGCTCTTGTGATTATGCTCAAGAACTCCTGCAGAATATTTCTTTGAATCTCCCATTCAGCATTTTCAAGGTTTCAGCTTCATGGTATCTTTTTATTTTTTAATATATGCTAACTTCTTGGAGGCCAGCCCTGGTTTTACATCTTTTCATCTCCAGTACCTAGTGCTAAGCTTCAGACCTTTGAGTAGAAGACTGCCCTATTAAATAGAAGGTCAGTCATAAACCAGAATCTAACTCACTTACTCTAATATCATTCTCTCTTTGATTCATAAGGCTCTTCAGGATCTTATCCTGTCACTAGGTTCTCATTATGAGAACCAGTTATTCTTTTACAGACGGAGGGAAGAAAATCACTGATGATTTGGATCAGAGACTGGAAGAGTTTATTCTGGCATCTACTCCTATGATTCTAAATTATATGCACATTAGTTAGCCAAAATGCATCCCTGCTTTGATTGCAAATTTCAATTAGCTCTGAAAAAACATTTTTGAGCACACTTGTCAGAGAGAACACGGTTATCAGCTAGTGCCACCCAGCAACGAGGTGAGTTTTCCTCAGGAGTTGTGCAGCCTGTAATTGAAGTGCAAAATGTTGTGTCTGAATACAGTCTGTGATTCTCTCCAGACTCAGACACCAAAGGGCGGAGCTCTATGATATGCCAAAGACACTATGATTTTTTTTAATGAAAAGCTATAAAATATAAAGTATTAAAATGATGCTGAAAGGTATACAACAAAGAGTGCGATGGTCTCCCCCTCCTTTGTACTTCTGGCTAAGTTCCATTCCCCAAGGAATCTGTATGGGAGATTTTCCCCGTCATCACGTGAGTGAGCCTCAGAGCTCCTCCATGAGGCCGTCTGCCACTGAGGCAGGGAGGGAATTCTTAGAAAGGGGTGGTGGGCAGAGCACTAGGTTGGAGTCAGAAGACTGGTCCTGGACCTCAGAAGTCCTTCACTCATTTTTGTGGTCCTATGCAAACCATTAGCTTAGATTCCTCATCTCTAAAATGAAAGAGCTGGGTGGACGACTTCCACATGCTCTTTCAAATTTGGAAGTTTAGAAGAACTATTCCATGACTCTATAAGGGAAAACAAATTATTACTTCTGTACCCTTAAAAAAAAACAAAAAACAAAAGAAACTCTTGAGTCCCTTGAGTAGACAGAGTCTTCTTGTCCTCCCTGGCTAACACATGTGCCTATTAAGTGCAGGAATGTGCTGCCAGAGACAGACTGATTTTTCCAGAGATAGCAGTGCTGGGGGCAAGGGGCAGGACTTCAGGGTAGTAGGTGGCCTTGAATGGACTCTAGTATACTGTAGGTGATCTTATCTGGCTGGACGTTGAACAGAGAGGTTCTGTGTGTGGTCTGCAGCCCACAAATGGGGTCTGCCACTTAATAGTTTGTGATATTGGGTAGGCTACTTTGGAGCTTCATTTTCTTAAAAAAGATTTTTTTAAGGTTTACTTATTTTTTTTTTGAGAAGAAGAGTTAAACTGGGGAAGGCAGAGAGAGAGGGAGACACAGAATCTGAAGACTCCAGGCTCTGAGCTATCAGCACAGAGCCTGACTCGAGGCTCGAACTCACAAACCGCAAGATCATGACCTGAGCCGAAGTCAGATGCTTAACCGACTGAGCCACCCAGGCACTCCTTCATTTTCCTTATTTGTAAAATGAGAGTAATAATACTTCCATTTTAAAGTCACTGGGGGCATTTAGAATACTATCAACAAATAGTAGTTGTTATTTGTATTACTATCATCACTACCACAGTGATGAAAAATCTCTTCAGCCTTTTGGTAGGCTGCACAGCCAGAGCACAGTGACATTCATGGGTTGGGTGTCTCCATCTTTAATGGTAACCGTAGCTCTTAAGAGGCCCTCATTGACAGAGCAGAGCATTACAGAGAAATGAGTGCATAAAAGATGCTGTCCATAATCTTGAATGGCTTACATAAAATTAGGGTGATATTTAACAAATATTAATAACCCACAAATCTATTTGAAGATCCTAAAAAAGTACCAGTGTAATTACAGCCATAACTGCTGAGTGCTCAACAGGGTAGAAATAATCCTTATATGTACATTAAAGTTTTTTTATTAATACTATTTTAATTATAAACCCATCTGTGGTTAACACAGATGGATTTTTCTCTTATTTGGACCTCAGGTAGAGTCAGCAACAGAGCTGACAGTTCACACGTTTGTTTTTTTCTCATTGTCATTATCATCTGCTGCCAATGACCTTCCTTTTCTTTCCCTTACCTCCCGTGCTATCTCAAAGGTTCACCCCCAAGACAGAGTGCATATTCGCCCATTATCTGAGTAATGAAGGCCGTAGTGTTTTGGTCTGTGACTACCCAAGTAATTAAGACTTAACACATTTGGGGGACTGAAGTCATCTGGGTGTTCGCCATCTGCGCAGGTGTGGGTTGGTGAGCTGTGTCTCTGGGTGTGAATAGAGAGGAAAGACATGGCTATCGGCAGGTCATGACTCCATTCCCCATGTAGCCTTCTGAGCCTGAGTGAGCTCTTCCCTGCTCAGCCTTCCTTTTTTCTTCAGCCTTCTCACTTAGATCCTAAGATCAGGGATTATACCTGAGGTTACTAGATAGAAGCTAATGCTCTGTTTTTTTATTTGCTTTTAGTAGACTTTATCAGTCAATATTTTTATTTTGTTTTGTTTTATTGTATTTATTTTATATTTATCATGGTAAGAACATTTAACAAGAGATCTACTATCTTAAGTTTTTACCTGCACAAGACAATATTGTTAACTATTGGCATAACGTGGTACAGCTGATTTTTAGAATTTACTCATCCTGAATAACTGAGACTTCATACCCATTTTATATGACATGAGTTTGCAATGTAAGATTTGGAAGGGATTTTGTGGCTCATTTATTCTGACCTCCTTCCTGTTCTGGGAACCCTTCTGCAGTCCCTCTGCCAGCCCCTGATGGAGCTCTCCAGTGATTAGGGAACTGGATCTTTCATAGAGCAGCCCATGTCATTTTTTGTTATTGTTCATAGTGCTAATTATTAGATATCGGATCTGTCCTATACACAGAGGTGGGATCCAAGGCCTTATAATTCTCACCCCATTAGTCCTGGTTTGGCTCTCAAAGCCTATCAAGTGAAGATAGCTCCAATTCTTCAAGACAGCATGGGTTCCCAGAGAGTGGCTACTCTCAGTGGGTCTGTGGTCCAGCTTCAGTGGCCTCACCTGTGCAGGTACAGAAGCTCAAACCTCGCCCCAGACCTATTGAACTGACATCTGCATTTTGACAAGACCTTTGGTGACTGATATGCATGTTACACTTTGAGAAACATTGCATTAGATCACCCCCACACCAACTAATTTGTTCTTTTTAAATAAATTTTTGTAAATATTTCTTTATTTTTGAGAGACAGATCACAGCTGGGAGAGGGGGCAGGCAAAGAGGGAGACACAGAATCCAAAGCAGGCTCCAGGCTCTGAGCTGTCAGCATAGAGCACAACATGGGGCTCAAACTCATGAACCACAAGATCATGACCTGACCCAAAGTTGGATGCTTAACTGACTGAGCCACCTGGGCGCCCCTAATTTGTTCTCTTAATTGCTATTGCTATCAAAATTTTTTGTCTAGGAAGAAATAATTGGACAAGAAGTAACAACTCCAATTCTCAGTGATTGAAATATAAGTACAGATTTGATCTGTCATCAGTTAAAGCTGTCATTAACTGGAAACCTATTGACAAGTATTTCCATATGTTCATAGTACAATCATAAAAGGTCATATTATGATTATCATATTATGATGATCCCGAGGCTTTACAAAGTCAGAAATGCCCTTAGAGTCCTTAAAGACATGTGAAATTATGCTCCATATGATTTGATGCTGGGTACTGCCTTGTGAATTTTAAAAACCTGATAAGCAGATTAAATAAATAAATAATCAGAACAGCCCCACTCCCCAGTCATACCAGGTAGAGGCAGCCACAAAACTTCCTTCCACAACAGTCTTCAGCTGCAGGAAGGATGGAAGTTTTAAGGCATTTTCTATTTCTGACATCACTATAAGGACAGTGCTGAGAATCCAGCCCTTGAAAGTTTCCGAGGAGATGTACACTGTGGAAACAGCTGTGCCGGGGTGGGGGGAGGGGAAGGCACTTTCAACTCGTGCACTCAGCATTATGGAAATGAACCGTGCCAGCGCATGAGCATGGATAAATGCTTAGCTGCCTTTCCAAACACAAAGCAGCTTTCTATATTTGGCACTTTTTTGACATTCAGTAAGAGAGACTGAATTTAATGCCGGACGACAGTGCCAGACTGTCTTCAGTTCAACTAAAGCAAAAACCTTAAGAAGCCGCTTCCCCCCAGACGCTGTCACATTTCTCTCTCCACCTTATATTCATGATGAGCTTTTAGCCTGACACCCGCAGGGCGGGAGATGGGTTCAGCCGTGTTGTGCTAAGTCAGCGGGGCCTTAATCTTCCCGGGGGCCCAAGTCCACCCTGGACCACATCTCAGGACATTCAGCTCAAGGTGCATATCCTACTTCTGGGTCACCAGGTGTGTGGAGTTCAAACAGCCACTTCAGGACACCTGGTCCCTTTAGCCCAGAGAAGCCAGCATTTTTGCTTTCTCCTGCCTTGAGTACCAGTTCACCCCATACCAGCACACGTTAAAATCCCTCCCCCTGAGGGCTCTGTTGGGCCCTTTACATACCCCCCTTGCTCCTCAGACTCATTCATTCAGTGACTCTTTTATTCAGGGTCTCTGTGTCCTCAGTAGTGAGATCTCTACAAAGAGGACCCTGTCTCTGTCCTCACAGAACTCACGTTCTTCTGGCTCAGAGAGAGACTCATTTGAGGTTTGTATAAAGTGCTGAGGAGGGAGAGAATTTGTGGCCCAGGGAGGTTTGGGGCAAGTGAGAATTCACAGGCTAAAAAGTAGATGGGGCAGACATTCCCAATGTAAAAAAGTGAATGAGCAAAGAATTGGCTGAGTTAAAATGTATAGGCTGATTTCCTGCCCCAATTTGGTGGGACTATAGGATACGAAACATGGTAGCTCAGAGCAGGATGCCAGAACTTGCTTGTCTCTACGCATAGGACGAATCTTCCTAACTTCTTCAGATTGCTTCAGGATCTTGACCACTGCTTGACATTTACTCTGGTACATCATCGGAATTTATATATTTACATTACAGCAGCATATGCAATATATTATAAAATGTAGCACAATGGTTAAAAAGGTAGGTTCTGAAGTCAGGTGGCTTTACTACTTGGTAGCTTTATAGCATTGGGGAAGTTATCTAATGTTCTCTTCCTCATTCCAAAATTTTCCAGAAGTTCCCACATTCCAAAAATAAGGATACTAATCCAACCTCACAGGACCATTCAAAGATTTAGTGCAATAATGTAAGTACAGTATTTCACACACTACCTGGCAGATAGTGCATGCTTAATATATTTAGTTATCACATTTCATTTATTTGTTAAACATATTCATTCATATCTACTGTACCCTACTAAGTAGTGAACAAGATAGAAAAGGTTCTTGCTTTCATGGAGCTAGAAAGTGTTCTCTATTTATTTTATATTATTATTGTTTATATTGCTGTATTTGTGTGTTACTTCAGTAGACCCCTTTGATAGTATTTCCTGAGGCACTACCCTTTTGTGTTTTAAATGGCAGGCTATACAGAAATGTGGATACAACTAGGGGCACCTGGGTGGTTCGGTTGGTTGAGCGTTTGACTTAGGCTCAGGTCATGATCTCACGATTAGTGGGTTCGAGCCCTGTGTTGGGCTCTGTGTTGACAGCTCAGAGCCTGGAGCCTGCTTTGGATTCTGTGTCTCCCTCTCTTTCTGTTTCCCCTGCTTGCTCTCTCTCTCTCTCTCTCTCAATATAAATAAACATTAAAAAATCCCAAAAAATTTTTAAAAAGTGTGGATACAACTTAATTCTTCCTTGTTAACTAACTACCTAGTACTGTCCACTTGGCTTGAAAACTTAATCCATTTATTGGTTTGAAACCCCAACAATTTATTGGGAGAATTCTTTTATTTATGCATCTCTAGTTAATTGCTGGAGTTTTAAAGAGCACGTCGAAAAGATGGTCAAGGAGAAATGTTTTCAGAAACTTTTATCACTGGGGATAAGTGGGAAAAAATGATGAATTACTTAAGCACTGAGTTATCTGGTAATAGACAGTAACACTGTTGCTATATTTACAGGAATATATGATTGATGTGGTTTGGATACTTTAGGAAAATTTCAGAAACTGAACTAAAATTTTGAAGTGTTTGCATGGATGGAAAAAAATCAACAAAAGATTCTGGGAGGCTGGAACAATATAAATATACCACAGAAGTGGAAATGAAGATGAGCATTACATTATATTCATTTTTATATTGGGTGGAGGGTAGGGTATAATGGAGCCCCATAAGTGATTATAGAAGTGGAGAGTCTTGGGAAACCAAGTTGGACGATAGCCTGGGTCAGGGTGGTGCCTAGGGAACAGAAGGGACACAGAAGGGACATAGAAGAGAAATATTTTGAAGATAAAACCAACCACACTTATTTATGAGAAATCAATTAAGCCTGCACATTTTCGAAGCAATTTTACTACGCCATGTCCTGGCCTGGCATTTCTTCTCATGGAATTTGTGTCAGGGTTGGCAGTGGTTTTTAATTCCACCAAAACAATATCCCCTTGTTACAACCATTATTTTAATGACCGCTTTACTCTCCTCAAATAAAATTTGTGATTAATTTAATATATCTGCACACATAATTTTGAAAATATTAATATAATGCTTTACTGATAAAGAAGAGCTCAAAGTGATTAATATTAAAACATTTATTTTAATGTTATAGAAGCCCACATATGATTATACCAGAAGATATAATGATGTGGTCAGATATACATGTATGTGAAACATGGCAGCTACTGATGCAGCCCCATACGAGTGTGTTGTGCTAATAACTTAAATACCACAAGTGGCATGGCCTTCAGTGACACAGTTCTCAAAAATGGCGGCTGATCTTGTTAAAGTCTCAAACAGAAGGAAATCTAGTCTTCCCTCAGTTATCTGGTGGTTGTATCACCAAGATTTCAAAGTGCATAAAAACCATGCAGAAATACTTTGTTATGGATGTGAGGCAGAGTCAGGTTCTGTGCTCAAGTAATTATAAATTGGCTTCACTTACAAAAATGTCCACTGGCACTTTGGAAAGTCTTGAGGGGGACAGCTTTTTCATTGTCTAAGGCTGAGGCATTGTGGGACATTTACCATTCCTGGATTTCAGCCATTAGACCAAAGATACTGTGATAACGAAAAGTTCCCCCAGGATTCCAGCAGCTGCAGAGGGGAGAATATTGTCCGTTTCCCCCACCCCTACCCCCACCCCCCACCCCCACTGAGAAGGCTGGCTGCATGTTGTCTCTCAGATTTCAGTGCATGACTCAGGGACAGTGACAGACAGGGAAGTTAGGAGGGGAGGAGTTGGATGGCAAGCCCAGAAAAGGAGTTGGCTACAGAGCTTTCTTCCTCAGTCAAGAAGAGTCTTCACTTTCTTAAATACTTCAAATCTGGCTTTTCCAACCGGGTAAGAGTTTTAAGTTCTGAGCCCAGGTAGAAAATAAAGTGAGGAAACAAGAGGATACTTGGTTTAGAATAAATGCAAACCCTTTCTGACTTATTTACTTTAAATGCCAACAAATGCAGTCTAATTCCCTGCCCTCCACATTGGTTTATTGGCAGGAATGCATTATATCTCAAGAATTCAGGAGCGATCTAGTTCTAACATGAATCCTTGAAACATTTTTGAAATTTAATTCTTGGTTTTCTTTCAACTACAGATATCATCTCATTCCATTTTTTTTCAGTTTTGTAACGTATGCAATAAACGCCTAATCTCTCTTGGCATTTGCATTCTGCACAACTGAATGTGTTGAGCAGATACGCGTGATTGTCTAGCATTATCACTGCATGTTGCCTTCTACTTGGGTATCTTAAAACAAATCGAAAGGACCTAGTCTCCCTTAGAGTACTTTCCAAAAAATTTTGACCCACAGACTTTCATTTCACAATGATAATGCACACATACACCCTCTTTCACAAATATGAATGTGCTGTATTTAATTTGTAAATAGTCATTTGGCCCAAAGATATTAGGCACATTTTAAATGCATACTGATATTTGGTATTCCAAGAACATAAATCTGTGTGCAACGTTATTCTAAGACCAAGCTTACGTATGTGCCAATCAGAGGCATATTATTCACAGGCCAGCAGGTCAGACATTGTGAAGAAATCATAAGTGAACCAGACATTTGACACCCTCGAGGAGTCTGTTGTTTAATAGGGATGATAAAATCTCATGTATCATAAATAAGTGCTGAACCATTGGAAACGTAAGATGGAATGCTGATGGAGTTTCTAGGATGAAATACTACTTTCCTTTGAAGAAGGCCTCCCAGAGGAGGTAGAATTTTTAGTTTAACCTTAAAATTCATTAAAATTTTGACAGGTAAGTCACTTTAAATTTTGAGGAATGGCTTTTTAAGCTGAAATACATGTGAACAGAATGTGTGTGTGTGTGTGTGTGTGCACGTGCGTGCACACGTGTGGACATGTGGCTTCTCATCACTTAATAAAATGCATTCTCCACTTATTGTCTGGATATAAATAAGTGACTTTGAATAATTGGGAATGCTATGACAAAATCTCATTTGACATTGCTACCTGTCTGAAAAATCCTCGAACCTAAGAACTAAAGATAAGCTTTCCTTTTTTCCATTGAAGAATTCCCTTTTACAACTCCACGTCTTGGGATACCACTACCACATTTCAAAAGTCTGGAATGTACCTTTTTAACTATATTCACAGTAACGTGCAATCAGGTATAAGGCAGATCTGCCAGGATTGTTATATATAAAGAGTTCACTGGCTAAAGTAGAGAAGTGTTCCTGTTATTAGGTGTTTCTCATGTATTGAACTTGACAACACGGGAACTGAGCCAGAGCACCCAGGACCCCTGTGGTTTCCATGCCTTCCCATTAGACTGCTCTCTGGGACTTTGCTCCCCAGTGCTGGTCCAGACTTACTGTCCCATCCCCTAATCTCTCTGGCCTCCACCTGTGACCCTTGACTACAGTCTGGAAATTTGACTAATAGCAAGTTAGTCAACATGAAATCTTGGCCAAAAGAACAGGTTTGTTTCTTGAAGAGATATTTGCACCCCACGTCCATTACAGCTTTATTCACAATAGCCAAAGCAAGGAAACAACCTAGGTGTCCATCAATGGATGTATGGATTAAAAAAAGTGTTACACAAACAAGAGGGGAATATCATTCAGCCATTGAAAAAAGGAAAACCTGCCTTTTGTAAAAACATGAGTAGACATTGAGGGCATTATGCTAAGTGAAATAAATCAGAGAAAGACAAGTACTGTGTGTTGTCACTTATATGCAGAATCTAAGAAAGTTGAACTCATGGAAAGAGAGAGTAGAATAGTATCTCTTGGGGGTGGGAAGGGGTGGGACTGGGGAAATGTTAATCAAATGGCACAAACTCCTGGCCCTAAGATGAATAAGTTCTGGGAGATCTAATGTACAGCATGGTGACTATAATTAACGATGACTATTATATACTCGAAAGCTAAGAAATTAGACCTGGAATGTTATCCACCCCCCTCCCCATCAAAAAAGAAAAAAAAAAAAGGTAGCAATGGGGGATTGGAGGTATATCAAATCATTACCTTGTATACTTTTGGCTTATGTATGTTACAGGCCAATAATAGCTGAGAAAAGCTGGGTTTGGGGAAGGACATGTTTGTTGAAACTTAATTTTCTTGTGTTGGAACATTTCTCTCTGATCTGGATGATAATTACTGATGGTAGAGGTGTATACATTTATCAGGTTGTACTGTTAAGATTTGTACATTTCATGTATACTAATCTGTTAGTAAAATCAAAATCCATTATCTCAGCCTCTAAAGTATTGCCAATTTTGGTCTATCTCCTGGGTAATTTTGCAACGATTTGTGTGTTTTTAAGCATTTAAAAATAAATTTTCAGAATCTTTAGTGTTTTTCTTTTGTATTCCCCTTTAAATTCTTTTTCAGTCAATTAGTTGACACTGCCTACATAGCCAACAACAGAAGATTAGTTGTAATAATTGTAATTAATTGTAATTAAATTGTACCTCTTCAAAATTACAAACAGCTCACTACAGAAAAAATTGTCCTCCCCTCAGAAGTTTTTGAAACAAAAGAAGGGTGTGGAGGACAACATTTCTAGGGAAAAAAGGATGAAAGTACTTGTTTCAAAAGCACCTCTTTGATGCTTCAGGATTTCCAATATTTAGATATCTGGAGTTTGAAGAGATTAACTTGCAACTGAATCATTTCAACCAAACTGTCATGTTTACTAACTTGCATTCAGTCTCATACATTTCAGCGAGTTCTTAAGCCAGTTTTTCCATATACCCACCTGATGTATGTAGCTTCTGGTTCAAATTCAGACTGAAGTCTAGTGGCAAGTAAACAGTAACTGTGTGATGATGTCAAAGGGAACAAAAATAGAATTTACAGTAAAAGCTTTACCGTTAGCTCTGTCCAAGCACCAAAAGAGAAAGAAATATTCCCTTCTAGGAGAGAGCTTTTGAAAAAAAAAAAAAATCAAATTTGATGCCATTAAATTATAGCATTAATCCATGAAGTCCAGGACCTGAATGAAAATTAAATTTTAACTTCTTCTCCCCAACGAGCTCAGCCACGCTCACCATCTTGGATGGATTTCCCACTAGGATGAAGTGCTTCTGAACATGGTTATTTTTAAAGGTAGCCATTTAAGCATAAACTATTTTATTGTAACAGGACAGCTGGGAAGTGGTAGAAGGGCTGAGAGGAGAGATGAGTTACACCCAGGAGCCACCCATTCAGAAAGGATTTTTGCTGAAAAAGAGGAAGTGGCCTTTGAAAGGCTGGCACAAGGTAAGACACTGACCTTGACCTTACCTTTATTTGCTCTCACATTGCCCTAGCCCATACTTAGATGGTGTACCTAGTCAATTCTTAGGCACTTGTATTTAATTTGAAGTTGAAAATTGGCACCCAGGGGAGGATGGATGTTTAAATGAAATGTCTTAGTGCATTATACTTTCTTCCCCACAGAGATTTTTCTATCTGGACAAAGGAATCTTGAAATATGCCAAGAGCCAAACTGATGTAAGTCTTCTTATTAATCAAATATGTTATCAAAGGACTCTGAAGGGCTAATTGTCATCAGCCCATGGGTGAAATTTTACACATTTGGGGATTGCCTTTCTCTGAACTGGAAACCATAGAGGGTGATTGTCCTTTCACATAGACCAGAGGTGCCTGGTCCACTGTCCTAGCCCTGGGTTTTGTGTGGGCTCAGTTTACCCACCGAGTGAAAGTGGAGGGCTCCTCTCTCAACACCTTACTGGGCATCCAGGGGTCTCTTCTGGTCTTAGGTTTGGGCTGAGAGGTCGTCTGGGTGGGAAAAGACATATTCCCAGTGAGTCACTCCCACTCTTACAGTGACCAACGGGCTTTGTTGGAGAAGACCCTTGATGAAGGTGATGTGAAGTCCCCTGTTGTTAACACTAGGCAGACAGCCCCCGAAGGCTGGAATGACTGTTAGTCCTGCCCCTTGTGTGGGTCCTTCTCTCACTTAGCACTTTCCTCTTCTTTCTCACTTCCCTTAACTCCTAGAGTTCTCATCTTGTAGGGTTGCTTGTAGAAAACTTGACATAATACCTCACCCACAGTGGTCTGTCTTGGCTTCCTGCCTTTACTCCTCTTTTTAAATCACTTCCAAATGAATTTAGATACTAGAAACTAATTCTGTGGAGGGCAGTACAGTTAACAGGTGAATTCATTGCTGTGGGAGTCAGTCCACGGGACTCACTTTCTTGCTTCCTCACTCATTGGCTGTGCAAGCCACTTGTTACTTAACCCGTTAAGACTAAAACAGATTATGCATGTGCAGCACTTATTCAGTACTGGTTCACGCCAGGTGCTTAGGAAGTCATAGTTACTATATTTATATTACTGGATGTTGAAAGTGAGGCTAGAGGAAAGGAGTATCAGGAATGTTACTACTGTCTTTAACACCATGAACCTCAAGTGGCCCTTTCCGCGCCTCTGCAGATAGAGAGAGAGAAGCTTCATGGCTGCATCGACGTTGGGCTCTCGGTAATGTCTGTGAAGAAGTCATCAAAATGCATAGATCTGGATACCGAGGAGCACATCTACCATCTGAAGGTGAGATTGCTTCCCAGATGCTATCTCTTACCACACAGTTTCTTTGTGCTGCAAAGGGATAGTCCGTTATGGTACCACTGGTGATGCCATTTCAATATTTCAAAAGATCCAACCAACATGTAGAAGACCTTCACTGTGAAAGTATTTCGAACAGATGCTGTTGATCTTAAATGGGACAGTTCTTCATTGTGCAGGACTGTCTCACACTGCTAAAGGTTTAGCATCTTTGTCCTCCATCCCCTTGGTATACCCCCCCACATACATACCACGATTGTGACAACAGTCAATAATAAAAAAATCTTCATGTTTCCAAGTAACCCCTCCTTCCTCCAGATTTTACCTACTTTAGTGAAGAACCATTTACCATAGGTTAATGTATGTTCCCTGAAATACCATATTTAATATTTAGTCTTACCACTTCAGCTCATTAAAATTCTCATACTACAATGAATGTGAGGAACTTTTCTCCTAAAGTCCGGGCCTCCAAGTAGTACTTCTGAAAGCTGTTTAACTCCCACCTTCTGCCCTTTCCCTGCAGCTGGTGTATATGGTTCTAAGCATGATACAAGAGCTTCTGAACCAGATCTGGACCTGGCTACTTACTAGCTGTTGGCCTTTGGCATCTTTTTAATCCTTGAAAGTCTCCATTTCCTCACCACCCTTCCCCAAAATGGGAATTATTATAGTGCCCGTGTACAAAAGGCTGCATGTAGGAAACTTGGCATAATGCCCAGCCTTCAGTAAGCTCAATAGGTTTAGTACTTGTGTATAATTATTAGGTGGTACCCAAATGTTGGGAATTAATTGAGAGGATATTAAGACTATTTTCTACTTGGGCAAATTATTTGGAATGTTGAGAATTAGAGCTGGGGGCTGGAAAAATGAAAGCATGAGATGATGAGCTCCACATCTTAAGATGCCCAATACTTTCCCCATAGCATATATGTGGTGCTTATGCCAGCATGTGTATAACACATACAGGTGCCTGAGAGACTGCGTAGGATGGTCAAAGCCATACTGTTTCCTTCCCTAAGCCCCTAGTTCCTTGTATAATGGAGGATTTCTCACCCTTGACACTACTGACATAATGGGGTGGAGAATGCTTTGCTTTGGGTCCTTTCCTGTGTATTATAGGATGTTGAGGGGCATCCCTGGCCTCTACCCACTAGACGTTGGTAACAAGCCCCCTTCAGTTATAACAGCCAAAAAATGTCTCCCAGAAGTAATTATTAATTCCTAATTTTTAAAGAACCAGAGCGCCTTAAAATAATATTGAATACTGACATCGTGATAAACGCAAGTTTAATATTTCTCTGTGTTGATTCACTTTCGGTTCTGTTTGTATTTCTTGTTCATTCGTTTGAACATCAGTGTGGGTATGTATGGTCACTGAGGGTCCTCCCTAAAAGCCTCAGAGTCTCAGAGTTTTTAAATGGCAACCATCGAGTCCCAGTCTCTTATTTTTATAGATGAGGAATCTGGGCGGCAGAGAGGTTAAGTGGTTGCCACCCACATTCTTATAACTATTTGTGGGGTTGGAACAGAACCCTGGACAGTTACTTAATAAAGTACTTTTATTCTTCTACCTCATTTAACCAATAAAAAATGAGTCAAGATGCATACTTTGGGCGCCGACTTTTAAGGGCCTCTGAGAGCAGATCAGTGCAAAGGATGACAGAAGCTTCCTGTAACATTACTGCTATAACCACATCTTGGAAATGAAATACATTTTGGGAACATAATTTATGGGGAGACAAATAGAATTAAGTCTGTTTGTATTACTTTTTCCTGTAAATGATCTATTCGTAGCACCTGGAGGGGTTTTAAAGCTTATATGTACTTCTAATCAACACAAAAAACCTAAGAGCTGACCTAACGTTTCCTAAATGAGTGATGGCTGCTGACATTTATTTCCACATCCTTGCTCTCAGCAGTGGCATCAGTAAAGATTTTAACAGACGGACCTGGATTTTTCTTTTTGGACGTTAACCTACCATGCATCCTTTTGGGTAATTTTTAAGTTGCCCCTTCATGAGTCTGTTCTCATATATAGATATTTATGGTTTTTCATTTTGAAAATATTAATATACCCTTATGCACACAAAACATTAGCTATTAAGAAATATCTACTGTGTAGGTGCTTGTTATGTCCTTTTTAGTACTTTTACGAAATACTTTCTAATAAAAGTTGCTAGTTATAAACATTATTCTTTGTGGAAATTAAACTTTGATAGATGCTCATTTATGGAGAAATGGCTAAAGGTTTGTGTAGGTGTATTTGAAACATCTTGGAAGTCACTAATAATACTTTTACAGATTTCTTTTTCTATTTCTGGGGACAGAAGAAATGTGTTTTCAAATAACCTTCACATTCCTGAGCAATGTATTCTTTGTCAGAGAAGATTAACAAGGTTAAATATTTTAGGGAGGAATTTACAAATTTGTTCCAGTTCAGAGAAGATTGATCTGAAAAGTCTGAATTTTAAAAGAGTTTAAAAAGAAACAGGGTGCTAATGTCTTCAGTAAGAAAGAATGGAGGAGTGGGGATAAGTGAACTTGGAGATGCTTTAAGAGACAGATAAATATGAATTCCAGTTTATTTGTTTTACATAAGTGGTAATGTTTCGCTTTCTTAATAATACCTTAACAATTGGACCCTTCCATTGAAAGCCTAAGTGAAAGTTTTGACCATTTTTATTCTCCATTTCCTCCTCAAGCTTGTTCCCAAAGGCCACATGAACTAAGTCAATAAGCTGTTATTTCTACACGCGCCAACATGAAAAGAGAGGGTGTCTCGATTTGATGAATAATTGCTCCTTTCAGTGAGTGACACTCTTGTTTCCCTCTTTGAATTTAATATCATTCAGGTAAAGTCAGAAGAAATCTTTGATGAGTGGGTATCTAAACTCCGCCACCACAGAATGTATCGTCAGAATGAAATTGCCATGTTTCCACATGAGGTTAATCACTATTTCCAAGGATCCACAGTCACAGACTCTGCGTCCAGTGTCTTAGACTCCATTTCAAGTAGGAAGGTAATAATTCACCAATAATGAATTTAAAAGAAGGGGGTGGCTTTGTGTGAGGGTGTCCCAAATGGGAGGCTCTGACTAAAGGAAGAAATGCTTGTGGGAGGAATCTGTTTGCCCAATTGGTCAAACCCCAGGGCCCCAGGAGTATCTGTTATCATTGGGACAGTAACTAAAGAATAGCACATGAGGAAGAATTTAATAGCCCTGATTCCTTCAGCTTTCCCTTGACCGGTTTGACTTTGGTTTTCTTATCTGGTTGTAAAATGCAGTAAGTGTGTTTATAGCCATACAGGATGACATTTCCCAACATTTCTATCATTATTTTGTCATGATTATCATTTGACAGAAGAAACTAAGGACCCCAGTCCAAGGCACAAGAGTGTGGTTTGGCCAGGCTGAGGTGACAGCCAGAGGTTAGGGTGGAGTGCTTTGTGGAAGATTCTTCCCCGTTACAAGCAGATGGCTTCCATTAGCCACTAGCTCACTTTGTTGTCCTTCACCCTAGAGTGTTCCCACTGGGCTCTGTTTTCATTTATAATGTGCTTTTGTCATCTGTGCAACAGCGTAGCAGTATATCAAAGCAGAATTCGATTCAGACTGGAAGCAATTTATCATTTTCTTGTGGCGGTGAGACGCGAGTTCCATTCTGGTTGCAGTCTTCAGAGGACATGGAAAAATGCTCGAAAGGTAAAATTATTTGAAACCTCTGCTTCTTTCAGTCACAGCTCATAGATTGGACTTGGTTAGTACCTCAGATGAGTCTCCCCATCACTGGTCTACATGTCTTCTAAGAGCCTGCTTATAAAGTTTGCACTGGTGATGAATTTGACCTCCTCACCTGGGTGTGCATGCACACAGGTTGCTTTTCATGTTCTTTAAGCACTCAGATCGGATTTCCATGTGGACCTACTAGATCATAGTCTCCAAGGGTGAGGTCTGCACAGCTCTCTGTTTCTTTTAAGTGCCAAAAATGACTCTCGTGTACATCTAAGATTGGAAGTCACTTCTAAAGGAGAGTGGGTGAACCAGATGGAGATCCCCACACAATAGGACTTCTCTACCTGGCTACACTCTAGGATCACCAAGAGAGCTTTTTTTTTTTTAAATTATTTATTTATTTTGAGAGAGACTCGGAAGGGGCAGGTTGTGCAGAGAGAGGGAGGGAGAGAATCCCAAGCAGGCTCCACACTGTTAGCACAGAGCCCAGTGCAGGGCTCGAACTCCTGAACCATGAGATCATGGCCTGAGCCAAAACTAAGAGTCGACACTTAACTGACTGAGCCATCCAGGTGCTCCAAGAGAGCTTTTAAAATGCAATACCCACTATTCGCAAGAATCTCTTTAAATTGGCCTGGAGTGTGGTCTTGTTTCCACTGAGTTTCTCAAGTTTCCCCAGTGACTCTGATAAAGAGTCAGGATTAAGAACTCTTCCATAAGGAAGCTCAGTGGTCTCATTCCTAATTAGCTAAGAACTACCCAGGGAACTAAAAAAAACCAAAACAAGTCACCAGTGGGATTGGGGATGTTTTGATGTAATTATCTGAGACGGAACCTACAGATAGATAGTTTTTAAAAATTTCCCCAGTTGATTTTAAAGCAGAATCATAGTTGAGTGGGAGCCACTGTGAGAGAAATATACCAGGTGGTGACCTTGAAAATTGCATTTTCTCCTGTTGAATGCAGATATTGTCACACCTGAAGCTGTATGGGTTCTGCCCCCTCACTCAAGAGCTTTGTGAACTGACATTTTGGAACAGCTAGTCCTTTTTTTAAAATTTTTTTAAAAAATGTTTGTTTATTTTTGAGAGAGAGATAGAGAGAGACAAAGTGTGAGTGGGCAAAGGGCAGAGAAAGGAGACACAGAATCCAAAACAGGCTCCAGGTTCCGAGCTGTCAGCACAGAGCCCGACCTGAGGTTCGAACCCACAAATTGTGAGATCATGACCGAAGCCGGATGCTTAACTGACTGAGCCACCCAGGCACCCCTACAGCTAGTCCCTGAAGTGCCCTCTGGATGGGCAGCATTGGCCTGGCCTGCAATCTTATTTGAAATGCAAATTCTCAGGCTCAACCCAGATAGACTGCATCAGGAATGGGGGGGGGGTCCTCAATGATCTATGGTTTAACAAGTTCTCCAGTTGATTCTGATGATAACAAACTTTGAAAGCCATTCTCTTAAGGCATTTGGACTTTGATTTCTCAATGGAAAAGGCCACCATCATCCAGTGAGCAGCCAATTAAACACTATCTTTGGAGTTAGTGACTGAGGAACTGGTATGAGAACTTAGGTTAGGTCTTGTCAGGTCAACCTGCAGAAGATCGCCAGGGCCTCATGTGGGTCCCTGATCCACAGTTATCCTTAGAGACCAATACAACCTTCATTTTGTTTCATTCACTTAGCCTGTCTGAAGTCCTTATCGGAAGATGACGCACTACTCGAAATAATGCTGATAATTATGCTAGCTGATGTATTTAGTGTTCACAGGGTGCTAGCAATCTATGGCCATGCTGCATATGTCAACCATACAGCATATGAAAGCAGGTATATAATTATCTCTGTTTCCCAGATGAGGAAATTGAGGCACAGAGATGTTACGGAATTCGCCCAAGATTCACAGTTCATTAAAGGTTCAAACAGAAGCAGCCTGGTTCTCCAAATCGGTGACCTTAACGGTGACATCGTACTGCCCCTTCTGTAAAAAAAAGGAAATGACATTTCCAGTCCATATAGATGCAAATCAAATAGTATAGGTGAATTCAGAAAGTAGCTGGCACTAGCATAGCGAAACCTGGATGCCGAGATAAGAGCTATGAAGCTTCCTCTTGCTCTTCTCCCCAGACCTGGCACACTGTCATGCCTACCTGGTGGAAATGAGCCAGCTCCTACAAAGTATGGACGTCCTGCATCGGACCTATTCGGCACCAGCTATCAACGCCATCCAGGTCAGTCAGATCCCTCTTCTGTTTGCTTTCCGGTGTTTTCCCGCTTTCCTCTCTCCTCCCCCAGCCTCGCACTGACAGTAGGACATTATCTGGCCGGTCGCTTCAGCCGCATTCAAGGGGATGGAGGTGGTGACCTTGCCTTGCAGTTTTCCCTTACTTTCTGTGCTCTCTTTCCTGTTTTGAAACAAAGGGTGGAGCTTTTGAAAGTCCTAAAAAGGAAAAAAGATCACACAGGAGGTGGCGGTCCAGAGCTATTGGCAAAGATGCTAAAGGAACACTGCAGGTAACCATGGCTTCCCCGCTCTCCACACCACATGCTGGGGGCTACTTGGACTCCAGTGGAAGATTAGACTAGTGGGCTTTCTATAGTGGTTCTCATAAATACCCTGTGCAGGGGAGATTCAGTCACTCGGGTTTTCTGGACACTGGAATAAGCATGAGGTAGAATTGGGTAAGGGGGAAATGGCATGAGGTTGGAGGGGCTGCAGCCATTTCTAGAACTTTGGTTTCCCTTTTATCATGCTTGGCCTGCCTGCCCTCTTCCCTCCTTGCGTGTGTGCTCTGACCCAGCTATCTGCCAGTCCATGGACAACTCATCCGTTTGAGCCCACTGGCTGCAGTGTCTGGAAACAGGACATTGGGCAGACTCTCTTTTGCCTCTTGTCTCCAACCTCCCAAACCCCCATCAGAGTTTCACTGTGTGACGCTAGCCACCTACTTTCCCAGTGCACAGCCAGGCCAGAGGCTAGGATTTGCAGCGCAGCCATTGCGTATTAAACTGGGACGTTGTTAGGGTCAAATAAATCAGGAACTTCATGGGTAAGTCACCTGCTATTCTCTTATACACTCTTTTTTTTTTAATGTTTTATTTATTTCTAGGAGAGAGAGAGAGAGAGACAGCGTGAACAGGGGAGGGTCAGAGAGAGAGGGAGTCACAGACTGAAACAGGCTCCAGGCTCTGAGCTGGCAGTCAGCACAGAGCCTGACACGGGGCCCGAACCCACGAACCGCGAGATCATGACCTAAGCGAAAGTTGGACGCTTAACCGACTAAGCCACCCAGGCGCCCCTCTTATACACTCTTTAGTTGCACCTGATGGATTGTAACTTAAGAACTTTTGAAGAGTGTACAAGCATGTGAGAAGTTGCTTTTGTAGAAGCACCAGATGCAAATTAAAGAAACATTTTTAAACCCATGTGCTATTAACAACATAGAGACTGGGTGATTATTGCCAGGAGGAAGGAATTGAGTATAAATGAGAAAGAGCCTGGCAGCTTCAGCTTGTCATTTTCAATCTAGAGCTTTAATGTGTCTATCATCTCCAAAAGAACATGTGATTTCTCATCCATTTTTATTTTGCAAGAAGTCAGAGCAAGTTGCTGGAGAAAGTCCTTTCCTGGGTTTTCATTTATTTTTCTTTTAAGTTAAGACTCAACAGAAGGATGTACCTATAAAATGTTCTTTTCCCACCACTTTCTAATCTTAGGAACAAGTCAATATTCTAATCCATTTGTATCTGAAAAGAAATGTCTCCCTTTGGTGTCACTTTAGGTCCCTAAACCTTTTCCTGGCCCCATAAGACTACATTCCTCCAACCCTAATCTGTCAACAATAGATTTTGGGGAGGAGAAAAATTATTCCGATGGCTCCGAAACCTCATCAGAGTTTTCTAAAATGCAAGAAGAACTGTGTCATATTGCTCAGAAAGGTAAATGAGTTTTCTTTTCTTCCTAATGTGCTTGATGAAAATGTTAGGTGCATGTCTGGATGTGCAGTGTCCTTGGAGAGGGGATTTTGGTTCATTTTCTCCTCTATTAGGATTTGGGGAAATCTAATTTTTATTTTATTTCCCTGGTACTGGGGAATGTATTGACAAGAAGTTTCTTTTTAAGCTCTTAGGGGAGATAGTGAGAGTATTAGGTATTCTTTAAAAGCTGATCAGTTCCCATGCTGCTGATGGGGCTATAAATTGGTGCTTTTCCAGAGAGCAGTATGACATTATGCTTCAAGTTGCCTATCCAGCAATTCCACTTTGAAGTATTCATTCATAGGAATTAATTTAAAATTCATCCAAATAGAGGTACCTATTGTAGCATTGCTAATCATATCAAAGATTAAAAATAGATGTTCAACATCATTAGCCATTAGGGAAATGCAAATTAAACCTGGACAAGATATTACCATACCCCGATTACAGCTCCCAAACAGTACAGTACCAAATGCTTGTGAGAACCCAGAGAAACTAGATCTCTCATATATTGCTGGAGGCAACGAGAGATAGGGCAGCCACTCTGGACAATGGCTTTATATAAAACTAAGCATGCACTTACCATATAACGCAACATTCACAGTCCTGGGCATTTATCCCAGAGCAACGTAAACTTAAGTCCACACAAAAGCCTACACACAAATGTTCTGAGCAGGTTTATTTGTATTTGCCAAAGATTGGAACAACGCGAATGTCCTTCGACAGGTGCATGATTAAACAAACTATGGGATGTCCACACCGCAGGATACAGCTCAACAGTAAAAACTAACAGATTCTGATGTGCATAGTTACTTGGATGGATCTCAAGGACATTATGATGAGTGAAAGTGGCCAGGTTCAAAAGGTTACATAGTGTATGCTTCCACTTACTAATGCTTTTGAAGGGATAAAATGGTAGAGCTGGAGAAGAGATTAGTGGTTGCCAGGGCTTAGGGAGAGGGAGGAGGGAAAGGGAGGAAAAAGAGGGGTGTGATTGTGAAGGGGTAGCAGGAGGGAACTTGGTGGTAATGGGAAGTTCTGTATCCTAATTGTGGTGGTGGTTCCATGAATTCACACATGTGATAAAATTGTCTTGACCATATTTACACACATGAGAGCATGTAAAACTGATGATGGCTGAGTGAGAGCCATAGATTATGCCCATGTCAGTGCTCCTGGTTGTGATATTGTAGCATAGTTATGTAAGATGTTACCCCTGTGGGAACTGGTTACAGGGCACCCCCAACTTCCCTGTACTACTTTTGCAACTTCCTGTAAATCTAAAATGATTTCAACATAGAAAGTTTTTTTTTTAATTAGAAATAACCTAAATGTCCAACAATAGGGAAATTGCATTTTTTAATGTAATAATATGGTAGAAGACTCAACAGCCACAATAATAAAAATAGGAACCTTGTATCGAGCACGTAGCTATTAGCCAGGTATTTGTTAAGCACTATATGCACTGTTTGATTTAATTCTAGCAGCGTCCTGTGGAGCAGATGTTATTGTAATCTTTGTTGCACAGATAAGAAAGCTGAGCCTTCATGAAGCTGAGGAGCTTCCTGCATAAGATTGTCGTAGAAAGTAGCCAACCTGAGACTTGTATCCTACCCTGCCTGGCTCAGAGTCTATGCCCCTCACCTGCTGTCTCACCACCCTTAGGACCAGGGCTACTTTTATAGACATAGGAAGATGTTCATGACGTATCATTGGGTAAAAATACCATCTCAAAACAATATAGGTGTGATCCTATTTTTTCAGAAAAAAAAAAAAAAACCCTTTATAAATCTGGCATATATATGCATACTAAAAAGTCTGGAAGGATCTACACCAACATTTTAGTGATAGAGGCTAAAGTTATAGGTACTTATTATCTTTTTACTCCTTATCTTTTTTTTAAGTTTATTTATTTATTTTGAGAGAGAGAGAGAGAGAGAGAGAGAGAGAGATCACGCGCATGTGAGAGCTGGGGAGGATCAGAGAGAGGGAGAAAGAGTGAATCACAAGGAGACTCCACACTATCAATATAAAGCCTGATGTGGGGCTCAAACCCACAAACTGTGTAATCATGACCTGAGCCGAAGTCAGGACCAACTGAGCCACCCAGACACCCTGCTGCTTATGTTTTTTAAAAAAAATTGGTGTATTATTTTTTAAATGTTTATTTACTTATTTTGAGAGAGAGAGAGAGAGCATGAGCAGGGGTGGGGGAAGGTCAGAGAGAGAGAATCCCAAGCCGACTCCACACTGTCAGCACAGAGCCCGACACGGGACACAGTCTCACGAACCGTGAGATTATGACCTGAGCCGGAATCAGCAGTCAGACTGCTTAACTGGCTGAGCCAGCCAGGTGCCCCGGTATATTATTTTTTAAAGGAGAAAATAGGTTTAAAAGTCTTAAATGGGGGGAGGGGCGTGTTTGAAGTGAGAGAAAAGAAGACACTAGCCCTGCCACCGCATTCTCCCAGCCCCATGTTTTCTCCCATGACATCACTGACTCTTTCAGCTCTCTCTTTTCCTTTACCCCGCAAACATAAAGCATGTTGGTTATGAGGAAACCATTTCATGCCCTTTAAGCACCCCTCCCCCCGCACCTCAAACTCCTGTCCTAGTTGCCATTAGAACTCTGTGAGGGTTTGCGATGCTGCTCTACAACCTCTCTTTGGAACGGGAAGAATTACTCGCTCCCACCCCTTCAAAGCTCTCACACAGGCTCTCGCGGGTTCTCTAGTATTAGAGGGTCAATTGTAATTACATCATTGCATTGTAGGCTTCGTGGGAGGAAATTCCTGCAAGAGAGTACATCCTTTTCATAACCCAAACTGTCTTTTTTACAACTGGGAAGAAAATGCCTCCCCGCAGAAGGGATCTGCTGAAGTTTATACACTGAAGAAGCTGCTTCCTCAGCAGAATGGAGAGAGGATGCCATATTGAGTCAATGTGCTGATCCTTTCCTCCTGCAGAGGGCTCGGCCTCATAGAAAGTCTATAATGGGCTTCAGCCAGCTGTTTGTCTTTCAAGCTTTGCTCAAAACAGCTGGCTGCAGAGCTGCCACATACCTAGGCTAGGTCAAGGCTTGTGCTCTGAGAGAAGGCCAGGTGCACTTATTCAACAACAGCCTTTGCCCCATGGGCATACAGACTTGAATTCCACGGGGAGCCTAACAAGCTGTGTTTCATTGCTGTGGCTCTAAAGTACATTTGCACACACTGAAAAGATCGCTGGGAGTCCCTTTTACACAGGCTGGCACTCAGAGGCCTTATGGAATAGAGATACTTCTCAGGTTTGCCCTCAGTCCTGTGAGCTGGCGTGCTTTCCCACTTCCAAACATTCAAGCTCAAAGCATCTTGGCCTTTCTTATTGTGTGAGCCTCATTTTGTCACTGGTGGTTTTTGTTGCAATTTCTTGACTGTATGACTAATCTATTGACTGTGATTGGGAGCAAGTAAACTAAACGCAAGAATTCCACTGATGTTGTAACATAGTCTATGTAACCTACTTTTTCTTTCATTTGTTAAATGCATCTGAAGTCTGTTTTGTAGATTAGATCAAAGGGTGGACAGCCAAGGTATACCCATCATAGTTGTAAAAGTCCATCTTATATATTATAAACTAAACTTGACTTTTTAAAAATATTTTTTTATTTATTTCTAGGAGAGAGAGAGACAGCGTGAGCAGGGGAGGGTCAGAGAGAGAGGGAGACACAGACTCTGAAATAGGCTCCAGGCTCTGAGCTGGCAGTCAGCATAGAGCCCGATGCGGGGCTCAAACCCACGAACCGCAAGATCATGACCTAAGCAAAAGTCCGATGCTCAACCGACTAAGCCACCCAGGCGCCCCAAACTAAATTTGACTTTAATGGCATATCGTTGAAATAGCTTTAATTGGTTCATGTGTCTGGCTTTGTGCACATATTGACACACATATAAGCAAATAGAGAGCAAAAGGTACTTAAAACTTAAACTAAAAACTTAAACTAAATTCATTAAGGAATTTACATTGTATATATTAACTTTTAACATTTCCCCAAATATATCTCATGGAACACTTTACCCATAAAGTGCTTTTAAAAGCAAAAGAATTCCAAGATTAAAAATGTTTGGAAAACACTGCTGACTAGGGTCCTCTTTGAATTTACACAAGAATAGTACATATTAAAGGCACTGAGAAGTCCTGGAGCAAAGAAGTCTGTTAGCTTTGTTTAAGTCAGTGATTTTTCCTCCACTTTCCCAGTAGCTATTGACACCCAGGAACTAAAGTTCATGAGAAGCATAATGCAGGAAACACGGTAAATAATAAAAATTTTGGAGCTATTCCTCTGTACTGTCTGAGTCAGAAGACAGGCATTCATTCTAGGCCAGTGTGTTATGACCAGTTGTGGAATTCTTCTTTTTTTTTTTAATGTTTTATTTTTTTCTGAGAGAGTGAGAGAGTGAGCATGAGCAAGGGAGGGTCAGAGAGAGAGAGGGAGATACAGAATCCAAAGCAGGATCCAGGCTCTGAGCTAGCTGTCAGCACAGAGCCGGATGCAGAGCTCGAACCCACGAACTGTATGATCATGACCTGAGCCGAAGTTGGACGCTTAACCGACTGAGCCATCCAGGCGCCCCCAGTTGTGGAATTCTGATCTCCCCAGTTAACTTCTCTGGTCCTTGGTTGCCTCAGCCATTAAATGTCCTTCAGCAGTTCTCCTGACTTTTGGGTCTCAGATTCTGTAACTCTTTTCTATGATTGATTATTTTGTCCTGAATAGAAAGAATTCATGCTGTTGCTTATTGTTACAAGGTTTTATGAGACAGGGTTCTATTAGTAGCCAAAACAGTAATGACTGAATATGGGGAACAGTTTTAGGATAAGAAAGCAAGGGATAGGATGGGAGCGGGGTCAGGGTATAGAAGAAGACATTTCCGTTCTACTTTGGAAGAAAAAGGTTAGGTTTAATGATACTTCTGCAGCCTCCTGAAGATATTTTCAGTGAGGGAAATCCTCATTTACAAATGAAAAGGTCAAAAGTAGAACAAAATTTAACTGTATTGCATTATTTAGTGTTCTTTTGTTTGTGATTCTTTTCTTGTGCTGAGTTTTTAATTGTGGAAGGATCATCTTCTGAACTGTTTTGAGTTTATGGAAGCATCAGATACAAAGCCAAGCCTGTCACAGTGACATAGATTAAAAGCCAGAAGATATACAGAACCTAAAGAAAAGCCAGATCATTTCTCAAACATAATTTAGAATTCGGTATAAAAATCTGCTGATCAGTTATATTTATGTAAATTATCAGAGAGTAAGTAGGACCATTTAGTCAAATTACCTCCTGTATCTAAATGAAAGGACCATTTGGATAGAATATTAGATATCCTGTGAGGTTTGGAAATTAGAGGAAGCAGATTTCAGGAGATCAAGCCACCCAGATATTTTAGATATGTTATCGTTTTAAAGGAAATTCTTACAAATGTGCTTTTCATTAAAAAGAGAACAAAAAATTGGGTTGGGTGCTGTACGTTAGCATATTTTTTTACTGTTTCCTTTTTTAAAAATTTTTAATGTTTTATTTATTTCTGAGAGAGAGAGAGAGATGGTGTGAGCAGGGGAGGGTCAGAGAGACAAGGAGATACAGAATCTGAAACAGGCTCCAGGCTCTGAGATAGCTGTCAGCACAGAGCCGGACGCAGAGCTCGAACCTACGAACCATGAGATCATGACCTGAGCCGAAGTCAGACGCTTAACCAACTGGGCCACCCAGGCGCCCCTCTCACTGTTTCCTTAAAGCACTCTTGAGATATAGGTGTTATCCACACATACTGATGTGGAAACTGAGGATTTGTCCAAAATCTAAATGGCACCGAAGAGATAGGGGCAGGATGTCAGTTCACATTTGCCTTATTACAAAATGTCTTTCCTTCATACCACACTGTGTCCATAGAAGTGGTGTCTGTAGTATTCCTGTCTTCCCCAAGACCTTATTCTTTTGTGATGCCGAGAAACTATTGGAAGAGGAGCATATTAAACAGTAGAGTTCAGGTAAATTAAGACTACAGGTGTCCTTCAGTACCACCTTTCACCATCCAAACATGCTAAGTGTACTCTCACCATATAACTCAATAAAAGAATACCGTGGAAGCCTATAGAAACAGGAAAGGTAGTGGTCACCAAGAGTCAATAGTCTGAGGCTTATGGCATTCCATTCTGTCAAAACTCAACCTTCATCCTGCTCTCTTAGTACAGCGAGAGGGTCTGAGGAAGACAGTCTGGGAAAGATGTGTCAACAGAGATGCCAGAATTGCCTTCTGATATTTGAACACTGCACACATGAAGAGGTAGTCCTGTTTGTCAAGGAGAAGACCCTCAGGGAAATTTTGACGTGGGATCTGGAGGACTTCCTTCCCCAAAACAGAGTCTAGGAGGAGAACAGACTGCTTGAAGAGACAGCAAATGCTCTGAGAAACATGGTCCAGAAGCCACTGGCAAGAAAGTATGGAGACGGGGAGGAATTGGCCATTCTCTATGGCAGGTGGCCTCCGTCATCTTTGGGGTTCTCCATAGCTCCGAGCATTGACGACTTTCTGTGTGGTTTTGTTTGTTGTCATATACCCATAAATGTGATATACTTACTTGGATCTTTCTATATTTTTAAGTTTTTTATTCCTCTTTAGCATCATGTTAGAAATTACTAAGAAAACATTGTCACAGAGAATATTCCTCACCTCTGGGATCCTGTGTCTTTAATGATTAATATAAATATCATCTCCTGTGAGCAGCCTCTAACAGTCCCTCCGTGTATGCTGGATCATTGGGCCGCTGTGAATGACCCTTTTAATGTCCTCTGAGTGGGCCTAACCAGTCATTTAAGAAATTCAGTATATGGCGGTCCGGTCTTCAAGCTCCTTTGTCAGGTGGTTTAGAAAGCGCTTCACACCTTAAATTTCAATATAGTGACTGTCTGAGTTTCTTTCTGCTAATTTTATGCCCACTGCTGCCTCTGTCAGCTATCCATTTTGAGCCAAGTGGTGTATATTCTGCCAGCTTTAAATGGAATGTTCTCATCAGGTTGAAAGCCTTGCTTTAAGGCAGGCCATCTGAAAGCCCGGGGAATTGATCTGGTAAAGTGGCAGCCGGCTGAGTGCCGTATTTACTTAATTTAAAGCAATTTACATGGCAGTAGGGGTGAAATGCTTCCTTTGTTAACTATGTAAAGTGACAGATGTTAACTACTGTGGTGATCATTTTGCAGTGGATTCAGATATCAATCATTATGGTATACACCAACACTAATATAATGTTAATGTCAATTATACTTCAAATTTAAAAAGAGAAGAATTTAGGGGCGCCTGGGTGGCTTAGTCGGTTAAGCGTCCAACTTTCGTTTAGGTCATGATCTCGCAGTTCGTGGGTTCGAGCCCCGCGTCGGGCTCTGTGCTGACTGCCAGCTCAGAGCCTGGAGCCTATTTCAGAGTCTGTGTCTCCTTCTCTCTCTGACCCTCCCCTGCTCACGCTGTCTCTCTCTCTCTCTCCTAGAAATAAATAAAAATATAAAACAATAGAGAAGAATTTAATGTAATGATAAATTAAGGAAATTTACACCAAAAGACAAACCTCCCCCCCAAAAAAAACAAACAAACAAAAAAAATGGGCTCCTGGGTGGTTCAGTCAGTTAAATACCCAACTCTTGGTTTCAACTCAGGTCATGATCTCATGGTTCATGTGTTCGAGCCCTGTGTTGGGCTCTGCACTGCATTGCGTGGAGCCTGCTTCAGATTCTCTTTCTCTCCCTCTCTGCCCCTTGCCCAGTTTTCTCAAAAGAAATAAATAAAATAAATTTTTAAAAAAGACCAAAAAAAACCCATGACAATAAAAAGGTATTCCCCCAGGGGCCCTCTCAGAAGGGGGTGGGTACCTTCCAGAGTGGTGGGGAGTGGGGGAGGGGGCTTGCCTATCTACTAGGACATAAAATGCTGAGTTACTTGTGGGGTTCATTGCTCCCCCAGCTGATGAGGATGGTCTTCTGCTGACCAGATGCTGGTCAGCCCCTCATTCATAGACCCTGTGCCTGCGTGCAGTTATTTATCAGTGCTGTCCTGGCAGGAGACCCAAATACTCTCCTAAAACTGCTGCCTGTATTTCGAGAGATTGCAGTCACCCCCGCTCGCCTCCATGTGTTGCTTTTTATCACCATAGTGATTATTATTGCAGCAACATTGATTATATATTCAATGCTATCCATTGGGTTAAGTGCTTTCGCTGCATTACCTTATTTAATCCCTATAACCATCTTATAAAGTAAACACTGTTATGACCCTTATTTACAAATGGGGAAACTGGGGTTCAGGAATTGGCATATGTTTGCCCAGAGTCTTGCAGCGAATAAGTGATACAGCTGGGAAGAATCCAGGGCTGATTCAGAGCCCACACTATTGGTTACTTGGTTGCGCTCCCCATTATTTTACTCAATGGAATTGATTAAATCAAAGAGGTGAATGTGTTCCATAGATATTGTTAGGAACCTTTATGCCTATTTGCCTTTAATGTCTATTTACCCTGTGTTCCCTGGACAGAAGAGAAGACATGAATTGTACTAATAACCTAGGAAACTGTGTGTGTGTGTGTGTGTGTGTGTGTGTGTGTGTGTGTGTGTGTTTAAACAAATTGTTGGGATTCCTGGGTGGCTCAGTCAGTTAAGTGTCCGACTTGGCTCAGGTCATGGTCTTACAATCCATGGGTTCCAGCCCTGTGTCAGGCTATGTGCTGACAGCTCAGAGCCTGGAGCCTGCTTCAGATTCTGGGTCTTCCTCTCTCCCCCTGATCACTTTCTGTCTCGGTCTCTCTCTCAAAATAAAATAAGGACATAAATTTTTTTTTAATTTCTTATTTATACCATGGCTTTACGAAGATGGTCTAAGTCCATCACTGAACACCACAGGCTCAGACAAGTTCAGCAACAACCTATAGGGAGGTACAGTTGTCCTTGGGGCTGTGAAATGAGGAAAGTAAGTCAATAATGCGTATTTAGTTTCTGTGATACTAAATAGGCCACTCTTGAATGACAGTGCCTCTAAAAATGCAACCCTGTGGAATTCAATAATATGCCAGGCCATCTGAGAAGACGTCTCTGTCTCTTCCTTGCTACCTTTCTAAAACAAAATATAGTAAAGGAGACAGGAAACATAATATTCAAATAGGGTATCCATGATCAATAATTTAAAAGGCAGTTCCACATCCCTAGAAGATAAATCAATGTGGTCAAAATTTGACAAATTTTTGGTCACATCTGTTAGTGGTTTTTAAAAACTTTAGTTCAGGCATCTAAGTGCCTAGAGGTGCTAAACCCTCCTGTCCCTGAGTGCTCCTTAAAGTGAACAGAGTGTCTGAATGCCAGATTTAGAGCTGGGAATTCTGGGTCAAGCAGTTGGAAGGCAGATAAGAAAGAGGTAGGTAATATCCTAAAATAATTTCAAATTTACAGACAAGTTGCAAGAATAATACAAAGAACTCCCATATATCCTTTACCCCAACTCATCATTGTTTAATATTTTGCCACATATATTTTATCTCTTTCTATACACATGCGCATGCGCGCACACACACACACACACGCACACACACACACACACACACACACACACACACCATATGTACGCATGCATGTATGTGTTTCTTCTTCTGAACCGAGTGAGAGTGGGAATCTTACATGATATCTTTCTGTATGCCTTTATTCCGTAGTGTGTATTTCCTAAGAATAGGGGTAGTCTGTTACTTAACCACAGATTAGTTATGATATTTAGGAAATTTAATGTTGAAACAGTACTTTTGTCTATTCTGTTTTCCACGTCCAGATGCTCTCAGGGGTCCCAATAATTCCCTTTAATGGTACTTTTCCCCTTCAGTACGAGATCTAGTCCATAAGGGTGTACTGCATTCATTGTCATGTGTCTTCCCTTGCATCTAGAAACAGTTCCTCAGCCTTTCTTTTTCTTTGGGGGAAATTGATAGTTTTGGAGAATCAGGTCAATTTTTAAAAATAAGATGTTCCTCATTTTGGCGTTGTCTGTCCCTGGTTGGTGTACAACAAAAACGAAGGTGTATGTTTTTCAAGATCGTACATGCAGAGCCCATCTGAGCCTCACTGGCGATTACTTTTGGTCACCTGGTTCAGGTGCTGTCTAGTCCGTTAGCTGCATTGCCACCATTTCCCCCAATAAGCAATAAGCTTTGTTTTTAACTACTTGCAGTCTTGTGGTATACAAATGAAACTAAATGTTGATCATTGAGAATCCAGAAGTGTCCCTTCAAGTGTCCAAATATCTCAGTAAGTCATAAATTCCTGGAATTTTACAGTGGATGGGGGGTTTGGAATGGACAGATGTGTATGATTTGAAATTTTTAAATAGAGTTTATTTTTCAGAGCAGTTTTAGGATCATAGCAAAATTGAGCAGAAAGTACCAAGTTCTCATAAACCTTCCGCCCTCCACACACAACCCCTCCCCCCTCCCCCCCACTGTCAACATCCCACCAGCGCGGTCTGTTTGTTAACAGTTGTGAACCTACAAGGAAACATCATTATCACCCAGAGTCCATAGTTTAAATTAGAGTTCACACTTGCAGTTGTACATCCCAGATGTGTTCTTTAAAAGTCAATTCAGTGTCCATCTGCCGCCCAATTTAGTTCACTATTCAGGACTGCTACTTTTCTAAGTTCTTTTATAAGAACAACGTCTCTCTGTATCTTGTTTTTAATGATGCCTCTTCCTTTATTCCTTTTTATAATGATTATATCTTTATAGTTTACTTCACTTTAAGGTCAGCCTTCAATACCATATCAACGGAGAGAGAGAAACTCAAGCAGCTGATGGAACAGGATGTCTCCTCCTCCCCTGCTGCCCAGGTCATTGGTCTGAAGCACGCCCTGTCATCCGTAAGTCACATGTCATGTGGCCAGGCTCAGGATTTTTTTTTTTTTTTGGTATTTTCCAACTCCATGGTTGTATTGAAAATTCACGAGAAAACCAACAAATTATCCCAATGATATTTTAACCTTTCATCAGATCTGCTAATTCTGAACACCAAAACTGAGCCCACATCAAATCTTAGTAGCTAGTGTTCCACTGAGCCTTAGATACTTTAAGTTTGGTTTCTTCTATTTATCTTGATTTTTCTGTTTCTGTAAAGCCTTTGTTGTGTGTTTGTGTGAGTCTTACAGATGTTTGTCGGTTGATATAAAATCGGACAGTTTGGAGATTTCTGTACCTAAGATTTCTTATGCTTAGGTTGACTTTGCAAATGACAGACAGCACAAGGGCAATTTGAAATTCACTTTTATGTTTTCTGCTGCACAGCACTCATCCTGTTTACACTCTTTCAAAGTTCTTTGGAAGTTATTTGATTTGATAGTATAAAACATTTCGCTTCTTTTTCCTGCACGGGCACAAAGAGATGAGTCATATGGAATGTCAGATAATCATTATGTTTTCCTAACAGCAAAAATCACTGCCAAGCTTCAAATGTTTTTCATCAAACCCTTCTGTTACTCACAGTCTCTGCTTTCTCCCCTTGATTCCACTTGGGCTCCATTCAAGCATGGTATCCTAGGATTCTACTTTGAATAGTGGACATTGTCTGGTTACTCACTCTGTATCTATTGAAAAGCTAGAGAAAAGTTAAAATTACATTCTTATTTGCTCCTGAGCTTTACTTGTGCTTTAGAATTCCTACTGTAAAGAGAAAGTGTGCACACGTGTAAAATTACCAAATGAAGCAATACTGAACTTTTTATTTAGGGTCAGGTTGGGCAGATGGACTTTCATATCTTGTTTTCAGAAGCTAATTCAGGCTTCGAGAGAACTAGAAAAATCAATTCATCTTTTTGATTCATCATGTTATTGAGAGAAGTAAAGTAATGATTTTGGTATGACGTTAATAGGCTATACATTAGCAGTAGTACATATTCTTGAAACAGGCATTAGGAATATTTAGCCAGTTGATGTTCGAAGTATGCTGTCTTTGAAAGAAATTTAAAAAAATAGTAATAATGTGGGCTTAGCCTATGTAGAGAATCTCCTTGTCATCTACCCTGAGGAGCTCTGGGTTTTCTAAGGTCAGAAATAGAACACCCCCTTTTGGGTTGTAGTAGAGAGCCGTACTGGGTGCTACTCTGGTTTGAGAAAAGTAAGATGAATTCTCTTTTAAATTTATTTTTTAGTGCTAAAAAGCATTTCTTACTGTTCCCAGTAGTTTGCTTTTAGTGCATTTAAAAGGTTCCTTTGGGGGCACCTGGGTGGCTCAGTCAGTTAAGCATTCGACTTCGGCTCAGGTCGTGATCTCACGGTTCGTGGGTTCGAGCCCCTCACCAAGCTCAGTGCTGACAGCTCAGAGCCTGGAGCCTGTTTCAGATTCTGTGTCTCCCTCTCTCTCACCTTCTCCTGCTCACACTGTCTGTCTGTCTGTCTGTCTCTCTCTCAGAAATAAATAAAACATTTAAAATAAAAGGATTCCTTTGATGGACTCCCCAGAATCCCTTTCACTATATTGGTCTTCCTCCCTCCTGCCCTCGTCCCTTGGAGGTTCAGCCTCATCTTGTTAGTCTCCTTGTCTGGTAGAGGGCAGGGTATCCTAGGCCAAGGTTGTTACCTTTGCTAAGGAATTCATTCTCCCCCATGTTCAGGAATTTGGAAACTTAAGATATAACAAAATGATCCTTTCTGTCCTCTTTTTGGCTTGGATTCTGGATTAGATTTAAGACTTTTTAAAAAATTTATTTATGTATTTTGAGAGAGAGAGAGAATCCCAAACAGGCTTTGCACTGTCAGCACAGCGCCTGACACGGGACTCAAGTTTACAGACCATGGGATCATGACCTGAGCCAACACCGAGAGTTGGGCACTTAATCAATTAAGCCACCCAGGTGCCCCAAGTCTTGTTTTTTGTTTGTTTGTTTTTTTAAATAAAATTTTTAGTGTCATCCCAGAATTATCAGAATGGACATGTTTGGGCTGCATGTGCCATCCTGGTATTCTTCTGCCTGTGGTTTCTGAAGGAAAAAGAAACTGCTACAGTAACATATTTTTTTTAGGCCATACTAAGATTCTAGTCACTGGTGTAGATTCTAGCCACTTACGCTTAGACACCAGCCACATGTTGGTCAGAAAAAAAGGGACTACCCCATAGAGATTGTAACATGTGTTTGTGAAAATTAAGAACATTTACTCAGTATTTCCAAATAGCCCATCCATTCCTGGGTATTAAAACATAAAACCGGCCTCCTATTTGAGACCCAGGCAGTAAGCCAGACAGTGCCACATCCTTCTATGGTCTCAGCAGGTAGATCCTGTGGGCACTAGCGGGAAATGACCTGAAATTCTTGGAGTGGAGCCTGGAAGACAAACAGACGGGCCAGATTTGTGTGCAAGCACCTCAGGAGCTGACTGCGGGAGTGTCTGGGGGGTCACAATCAGGCACACTTGTCCCTTTCCAAAGACAGATCATTTGGAAACATCTCCCTCAACTTTCAAGCCAGTTCCTTCCCACTGGGAGGTTGGGACAGGGAATCAGACCTGCCTTGGGGTGGGTTTACCTGTGCTCACACCCCTCCCCCTGGTTCCTAGCCTTTATCCAGGTAAGTGAAAGTGCATTATTGTTGTTTTCAGTAAAATGTCCTAGTCATGAAAAATGAAAAAAACAATCATCACCTGTATTGGAACATAGTAAAATTAATTTTCCTCAGAATACTGCTTTTAAGCAAACACTTCTTAAGATCCAGTAAAACTGGTGTGAAAATTAAATAACATTAAAAGATATCCTATCTAAAGGAGTGAGAGTGGCATCAGAAGCGTGGGATCATAGGGAGAGATCTGGGGAGGATGAGGGGCCATGAAACCCCTAGCCTTAGCAAGAGCTGAAGGTGTTGATGATGTCCTTCTCCACCGAAAGGAAAACTTTGGTCAACCCCATCTTCCATCCCCAGGAGTGAGACTAGAGAAGGGACATCACTTCCAAAGTTTAGTATCTTTGATCTCTCTGGCATCTCCGAACCAGTATCCTGTGGGATAGCATTCAAGAAGAAAGTGCAGGAAGTGCCCTGCTCAGGGCTCCGTCTCACAGGGCCCACTGCTGTGCTTTTCTGGTACATCCCTTTATTAACAGAGCCCCACTATTTTTAACATGTTCCAGGCCCTAGCACAAAACACAGACCTTAAAGAACGCTTATGCAGAATCCATGCTGAGTCTCTGCTCCTCGACCCCCCCGCTGCTGCCAAGTCGGGTGACAGTCTGGCAGAGGTGGGTAAGGCTTCTTGTCTGGGACTGTTTCCACGACCGCCACCCCCTCACCTGACACCCTCTGTCTAGTCGCTCAGCCCCTGTTTCTCCCTTGGGAGTGATGCTCACATCTCTGCCCACCTCCCGCAGCTGCTGCAGGGTCTGGGAGCCTCGGAAGGCTTTCTGGAATATGTGCCTACTGCATTGTTAAACCGCTTCCTCCCCACCCCACCCCAAGAAGTCTTCTTCCTTTTGTATTTCTTTACCCCATTTTCCTCCTAAGTATCACCTTTTATTAGGTTTTATTGGAATGGGGAAAGACAAACATTTTCTCCTGCTACTTCTGAAGAGACTTAATTATCTTTGCCCTGTGGTATCCTAATTCCCTGCCAGTGTCCTTTGCTCCCTCCATGAGATCCTCTCTCCTCTTTCTTTGTGGCTTTCCCTTCTCCCTCTCCTGTGATTTTTTTTTTTCTTCTTTTAAAAAGCACAGCTGTACTTTTCTGAGGGGAAAAAATCTTGTGTTACAATTGAAGTGTCTTGGTCAACTAATAGTATGTTTAAAATGCCTTTTCTCAAGACAGGATGTTTATCCAGAATGTTCTTTGAATGTGTTTGAAATGAGAAACTGCAGAAAAATATAAGTGGATGATTAGAAAAATAAGTGAAAAAGGATAACCAGGCTTAAAACTGGTTTTAGCTATCATATGCCTGCCTCAGAATTGCTAAATTTTTTTATTAACAAATTTATTAGACTGAGCACATTTGAAATAAAAAGGGAGGGAGGAAATATACAAGGGGTGTGTGTGTGTGTGTGTGTGTGTGTGTGTGTGTGTGTGTGTGAGAGAGAGAGAGATAGAGAGAGAGGGAGGGTGTGTGTACATGAGTATGTCTGTGTGTAGATTTATAAAAGGAGTTTCCAGTGTTGAGGCTTAATCCTTCTTTTTCTTTTTCCTGTCCTCAAAGAAAACAAGCCCCCGCACAGCACTTCACTCTGTGGGAAGCCATGTGTGCAGGCAGTGAGACTAGGGGTTGAAATCGGTCAGCACCAAGGGCAAGGCTGGGATATCCACAGTCACGTGGCCGCATGCCGAGGGGACCCTCTTTGCTGACAAGGGCCCTACCCTCTCTCTGCAGAGGCTCCCAGGCCTGCCCCTGCTTCTGAGACGCGTGTCAGTGGTTAACCACGGCATTCCTCTACGTCCTTCCTCCCCACCAAGAGATCTTTTCAGTCATTTTAGCCAATACCTGAACTAAATCATCTTTAAAGTTGAGCACCTGAACATGACCTGGGGCGACCTTCATTTTAGGCCTGGGCAAAGAGAATGTGCTCACCAGGTGGGCTCTCTTTTGAATCTGCACAGTAGCTAAAGCAGGGTGCAGTCACCACGACTGGCCATCGTGGAGTGTAGTTTACTGCCAGGCACTGGCATTCTGTGGGGTTTCCTGTCTGTTGTGAGGCAGTGCTTTCCTTTTATTTTTATTTTAAAACATTTCTTAAATATTTGTTTATTTTTTAGAGAAAGAGCTTGAGCCCAGGAATGGCAGTGAGAGAGGGAGATACTGAATCCGAAGCAGGCTCCGGGCTCTGAGCTGTCGGCACAGAGCCCGATGCAGGGCTCAGACTTACAGACCATGAGATCATGACCTGAGCTGAAGTCTGATGCTTACCTGACTGAGCCACCCGGGCTCCCAAATGCTTACCTTTTAAATAGCATTACCACCAACTGTATTAAATCAAGTTGACCCCTCATTTATGGATCTATGTATTTATGCTCAGCATGCATAGTTGGAGCTATTTGTGTTTTGGAAAGGAAACTAGAATCACAGGGTTTTTTTTTAATGCATGTTTTTAAACTGATCTCACAAGGAATGTACCTGAAGGCTTAAATGCTGTAAACTGTCCTTGAGGAGGAGGGATAGTGTCCCCCGAACTCACACTTTCCAAAATAGCCTTCTGAAGTCTTGAATTGATGACACGTTCTCCTTGCTGTTTCCTCTTTCAGTGACTTGATGTTCTCCATGTTTTATCCTGCTTTTCACTGAGTCACTCAGGCTCATTTTCCCAGAAATGGAAAAGCCATTCTTGTCTTCAGGAAACCAGAGAGTGACTGGAAGTGGCCGCCCCAAGAGCTTAAAAATTCCATTCCTGTTTATTTTTCTTAGGTAGCTCACAGACACCCCAAGCAATCTGTCAAGGAATGGCAGTCCCCACGGTGAGGTCAACCTAGGGCACTCTGTTTTCTGTACTTACCTTCCCTTCCCTTTGAGTTGCTCAAATTACCCATCTCCCATCGAAATTACTCCCACATTCTAGTAAGTTCTCATAGTTTATGTTTTTGAATGTGAATATTTAATATTTAATCAGCTTATTAGTTCTTATATTATTCTAGGTTCCAAATGAAAGACTAGGTGACTTTGGGTGATCATACTCTACTTAATCTACAGTCCATTTAAGAGACTAAGTAGTCTAGAACTTTAAAAAAATGTCTGAAAGAGAAGAGAACTTAATTCTTTTAATTGCCTATCTGATTGCTATATTCCATATGCGTGTGAATGCGTTAACTCACAAAATCCTAACCACAGTTCTATAAGGTGGGTGTGGTAGTTTCACGTTAGAGACAAGGAAACCAAACAGGTTGGATAACTTCCCCCAGGGCCCACAGCTAATGAGAGACCTAGCTGTGATTTCAGGCTTCATCTGGTGAGCCCAAAGCACAGTATTTTCTCAATAACATCACACCTGCTATATATTGAGGAAATGTGCCAGGCCAGAAAATAAGACAGAGTGAAGCTCCAGTAGTGAAAATATGATGGGGGGATGGTGTGAGCATGGACTGAACGACTATCTCAGACATAAACACCATTTCATATAAAAGAAACAAATACATGATAGAATCAACTAAAAAAATCAATGGGGAGGAGATGGATTATTCAATAAATTCAGTTGGCACAGCTCAAAAGCAGTTTGGAGAGCAGTTTAAATCTTTACAGTGCATACCAAAATGAACGCTAGTGAATTAGAGTTAAATATAAAAACTCATATTGAAATCTGTTGATTTAAATATTTATCTTAATGGCTAGAGTAGGGAAGACTTTCTAAATTTGGAAGCAATAGAAAAATTACAAAAGACATGTTGACTAGCTTTGACCTTTGTTTTAGGAAAGAAATGAAATGGAGTGTGTGGGAAAATGAGAGAGACAAACAATAAAGTAGGAAAAATATTTTCAGTGAAAATGACAGACTTAGCTAATGCTGACTTAGGTGATAATGTCTTTAATACGTAAATTATTAATCTGAAATAACAATCAAATCAAGACCCCAATAAACAAATGAAGAAAGGGACACAATTCACAAAAAAAAACCCCAAATACATAAAGTTTTTTTGAAACTTTTGACGTTGTCATGCTTAGAAATTCACAAGAAAGTGCAAAGAAATGCAGAGGGAGGTCCCATCCACCCTGACCTATCCTCCCCTAGTCAACATCTCTATATTTTTTTAAGAAGAAAATGTTAGACCTAATCCTTAACAAAGAAATGCAAATTAAAACAACTCGATTAACATACAGATTTTCTAAAATATAATATTCTATGCCATTAAAGATATAGAGAAAACAGAGGTTCTGTTATTTGTTAATGTAATTAAATAACATCTGTATTACTTCTAACATTTTTAATAATTCTGCTTCTGAGAACTGATTCTAATACAAGTATTATCTCATTTACAAAAGACAGTTGCAAACATGTTCATGATCTTTACAAATTTGGAAACACTCTTAATTCCTAATATATAAAACGGTCACTTTGGGACACACATATATAATAAAATATCATCTATGAACTAAAGTTAATGTCTCAGGAAACTGACATCCTGGGAAAAAGTTCACAATATAATGTTAAATGCCTATAGCAGACTATATAAAGACTATGTAAAGTGTGATCTTACTTTTTCAAACTTAAATCTGTACTTTATATAATATATACACATATACACACCACCCACATACATACACACGTTTTAATATTAAAAAACATACCAATAGGTTAATAGGGGACACATCTGGGCAATGAGGCTCTAAGTAATATGTATTTTATTTACATTTTTCTGTATTTTCTATTTTGAGCATTTGTTACTCTTATCCTCGGGATAAATGCTAATTTTGAAAAAATGACTCTGGTACAGTGTTGTTTGGGGAAAGTTTATAAACATATATTATATATGATATATAAACCAACGGACTGGGGAACATGTTTACTACTCAGTTCCATTTGCCCCAGTTTCATATATTTATATAAGTTTATATTATACATATATGTACAATTATTTTAAAGCAAAGTTATATGTATAGAAAGGATGGGAGAGAAATGTACCAAAATGCTTATAATGGTTTTAGTGTGTTAGGATTATGAATGTTCCCTTCCTTCCCTTTTCTCTGTTTATCTTTTTTCAATGTAAAAAAATGGTAACCATTGAGGCCTTCCAGCCTTGTGGGGAAATTGTTGAAGTGAACCGACCAGGTCAATATGTAACAAGTGCGGTGCTGTGCGTGTAAGGTAGTGTGCTGGGCCTTGGGGCTACTGCACCCCCTCTGAGGTTTTTATTGTTTTGTTTTGTTTTGTTTTCAGTGGGTATTGATAGGACATTTCTTGAGGAGTGGAGCATCAGAAGGGGCTAGGGCTAGGTGTATTCTTTTCATTGTTGGTCAGCCAAGAAATCCTTCTGATCCATCCATCTAGGAGAAGGGAGAGAGAGAGAGCGGGAGTGACTAGTAATGAATTAATGAATAGAACAAGTAAATAAAACATTAGAGTCTTACGTGGCAGTGACACACCAAAGACACAGGAAGATTCTGTTGTTTCAGTGAGCATGAAAGGAGCTCAGTTATTCACTATAGTGTCTCCTCTTCTGAGGAGACATTCCTTCCCCTTGAAGGTGACAGCTTTGGGGGTACTTGTTTATAGATCTTAATGTCATCTCTTTGTCAGGGCAGAAGAAGCCTCCTTTTCACAAGGCTTTATGGATCTTAAAATGGGTAAGACCTTTGAATGGCCAAGCATCGTATTTAGGAAGAATCCTAGAGGAAGGGATACCCATGGAAATGTGTTCCTGAAGTAAACCTCTCATAAAGGGACCACTTGTCCTTTACTAATTATGAAAATCTGCTATGGTCCTTCTGTTATCGCATCCCCATCTTAGATATAATTTGTTTATGAGACTGAAGAGCATATCTTGAACTCATAAAACTTCTGGAAAAGACAGAATCTGCTTTAACTTTTGTTTTCTAAATATTCTGAGACTCCTTTATCACATATATATGGCAGAAGCAGTTCCTTTATCAGCCTAGTGAGAAATGTGAGCTGGAGGGAAGTTCAAGGCAACAAACCTCTCCTCTGAATTGAAAGAATCCCGTCAACTTGTCCTGAATCTGTTCTTATTCCTGAAGGTCCAGTCAGGTGTCACCTCTTCTATGAAGCCCTCTAAACCAAAGCTCAGAATAGAATCAACCTCGACCTTCCTCTTCCCTTCTGTAGTACTCTCTCTTCTACAGTCTTGGTCTCCTGTGTTGGGTGCATTCTTTGTGCCACTCATTCAGGCCAGTGCATCCTTATATCTCACCAAGGCCAGCACAGAGCAGTTGCTAATTTGTTGAGTTGTATTAAATTTTCACTTGCCAATTGAATAGAAAGCACATTTCAAAACAAAGTATTTAGGACCTTCCCAGAGGGGAAGTTTACATCCAGTGAAGTAGAGAAGGGAGGGCCACTCAAGATGAGAAAATCATGATATACCATTATGTTGTTTGTAGAGAGGTTTATAAAGGGGATCGGGAGTTTCCGTCCCTCTCAGAGTCATTTGTGGTTGGAGAGAGACTAACAAAGAGAATTTATCTCATTCATCCATGAATAATGAATGATCTGCCACCAGGGGCCCTTCTGGACCGAAACACGCTGTGTATTTGTCAAGAGACGCCTCAGACACTGCATGTGGGCTTCTGGGAGAGCGTAGGGGCAGAAAAAGACATTGTGGCTCCAAATCAGCCATGCAAGGACATACATTGAGTACAATTCAGAGGAAATTTTAGGATGAAAAGAAACATCCTGCAGTGGTAGAGAATAAGAGGATATGATTCAGAGAGTGTTGGAATTTTCCCTCTCTTAACTGGAGCCAAGACTGACTGATCTCCTTTTGCTTTGAGATTTGTTGCAGGTGCCTAAGCAGTAATAGCACCTATAAAGTGAGGTGCCCCTGTGTGGGGGACACTTTTGTTTTTCATTTTGGTTTGTGTGAGGCTTGCTTCTCCTTGACTTTGGAGCTGACCTCTGCTTTGAGCTGCCTGTTTGCATGCGCCTGTGACCTTGTATATCATGCAGTGAAATCAGCTGTTTATTTTTGCTTCTCTGGAGACTGTTTCTAATTATATGCATTTTGCTTTTGTGTTTACAACAGGAGAACTCCAGAGATGACAGCCGAGCTCTGGTCCATCAGCTTTCCAATGAAAGTAGGCTCTCCATCACGGACTCCCTTTCAGAGTTTTTTGACGCACAGGAAGTTCTGTTATCTCCAAGCTCTTCAGAAAATGAGGTTTGAGCACTGTTTTCAGTTAGGTGCCTCAAAACCTCCTTTGTTGCTTTACTCATTCCTTTAGAAACGCTTACCTCAGTGGGCTCTTTCTGCCATTCCATTCTGAGGAGCTTCTTGCAACTCCCACGGCCAAAAAGCACAAAAAGATATAAGACCTTAGGGAAAAGTTGCAGGAGGAGAAGGTGTTGGGTACTTCCTCACTTCTGTTGCATGATTTTTTTATACCTCTTTTAATTACTGGTTAATAATTTTGACTGTTAGCCATTTGATAATGTAATATTTCTACCACAGGATCAGAATTCAGTATCTTATTTTTTTAATCACTGAACTTGATCAATATTAATTTATAACATGCAATTATTACTTTATTATAATTATTTAAATATTGCTATTATTATAACAATTTATAATCCATAATAATGCCATTTTATGGTGATGCATAAAACCATACTTTCCTAAATAAGCAAGTATCATAGGTAGGATTGCTATGTGCAAGTGTGAATTGATAATTTTACACCTTTAGTATAGAAGTACTAATCTTATTTAATTTCCATGGGAGAGTCTTTTTTTTTTTTTCACAAATAGTTGAAAGACAAATTGTAATTATTCTATGCAAACAGTAACAGATTCTGAAAATGCAGTCTGAATTCATAAGTATTTTTGTAATAACTAAGATCTTGAGTTGATTTGTGTTTTCTTTGTGATAACTGGTCAAGAAAATATAAAAATGTTAATAACAGGTGTTTGCCGTTAGGCAGACTGGCATACAGACCTCTCTGAAAGCAATCCAAAATTATTTTTGTAGGTTTTTAACATGGGATTCAAAATGTTTGATGATTTGGAGTAAAGGTTTAATACAAATCTGGTTTGTTTATTCTTACTCTAATGTATTTTTCTTTTCCCATAGATTTCTGAGGATGACTCCTATGTCAGTGACATAAGTGATAATCTTTCCTTAGATAATCTCAGTAATGATTTAGATAATGAGAGACAGACCTTGGGTAAGATTTAAATTATTTGATCTCTGAAAGCTTTATCTTCACAGGATACTGATAAGCACTAATAGAGTATCTGCTGCAGGTATAGAACTGTAACATGTATTATACAAGAAAATTAAGACATGGTCCCCATCCTTGAGTTTTATATAATCTAGGTGGGAGATCAGCACTCACATGTGAAATATATATTCATTCAAATAAATTTGTCCACCCATGAAAAATTTTATTTTATACAGTGAGGGTATACCAGTTATCATATAAATATCAAAAATTAGTGCAACAGATATCTCTCATATGGTCAGACAATCTCTCAGCAAGGATATTACAATAGAGCCTTTTGCCTTTAGATATCTAGTGGTTTTCATGCTCTAGAAATTCTGTAAGGCTTATATAATAAAAATACCTGATCTGAGTGGTAATTCAGCCTCAGATTCTTTAAGATAACACATTTAAAAGTAACAAATGACTACCTCCTAGAAGGGGGGATGGGACCATCAGGATATCCTACAATGTCCCTTTATTACAGGTTGATCTCAAGAGCAAAATGATGTTGAGGAAATGTTAGTTTGAATTGTGGGGTACCTGGAGCGTCTGCCTAGCCCCAAACAGCTCTGATTTAGGAGTTCAGTAAGCAGACTGATGTCTGTTTCAGAAGATGTGCTTAAGAAGAATTAGCCCATTGGACAGTTCTCTGCATGAGTCCTGTAGCATCAGACATTCCCAGTCTTGGTATTCAGTGTGCCTTGGGGTCTCCAGGTTGGTCTGTGCCACATATTGGGTACTCAGAGCACCACCTATTTTCATATCTACCCAGAGGACAGGGACCATGTCAGACAGGGCTTTTTCTATTTTAGTGCTTCCCAGTTCAGTAAGTATGTGTGAAATATGATGATGAGTTGTTATATGAATGCCAAAGAGCCTACACTTTGGGGACCACAAAAAAGGCAGGTGATTTTACCATTCTCTGGAAGAACATACTTTTAGCATCATATCTCCAGAAGTCTAATGCTCATTATGCTCTGTCTTCTTGAAATGTTTCCAGAGAGATGAACTCTTTCGTGTAAAAGTCCAGTGGTTTAAAGGAGAAGACCAATGATATAGGAGCTACTTGCTTTTCTAGAAAAACAAGGAGGTCACTTGAAAGAGAAATAACAACACATCCCCTTGACAAACAGCACACACACTAAAATGGTACTCCCGCTGTGGATGAGGAAGACAGACAAATGCTGAAGTCCTTTTCTCTTTGAGGCCTGAGGGAGAGGCCAAGAGGAGCACCGGGTTAGAGGGTTCAGAGGTCAAAGTCAGAAACAGAAGACTTGCCCTAAGACCACAGTTGTGCTCAGGTGACATTAGCCAGAAAAAGCAGAGAAGTCAAGGATGGTTCTCTCTTATTCCACAGCCATTTGGCTGGAATGCTGACTAGTGCATTTCCTTGGCTTCAACAAACACTGAGCCAAACCCAGCTTTCTTCTTCAACAGTATTTGGAGGCAAAAATAAGTGTCGTTCAGTTTAACTGTCTCTGTGGAAGATTAGATTTCTAAACATCAGTACTGCACTGAAAAGATTGGATGTAGACCTAACCTTTGTGTCATATGACACAGATGTGCCTACAAAAGGAAATAGGAATTGGATCAAGTTCTTGATAATTTATAATGTTAGAGTTTCTCTGAACCCCTAGTAAATGCTAGATATTTAGAATGATTCCTGTTAATTTCTTCCTCCCCAAATCAGGAGGCAAATATTGGCATCCATCACCATGATGGGTGCCGTGGGAGGTTCAGGAGTTAGGAATATAGATTCATGACCAGACTTCCTTGGTTAACCTCAGTTCTGTACTCACTGGTTATGTGTTCTAGTGCCAGTTACTTAAGAGATAATGTATGTATAAAGTATATGTAAAAATAGATAATATATGTAAAATGGTCAAAGACTTGCTAGGTAGGTATTATTCATTCATTGGTAGTAGTTATTCATACAGTGTTGTTTCAAAATCTGGATTAGCAGAATCAAAGAAAATATTTTGACATTACATGGAAAACTGTTTTAAAAACTACCATCATTTGCAGCTGTTTACTTGGGTAAATCTGATGTTTGCTTACACCAAGAAATTTAAATAAATTCAGCAATTAATTGAATGCTTAGATTAACATGAGACTGTGAAGTGTGGCCCCAGTTTCACACTTTTCTGTTCCTCAAAGCAGCCTCTTTATTCAGAGTGATTGGCTTTATAATGAATATATGTTAAATATTTTTAATAAATAAATATATAGAAATAAAATGCGTCTTTCTCATGTGTTGGTGTAATGCAAAAGATTTTGTTTGAAAGTAGGCTCAGCTGGGATGGGAAAAGAATTTCAGAGCCTCAGCCAATGGAAGTTGTCACAAAGAAAAAGATTGATAGATGTAAAAACCTAAAAGTGTAAATGTTTTATTCATTAGCTAACCACGTGGACCAGATTTAAAGATCAATGTCAAATGGGGATTTGATTGTAAAACAAACGTAAAAAATTATGCCCTAATATATAAAGAGGAAAACAGATGATTCAGAAAAGAAGAAATATTCATGAAAGAATTACTAGCAATTTTTTTTTAGTGTAAGTTAAAGCAAGGAAATAACACTGTCCACCCAACAATTTGCTAGAAATTCAAAACAAATGATGACAAGCCTGAAAAAGCCTTAGGAGATAGACACATGTATACTATTAATAAATAGGAAATCGATGTAGGTTTTTTGAGGAGCCATCTGATCATATGAATCAAATGTCTAAAATGTTTATAGTCTTTGACATAGTAATTCCACTTCTATATATCCTAAGCCAGTACTCGGAGATGTAATAAAATATCAAGAATATAAATATCCAGTACTTTTTTTTTTTTTTTGCATCATAGCAAAACACATAAACTAATTGAAAAGTCCAACAGTAGATGAATGATTCAGTCGATTATGGCATATCCATAGCATGGAAGTTTTTTACAGTCATTACAAATGATGTTTTATTTTATTTTTTTATCTTTATTTATTTTTGAGAGGGAGAGACAGAGAGCGACCAGGGGAGGAACAGAGAGAGAGGGAGACACAGAATCCGAAGCAAGTTCCAGTCTCTGAGCTGTCAGTGCAGAGCCTGATGTGTGGGGCTTGAACTCATGATTCATGAGATCATGACCTGAGCCAAAGCTGGATGTTCAACCAACTGAGCCGGACCTAGGTGTCCCACAAATGATGTTTTAGAAGAATTTTGAATAGCATGGAGAAGTAGTTAAGTGAATAAACAGAACATAAAAATAGACATGCTATATGGGCTATATGGATGGAGAAAATACTACATGAAAACACTCCAAAACATAAATAACTCATATGCAGATAGCGGGATAATGGATGACTTTTATTTCCATTATCATTTTTCTGTAGTAAGCACAATTGTTTTTTTTATTTTTTATTTTTTTACAAATAGTTCATTGTCAAGTTGGTTTCCATATAACACCCAGTGCTCATCCCCACAAGTGCCCCATTCCATGCCCATCTTCCCCCTCCCCCCCCACATCCATCAGTCCTTAGTTTTTTCTCAGCATTCAAGAGTCTCTCATGGTTTGCCTCTCCCCCACCATTCTCACCTTTTTTCTCCCCCATGGTCCTCCGTCAGGTTCCTCCTAATCCTCCTATATGTGCAAACATACGATGGAATACTACATGGCAATGAGAAACAATGAAATCTGGCCATGTGTAGCCACATGGATGGACCTTGAGGGTGTTATGCTGAGCGAAATAAGTCAGGCAGAGAAGGACAAATATCATATGTAAGCATAGTTGTTTTTATCAGAATTGGACATGATTTTTAAAAAGAGCTTAAAAGTTTTTAAGCAGGGTTTCAAGTACTTTTTAAACATTTAAAGAGTTTAAAGGTATAAATAGTAACCTGCTGTGAGCATAGAAATCTAGTTTCCAGTTTTATTGTACGTGTATATAAGCGATGAGTCACTAGCGTCTGGGCAGGAACTTGAAGACTTCCCTTGTGAATAAACTCCATGAGTTTTAGTGCGTGTAATTTTGGGTACTTCATTTAGCAGTGCAGAATTCTTTCTATTTTCTGACGTTCGGTCACATTCCAGATAATTGATTAATGGTACACTTGAGTACTTGCTGGGTAAGGTTTTATTCATGTGTTTTCGTTTTTTGTTTTTGTTTTTGATTTAAATAATAAAAAGTCTTCTAGAGACAATGAGGCTGATTTCCCTTTCAGGGCCTGTGCTTGAAAGTGGTGGGGATGCAAAATCCAAAAGAAGAAGCTGCTTGCCGGCGCCATGTCCCAACGCCAGTAACATCAGCCTGTGGAACATCCTGAGGAACAACATAGGCAAGGACCTGTCTAAGGTGGCCATGCCAGTGGAGCTGAACGAGCCTCTGAACACCCTGCAGCGGCTCTGTGAGGAGCTGGAGTACAGTGAGCTTCTGGACAAGGCCGCCCAGGTCCCCAGTGCCTTGGAAAGGATGGTGAGGAGCCACTCTTGTGGCTGGGCTGTCTGGCCCCTGCACCCGCTGTTTGCGGGGGGCAAGGAGGGGGGCAGCAGAGCTAAGACAGGCAGAGCCAGAGCTCCTGGCTTCTCCAGTTTTCGTTTGGATTATCCTTTCAGCGGGTTCATTTCTCACCAACACCTAGTTCCCCTGTGCCTGGTTGTTTTCAGTCACCTCGATAGGGTTTGCCATTTGGGGGAGCTTCTTAGTGACAGTTGGTGCCTGTGGGTAGTTCTACTCTGTGATTTTACGCTTCCCTTTTCTCCAGAACCTTCCGAGTGATCATTCTGACATGCCTGGCTGGAAAACACTGTCTTCAGGGGCTGTCTGCATGTTTATTTTTACTATCCTGGGTGGACAGAATTTAATTTCCCAAGCTGTTTTTCTTGTCTGGGGTAAATTTCCCTTGAGAATGTTTTTATTTTGAGAGTTGTCCCACCAGCAACTAGATTTTGGGAAAATAACGTTCGAGATTTTTACATAAGAATGATTATCGGTCCACTCCCACTGTTAATCTATAAAGTTAAAAAAAAAGTTCTACTTAGAAAAATTCACCCTCTATTCTCTACTCAACATTGCTTTCAATCAAGTGATGGGTCTTCCAATGAAGGGGCTTCCGGGTGTTTCTAGTCTTTCCCCTGTCTTGGGTGGAGGTAAGGAGACCATGGTTCTTTTTTTAAAAAACTTTTTTTAATGTTTTATTTATTTCTGAGAGAGAAAGAGAGAGACAACATGAGCAGAGGAGGGTCAGAGAGAGAGGGAGATATAGAATCTGAAACAGGCTCCAGGCTCTGAGCTGGCTGTCAGCACAGAGCCCGATGCGGGACTCAAATCCACAAACCGTGAGATGACCTGAGCCGAAGTCGGATGCTTAACTGACTGAGCCTCCCAGGCGCCCCAAGGGGACCATGGTTCTAAGATGAGGGGCAAATCAGCCCTTTCTGTGACCAGCTGACTTTGTTCATTGAAACTGAGTATCCCTTCTTCTTTTTTTTTTTTTTTAATGTTGTATTTATTTCTAGGAGAGAGAGAGAGACAGCGTGAGCAGGGGAGGGTCAGAGAGAGAGGGAGTCACAGACTGAATCAGGCTCCAGGCTCTGAGCTGGCAGTCAGCACAGAGCCCGACGCGGGGCTCGAACCCACGAACCGCGAGATCATGACCTAAGCGAAAGTCAGACGCTTAACCGACTAAGCCACCCAGGCGCCCCAAAACTGAGTATCCCTTCTTTTTGCTCCCTCATATGTTAACCTGCTCCACAGAAGGGTCATTGTCTGGATGGAAGGCTGGTCAGTGTCTTCCCCCAAATGAAGATTCTATGCCCTGGGCATTTCCTGGTGGACCGTTTAGAGTCAGCATACCCCCTGGGCTTCACAGACCTGACTCTTAAGTCATCCTCTCATGGATGGAGGACACCATTCTTTTCTAAATTCTAAGCATTCCTAGTTTTGACCCTCATTAAAACTTCATTATTTGAGTGATTTGAAGATGAAGGGGAAATCTAACTATAGATGAAAGAGACATCCCACTGTCAGTCTTCAGGGACTTCTCCATCACAGAGGCTTTCTTGATACTAATGATAATAAGAGTAGGAGAGAAAAAAACAAGCTGTGTGTGTCTGTGTGTGTGTGTGTGTGTGTGTGTTTTCTTTGTTACCCTTCTCTGGAGAATTTCTGCTGAACAAAGGGAGGCAAGTAGCTTTTAAGGCAAGTGTGAAAAGTCACCATTCATGGACAGTTCTTTTCTTTAAAGAAAAGATTGACTTTGAAGATGAAAATATTCTTCAAGGTGTTTCATTCTTGTGGTGATTGAGAGCCCCTTAGGATGTCAGCTGATTGATTGGTGGAATTGACCTTGAGAAGGAGTCTGAGGGAAGGCTTTGCATTCCAGTACAATGCATCTGGAAGGGACAGTACAGGCAGGCATTGTGCAGGAACCCTGTCCGTGGGTCGTTCTCTGCCCTGCAGGTCAGCTCATGGCCCTGAATAGATTCTCTGTCATGTTGCCAGCCAAAAAGGAGAATGCTTCATTGTGCCTGTTCTCTCTCTCCCTTCTCCCCCCACCCAGCATTATGGATGACACCAGGTTCTGTCATAAATCTTGTTGTATTTTGAATTGTGAAGATGACTCAGGATCGATCCAACATTCCATAGAGACAGTGTGAACTTACTTCAACCAGTAGCACACACATAGGGAAGCAAAGAGAAGAGCAGATACCCAGACTTTGAGAACAAAAGCAGAATTGAGCCTCCTGAACTGATTTTTTATAAGCTAACTAGATGCTCTACAGAATTTTACAGTGTGAGTGGTTAAGGTGGGTCCTATTGCAGAAGGGTTAAGAAAAGTTATGTGACTAGTAAACGTTTATGAAAGGCACTCAGCTTTTCCTCCCCAATATAAGAAACTCCATGAAATGTGCTGGGAAGGGGAAGCATTGGGATTCTTACTAGGTTCAATATTCTGCACTCCACCCCCTGCCAAAAAAGGCAAAAAAAAAAAAATAAATAATGTGTCTCTTTGGTGCCCCAAAAGGAGAACTTAATGCTGACAGCCTCACAGTGAGTGCTAATTTCATGTTTACCTATAGTATTTTCCTTCCTTTTCCTTTTGATTTTTCATTTTTCCTCCCAGAAAGCATGACTCTTTTAAATGCATGGTGCCCTGTCCTGGGCTTGTTACTTAGACAGGAAATTACTATCACAGATTTTCTTCTGTCAAAGTGAGTTTGTAGGTTTCTACAGTATGAAAATAGGAATGGTTGCTTGTTTCTGAATTTTGGGAAGTTTGGCTTTTAAAAAAAATTTTTTTTAATGTTTATCTTTTTTTGAGAGAGAGAGAGAGAAAGACAGACAGACAAAGTTTGAGCAAGGCAGGGGGCAGAGAGAGGAGGATACAGAATCTGAAGCAGGCTCCAGGCTCTGAGCCTGATGCGGGGCTTGAACTCAGGAACCAGGGTTTCATGACCTGAGCTAAAGTCAGATGCTTAACTGACTGAGCCACCCAGACACCTCAGGTTTGGCTTTTTTAATGCTCTTCTTCTTTCTCCTTCCTGAAAATTAGGATTCTCAGATATCATTGGGTTTAGAGGTACTGGACTTAGCTTAACAGCTCAAAGACAGGGTAGTTCACTTGATAACTATCCTCTTGAAAGCTTCTTTTTAGGCATCAGAATAGATGGACAGTTTGAAAATATTTGGTTCACTGGTCCCTGGGCCAAGGTGGACATTATTTAAACCTGCAACTTTAAGGAGAGCCTGGGTGGCTCAGTCAGTTGGGCATCCGACTTTGGCTCAGGTCATCATCTCACAGTCCATGAGTTTGAGCCCTGCGTCAGGCCCAGCGCTGACAGCTCAGAGCCTGGAGCCTGCTTCAGATTCTATCTCCCTCCCTCTCTGCCCCTCCCCACTCACACTCCGTCTCTCTCTCAAGAATAAAAAAAAAAAAAAAAACAAAAAACAAAAAACAGTAAAAAAATTATACCTGCAACTTTAAGCCAAATTTGGTTTCGTGGTCCCTAAAGCAGAGACAAATCGGTGGCTTTCCGAAACAAACCATAAAGAGAGAAATAAAGGCTTTGTTGTGTGTGTGTTTTTGTAAAACAATTTCTTGGCAACTGAGAAATAATAAAGTTCTTCCCTCCTTCCCCTCAGGTGTACGTGGCAGCCTTTGCTGTATCAGCGTATGCATCTAGCTATTTCCGAGCCGGGAGCAAGCCCTTCAATCCTGTTCTTGGAGAAACCTATGAGTGTATCCGTGAGGACAGAGGCTTCCAGTTTTTCTCAGAGCAGGTGGATATGTGCCCTTTCTGTTTGTTATGTACGGCTTTTTTGTCCACTGGTACTGGAGGAGTCACTCACGCCTTCTATTACGTGCGCTTTTGAAATATTTATTGTCCACCTTTCACTAGCTTTAAAGCAACTTAGATAATTACAGAGCTTTTACACATAAAGAGAAGGAGCGATTTCCCTTCACCTGAAACCTAGCCTCCCCCAGGCACATGAAGGTACTAGCAATGCCGAGCATGCCTTTGACCATATGCATCAACAGCGCCCTTTGTATTAAATCATAGCGAGACAACTTTTCAAACTGTGATTTAAGGTTTTAAAGTAAGATGCACCCTCACTCGTTGACATGTCCTTCTAGAGGATGCATGCTCCCATCAGATGTATAGCATCAAATGACAGCATTATTCTTCATCTCATTTAAGAGGAAGCATTCGTTCATGTATTTATTTAATCATTGAATCTTTCCCGAGCGTGTAACACATATCCCACCTTGTTCCAGGTGTGGGGAGACTGCAGTGGGCTGGGGGCCATGTCTGTCTTCCTCTACTGGATGGACATACTTTATACTTATGTAGCCTGAGTTCCTTGAGGTTCCACGAGACGTTCCCACCTAAGCATTAGCAGGTAATAATATTTAGGAACGAAGAGCAGAGTCTCTGGAGATGACCAAGGTTCAAATCTCAACTCTACCTCTCACCAGGTTTGCAACCCAGCTCAAGTTACTTAGCTTCAGTTTCCTCCTTAAAGTGGAAATAGTGACAGTGGCAGAGACCTCAGATGGCTTTGTGACAGTTAAAAGAGATACTCTCTACAATGCACTGGGTATGGCATCTGATACGTGGAGTATAAAGCATTATATGAGTGTCTGCTGTCATTATTATGACAGCATAGTTTGCAATAGCAGAATATTGGCAACGTCCCAAGGACCTATCAATAAAGAATTATTTAGCTAAAATAGGATGTGCTGATACGGAAAATAAAAAATAATCCTCACACCCCTGCTTATGACAGAGACTGGATACGTCCACCCTCTGTACATCCCTAAATGTCAACCCAGGAACATGAAACACAATTGCTTTGATACATTTTTCTCCTCCCACTTCTTCGAAAACTAAGGAAAAATGGATGGGTTGCTAGAGTATTGTTTTCCCTCCTGTTGTCTTTCTGCCTCCTTTATCACTGGATTTGCTTTTGGAGGGTAGGAACAGAAAGCTGGGTAGCTGAGAGACTTGAGTCTGTTGCTTGTCTGAACTATAAATTACAAGCAGTGTCCTCTGAAACCCAAAGGAAAATGAATATATAATAATCCCAAAGCACATTTTTAGTACATTTCCAGTTAGAAGCTAAAACAAGAAATTAAACACTGATATTGGGGGTGTGGGGGGTTAAATCAGTAGTTAAAAGCATAAGATAATTAGATTCAGATTCAACTGGTTTATTTAAATACTAATGCTAAAATGGAATGAGAATAAATGAAAATATAATTTGGTTACCATGGCATTATATGCACTCATGTGAAAAAATAAAGGCCAAAAATAGCCCAGACTACAGCAGACAATCAGGAGAGGATGAATGGTATAAGGAAGAGTAGTAACGTGAGCTGGTGTAAAGCTGAGCTTCAATCCTGTGAGCCCCTGATGGAACAAGGCCAAATTCAGGATCTGCTTGTGTACCTTCAGTGGGGCCATGGAGAGAGAAAGCAGAGCTCCTGGGCATGTGGGCACAAAGACAGAAAGAGCATTACATAACTTAGTCTTTGGTTCCATGAAATGGATCCCAAGGAAATAAGCAAGGAAGAGATCTGGTCATTGTTAGTAGTAAAGGGTGAGCTGGGTGTAATGTAGACCCTCTTTCCGATCCTAACCCCACCACATACTCTGTGTGTGACCTTGTACAAGCTACTTAAACTTTCTGAGCCTTAGTAGCATCCTTATAAAGTACGAATGACAATGCTTAGCTCATAGGTAGCAGTGAGGCTCTAGCGAAGTAACACACTGAGATGTAAAATACTTGCACTGAAGACAAATGTTCAGCACATGGTTATTGCTCTCATATTTAGAGGCAACTTGTTTTAAATTTATTTCTTTTCTTTCATAGTTTATTGTCAAGTCGGTTTCCATATAACACCCAGTGCTCATCCCAACAAGTGCCCTCCCCCATGCCCATCTCCCCCCTTCCCCTCTCCCCCCTTCCCCTCTCCCCCACCCCCATCAGCCTTCAGTTTGTTCTCAGTATTCAAGAGTCTCTCATGGTTTACCTCCCTCCATCTCCCCAACTATTTTTTCCCCTTCTCCTCCCCCATGGTCCTCTGTTAAGTTTCTCCTGTTCCACTTACAAGTGAAAACATATGGTATCTTTAGAGGCAACTTTTAAAATGCTTTTTAATATGGAGTGTTAAGAATAGTAAGTAAGATATACTGTATCTAGTCCACTAATTCAAGTGGTTTGAAGGGGGCATACTGTCACTGGTGAGGCTGACAGAAAGCCATGAGGCAGCCATCAGTGACAGAGCTGATGTCACTATGGTAGTCCCAGCGATCCTGCTCATATGGAGCTACTTCACCTGTCTGGAATTTAGCCTGTGGCCTCTGATAGTCGGTTCTTCTACAACACCCAGCAGTGGATAAGTCTCTCAGGCACAGACTCATCCTAGCTGATCCTTTAAGAAACTGATACATAGGGGCACCTGGGTGGCTCAGTCGGTTAAGCCTCTGACTTCGGCTCAGGTCATGATCTCACGTTTCATGGGTTCAAGCCCCATGTCGGGCTCTCTGCTATCAGCTGGCTCAGAGCCTGGAGCCTGTTTCAGATTCTGTGTCTCCCTCTCTCTCTAATCCTCCCCTGTTCACACTGTCTCTCTCTCAGAAATAATTAAAAATATTAAAAAAGAAAGAAAGAAAGAAAGAAAGAAAGAAACTGATACATAAACAGGAATGCTATTATATGCATTTGCTATAAAAAATAGACCTCTTATGGGGACCCGAAGGCCTTGGTCACATGATCCACATACTTTCACCATAAACAGATAACTTGGGAACCCAGAATTTAATCACCAGGTAAGCGTACAATAAGGAGGAGAGGCGGCTGTGAAATGGAATGTGCTCCACTGCCCGTTGCCCCAGGTGCGGAAAGGGTTCTGTCCAGGGATCTCCTTTTCCCAGCCACCAGGAGGCTCTTCATTTCAGCCTTCTGCACCCCCCTCTCACCCTTGTTTATGATGACCAGCCAGCCCACTGTGCAAGAAAACCTAATTTGACACATCTAAAGAGTGTGCCAGGGTGTGTATTGTGTTTCATGCTTGTACCTGCCAGGAGGGCCCTTCTTGCTTCCGGCCCAGGAGATAGTCTCCCTTTATGGAGACAGCATGACTCTGCCATCATGCATTATATACACATGATAATACTTCAGCTTTCCGAGTTTGGGGCGATAATACTTCAGCTCTCAGAGTTTGAGGCCTGCTTTGCTTTATTGTACCTCTCCACAGTGAGTAGAGTTTACTGAATGCCAAATGTAGTACACTGGGTAGGAGTTCCACATGAGTATTTTATGGTGGAAGTTTATTTTAACAAGATCATCGATAGAAATCATGTATCCAAGTGAAAGGACAAGGACCTGGAAGGAAACAAGGGGTAACTCGGCTCTTGCACTGAGTTTTCTAGATTTGAAAAGCGGTATCTGTCCTTTCCTTTAAGCCGTTGGATGTTGCTGCTTTGCGGTTTGGTTGGGGATGTGGATGTTCGAAGCAGTCATTGGCCAAAGAAATTGAAGTCATTGCTACTTCACAGAGTTTGGCTACATCACAGTTTGCTCCTTTACATTGTTTCTCACCTAAACAACCCCAAAAAGCAATATGAAAATGACTCATGGGGTCAGAAACCATTTGTTGTTCACCCTTTCCTCACAACGATGAACTGCTAGGTTTGTGGAGTGCTTTATGCTCTTCAAACTTGTACAGGGTCTTATTTGATCTTCAAAAGATCCGCTGTGTGGCAGGTGAGGTGAGGATCAGTTCTAGGCGAGAAAACCGAGGCCTGGAACATTAGGACCTTCCGGTGCCCCACACCGGAAATGGTGGAATGTTTCCATTCCAGTGGCCTCGCTCCCTCACCTTTCTTGGGGTCTCCTCTAAGTAGTTACTCAGAGCTGCCTGGGCCACTGGCTGCCAGTGGAAATAGAGCATTATGTGCGCTGATCAGACACTGGGACTTGGCCTGCCATTGTCACTGACACCTTCCATCCTCCAAATCCATGTAGGACTTTGTTCCCAGCTCCCATTGTGGTCAGGGGAGTGGCCTTTGTGAATGAGCAACATTCAGGAGTAAATCATAAACAATCCTGTCCTGTGTTCTAACCTCTGGCGGTTCCACCTTCTCTGGGGAGGAGTTTGCTTTGTGCCAAGAAATGTGATTCAGCCATGGTTGTCTAAATAAGCTTACAAAAAGGGAAACTCAGAAAGGACTTCCTTTTTCTGAAGTCCTTTCTGAATTCCCCCTTTTTCTCCTCCGGGACTAAGCATCCTGCTGGCAGGTTCTTCCTTACTCGGTTCCCCTCCTGCCTGGCAGAGAGCTAGCGAGCTGGCTTGGGGCTTCATCAGAGATGGGACAGGTCAAGAGAACTTGTTTCAGTTAGCTTTGCTTCTCTTTTTGTAACTTTGGGAAAGGTTTGGAATCTAAAGACTACGCAGTTAAGCTATTACCTAAAAGTGGCTATTCCTGATTGATCACTGTTTGAGTCATTTTTACCATATATCCCCCCCACCCCTCCCCAGATCCTCCTCTCCCAGCCATGTACTGTTGAGAGTTCATGACAGAAAAGCCAAACGGAGTTACTGAAAGTTACTAAAATGTAAGAGATTCAAATGAAGTCTTTTCCCCTTTGCTCTCCAGCCTCAGCCCTTCTAGCTTTTCGGTTACTCATCAAGAGAACATACATTCTTGGACAGATCTATAAATACCATTCCTATCACTTCTCTCCCTCCCATCACCTCTGAATGGTTCTCTTATCTGCTAGTAGGCAGAGTCAGTTACTACTGATTAAAGAGGCATCTTATTTAAAGACGTTATCAGAAGGGAAATTCAGAGTCTTCAAATAAAACTGGCAATAAATGGAATATAAGGCAAGTAAACCAGCGCTTTTCACTTCTGGTGCAAGTCCTCACTTCATGTGTTTTTGTTTCTCTTTTTGGCAAGAAGCCATGTGTTTGCCAAACCAAGCGATTAACTCTGAACATGAGGGAAGAGAAAATAACTGGCAACTGCATTCTCCCAAAGATCAGGCCAGCATCCTTGGGCATCACCCTTAATAGCTTTTTCTTAGAATCCACATCCTATTTATCAGCAAATCCTGGGGTCTTCTTCCTTCAGAAGCCTTCCTTCCAAAGCCAGCCGTTTTCACCGCCTCCCCCAATGGGGCTGGCCTGCAAGCCCAAGCCAAGGTTAACAATGACTGGGATTGTTGCAGTAAATAGACTCATTCACTGGTCTCTTGTTTCCATAGCCAGTTCCTCACCCAACAGCCAGAGCGATTGCTTCAAAATGCAAGTAACACCTGCTTAAAACCTCCAATGATTTCCCTTGTCACTTGGAATAAAATCCAAACTCCTGGCCATGGCCCCACAAAGCCACCCCTCTCCCTCCAAGATGCTAGCCCCAGAGAGCATGCCTGTCCCATCTCTGCTCATTCAGCTTCAGGCACACCGGGCTTTTGCCTCTCTTAAAACATACGGGGAGTTTGCCCACCCTGAGCAGTGCCTGTGTCCTCTGTCTGGGATGCCCTTATCCCAACTTTCCATGTGGTTAACTTCCGTACTTCTGTCTTAGCCCCAGATACTTCCACTGTACGGTCCTACCTCTACCACTATGTCTGGAATAGCATTTACCCTCTCCCATTCTCACATCTTGCTTTCTTCTCTTTAACACATGACTCTACTGACAAATTATGTACTTATTTCTTTATTATCTACCTTGCAATCATGAAGATTTTTATTTCTTTTATTTCTCATTGTATTCCCAGTGACTAGGGCAGTGCCTGACATATCATATGCTTTTTCTTCCTTCCTTCCTTCCTTCCTTCCATTCTCTCTCTCTCTCTCTCTTCTTTTCTTTTCTTTCTTTTCTTTCTTTCTTTCTTTCTTTCTTTCTTTCTTTCTTTCTTTCTTTTCTTTCTTTCTTTCTTTCTTTCTTTCTTTCTTTCTTTCTTTCTTTCTTTCTTTCTTTCTTTCTTTCTTTCTTTCTTTCTTTCTTTCTTTCTTTCTCTGATTAGTAAATGATGAATGCTGTGGGAACAATGGCCACTGGGTCCCCTCTCTGCATGATTTCTTACCTGGCACGTGTCTTCTTGTCCACAAGCTGCCCTTCAGGATAGGAGGTGAGTCCAGAACTAGGAAGACTAAAAAATTAGGTCTGGACAACTGCAGAAGTGATGGGCCTAAGGGATATTTTTCTAAATCTAAAAAAGATATACTTACAAAAATATACAAATATTGAAATATATTCTTTCCCCAACTGCTTCTCCCCATACCACTTGCCTCTTCTATAAAGTACATTCAAAGCATAAATCAAAAATGATTAGGCCATAATCAAAAATGATTATTGATTAGGTTAAGTCTTGAGATCTACAGATAAACTGTAAGACTTTTCAACCAGTAAGGGAAACTCACTGGCTTTGGGCTTGTGGAAAGAAAGATACATATAAATACCTGCACAATAAACCATATATACTAATTTCCTGAATGTTTGGGAATATTTACCAATTAGAAATTGGTCTTTTTTGGCTGGAGCGGAGAGAAAGAGGTAGAGAGGGATGCTAAAAAACCATTTAAATTGGATTTATCCAGTAGCCTGAAAGACAAGACAGGGTCTGCTTCAGGGCTGTGTCAGTTCAGACTCAAACTCAAAATTAAATGCCTTTCTGGGTTACATCTGGGTTAAGCTATAACAGGAATAGAAACTCACCCAAATCCCACACTAAGAAAGGTTATATTGTGCCCATCATTCTCTACTCCAGTAGATTTTAGAAAGAGTGCCATCAACAAAGATTAAATTATGAACCTTGAATTACCCCCTTTTGATGGGCCCTTTGAGTTAGTCAAAGCCTTGATATAATCTTTTTTTTTCAATTGACTGACATTCACTGATGCTAGGACTTGAAGACGACTTTGGGAATAGATGTTAGGTTTAGAGCATTTCGAAGTCAGAGGGACCCCCAGACCTCATTTTACAAAGGAATAAATGAGACTCAGATAGAATAGGCCAGACTCAAAAGATTCTTTGTCTAAATATCCTCAAGATGAGATCTTAATGGGGTGCAGAGGCTTTGGGATGGGACCAGAGCCCAGCCTTGAGAACAGCCATAGCGAGGCAGCTAGGACATAAAGCAAAGAGCATTGGATTTGAAATCAGAGGACCTTGGTTTAAAGCACCAGCCCTTGTCACTTATTAACTGTGTTGCATTAGATGGGTCCTTTGTTTCCTAATTTATAAAATAAGGCAAATGAAGACACAAGGTTACCACGATAACTAAGTAGAAATACTACTCATGAAAAATGGCTAAAATTTAGTGTCGGCCCCTTCATACCAGTGTATCATCCTGACATTTTACTTGTGTCATCTTTTTGTTTGCAAAGTCACTGGCATTAGCCCTATTTTACAGATGAACTAACTCAGGCCCAGGATGTTTAAAAACTTGCTCAAAGCCATTCTGCCAGTGGATGGTGTTGCCTGGTTAGGACCTGTATCTATGGAACCCCAAAAGTGCTCCTTTGTTCCCTGACACTTAACACAGCGCATGGCAGATGTTCCAGAAATGTTTCATTAATAAATACCTGTTGTGAGGAAATATATCAAACAAGACACCAATTTCATTTTCCTGGGAAGCATTATAACCTTCTTAAAAACAATGTGCACCAAATAAATCACTCCCAAAGCCCTTTTTAAGCCAGAAAAAAAATAAGCAAAATCATTGATATTGTGAATGTTGAGATTTATTCGTTCAGAATACATCCTTTGAACCCACGTAGAGGCATTTTGCTAAGATCTGACACGACAGTTTTAAAAGGTTGAAGTTGCATTTTTATGGGACATATGTATGCTTTATGGACTGATAGGGCTTCTTTTATAATTCATATGGGCAATATATTTATTCCTGTTTTATGGGATTTAAAATGATCACAGAGGAGGTTTATAGTTTGTATATACTGTATTTTGCTTTAATGTTTACATTTGGCCCCACCTATAAAATGCTAAATTCTTGATCAAGGCTATGAACCCTACATTTTACTACATTGTTTCTGCAGGAATGAATATGATCTACTTTAAAATATGCCTACACTATTGGGGAAGGGGAACATTCCATAGCTCCTCACCTGCTGCAGGAGGAAGGGAAGGGAGGTAGGGTATGGATGTTCTGTTGACTCATTTAGTTTTATATGATCCCAAGATTTAAAAATTAGCTCCACTGTTTTCATTGATAGCTGGGGGTGGGGTGGGGGAGGCAGTGGGGAGAAAAGGGGGATAGGGATGCAGCATTTTGTCATATAAAGTATCTCCAAACGAGTTGAATTTAAAAAGAAGACAGTGGGGCACCTGGATGGCCCAGTCAGTTAAGCACCCAACTTCAGCTCAGGTCGTGATCTCATGGCTTGTGGGTTCAAGCCCTGCGTTGGGCTCTGTGCTGACAGCTCAAAGCCTGGGGCCTGCTTCAGATTCTGTGTGTGTCTCTTTCTCTGCCCCTCCCCTGCTTGTTTGTTCTCTCTCTCTCTTTCTGTCTTTCAAAGGTAAATAAACATTAAAAATAATAACAATACTAAAAAATAAAAAAGAAGACAATGAAGGCCAACAGAGAGTTGCATTTTAGGAGTTAGGCTTCTAAATTATGCTGGAAGTAGACTGCCCTGAAAAATCCTGTAGATGCAGAGAGGGGGTACATCTTTTTCTTTATTCATTACTTACGTATAAAACAAGTATCCTCCTTAGTACTCATTACCCATTTAACCCACCCCCACACCCCCATCTCCATCAACTCTCAGTTTGTTCTCTGTATTTAAGAGTCTCTTATGGTTTGCCTCCACTTCTGTTTTTATCTTATTTTTCCTTCCCTTCCCCTATAGTCATCTGTTAAGTCTCTCAAATTCCACACATGAGTGAAATCATGTGATAACTTTCTCTGACTGACATTTCACTTAACATAATACCCTCCAGTTCCATCCACATTATTGCAAATGGCAGGATTTTATTCTTTTTCACCACCGAGTAATATTCCATTATATTTGTGTACGACATCTTCTTTATCCATTCATCAATTGGTGGACATTTGGGCTCTTCCCATAATTGGGGTATTGGGAATGCTCCTATAAACATCAGGTGCTTGTGTTCCTTCAAACCAACATTTATGTATCCTTTGGATAAATTTCCTAGTAGTGCTATTGCTGGGTCATAGGGAGTTCTGTTTTTAATTTTTTGAGGAACCTCCACACTCTTTTCCAGAACAGCTGCACCAGTTTGCATTCCCACCAGCAGTGCAAGAGGGTTCCCCTTTCTCCACATCCTTGCCAACATCTGTTGTTTCCTGAGTTCTTAATTGTAGCCGTTCTAACTGATATGAGGTGGTATCTCATTGTGGTTTTGATTTGTATTTCCCTGATGATGAGCATTGTTGAACGTCTTTTCTTGTGTCTGTTTGGAGAGGTCTGTGGGAACAAAAATCATCCAAAGGATGGTTTGCCAAAGGACAGCAAATTTGCATCTCCAACTTCGCATCAGATCTAGGATTTATGTTCGTTGAGACCTGAAAGATACCTGAACTATTGAAACCGGGTCATGCTGGTACAGTTGAAATGCCATCAGTTAAATGTGTATGTGGCACGACTCTATCCCTGGGTTCCCCACCCAGCAGAGTGGCACATATGAGTGGTTTTTTGTACCATATTCCTCGTTACAGCTGAGGGGCCAGAGCAAAAGGCAAGTGGTTGAAGATGAGTCACCTCCTCACTGAAAACCACTGGTAGACATCAAAACTGCTGGGTTTCACCTCTCTTCCCTCTCAGTGTGCTTGGGAAATGTTAGTTTCTCTGGATTTGGTCTCCTGTGTGATAGGAAGGTGTTCTGCTAGGTGCTGTAAGTGTAAGACACTTCACTAAGAACCAGCTAAGTCACAGAAACTTTGAGACGCTGCTGGCAGCATTACTTTGGTTTTACTGGTGCTGAATTCTAATAACGGTACATACACCACTCACATGCCTGGAGTTACTAAGATAACGAGGAAATCCAACTCAGGAGCCCTTTTCTCTTTAGCTTCTTCATTAGTGAATAAACAGAAGTAATGACCCCAGTGACAAAACTTGCAGGGCAATAGGCAACAGTCTCCATTCCAAGGGATTCTCTTTCCTAGAACAAAATTACGTATTTACTCAAGATATTTTTATCTTGACAGAAAATGAATAAAATATTTATCTTAGCAGTTGCCTAACATTTGTTCAATAATTATTAGGCTCTTTTTTAAAAAAAAAAAATTAATGTTTTATTTTATATTTTGAGTGACAGAGAGAGACAGAGCATGAGCAAGGGAGGGGGAGACAGAGAGGGAGACAGAGAATCCAAAGTAGGCTCCAGGCTCTGAGCTGGCAGCACAGAGCCCTGCATGGGGCTCAACGCAGGGCTTGAACTCACAAACCACGAGTTCATGACCTGGGCCAATGTCAGAGGCTTAATCATCTGAGCCACCCAGGTGCCCTGGCTCTTTTTTATGGAAACATTATTCTTTTAAAACATTATCTTGGATTAATCAGTCTTTTAGGTGATTTGAAAAGAGGCTCGACTTTGTGATACAGAGCTTTCAAAGGAGCAACATCTGAGCCATTTTAGTGTTGCTCAGAAGTAGCATTCTAAAAAAATCTATTATCTGACATCTTAATTAAAACATTGGTAGGTTCTTTCACAACAGCTTATAGTGATTTTGACAGTGGTAGCCAATGTCAGATTATATGGTTTATGAACAGGTGCCCTTTCCTGACCCTGCTTTTGCTTCACACCTTTCAAAATTTTTCAAAATATTTCTTTATCCTCAACATTTGCCTCTTTGGCTGTTTTTTCCCAGAGCTTCCAGAGGCTTCCATTCACTTTATTCTTCTTAGGCCTAAGGAATTTGAGCAAGTCAGGACTGACTGTATCAGGAGCGCCCTCTTGAGGACAGACTTGTTGAAGGAAAACTAAGTTTTCATTCACTTAGTGCACAGTTACCTCTCAAGGCAAGGACGAAGGAATGCATTTTATGAGACACAAAAGTTAATTAATTTTTTGTTTTCTGGCTTTTACTTCCATTAGGTCAGCCACCATCCACCTATCTCTGCATGTCATGCTGAATCTGGAAATTTTGTTTTCTGGCAAGGTAATGTGCTAATATATTTGGCCTCCATCATTTTTTTGTAATGTTATAGATTTATTTTATTCAGGAACTACTACAAGTGCTTGTTAAGATCAAAAGTGGGCCCTGGACTTGGGTTTTGTCGGATGGATTTACACCACTTGCTGTTCATGCCTCTCATCTCTGAACAATTACTGATATTTGTCTACTCCATAATTAAGGGATCAGGAGGATAATTTAGTTGTTCCCTGGAAAAAAGGTTTCTCCATCTGTGTCTGAGCCACCACCATTTTATTCCTATAACTTTTTCTCTAATTCCATAGCCGCTTGACATTCCTTGTGTATTTCAAGAGACACTAAATATTTACAGGCATTTATCAGAGTCTACACAACAGGATTTTGTGTGTTTTTTATTTTTCTTTTGAAAATCGTAATTTTATTTCTAAACATCACATTTTAGAATTTCTGACTTTTTTTTGGTTTGGGGGTTGTTATCCCTATATTCAGTTTATATTTTTGGATTTAGGAGGAGGGTGTGTTGGTCTGAAGAATAAATAAGACTGCAAATATTTCCTAAATGGATTAATTAATTTTGTTAAGTTATATATTTATTCAAAAGTTAGAGTGTACTTTAGAAGGAAAAATTGAGCATCTTGTGTTTTCAAACTATGAGCACACATCAGTTTTTAAAGCATTTTTCTCTGCTAACAGTGATAACATCTGAATTACCACATTGCCTTTTTAAAAAAAATTTATAGGGGCACCTGGGTGGCTCAGTCGGGTAAGCGTCTGACTTCGGCTCGGGTCATGATCTCACAGTTCATGGGTTTGAACCCTGCATCGGGCTCTGTGCTGACAGCTCAGAGCTGGAGCCTGCTTCAGATTCTGTGTCTCCCTCTCTCTCTGCCCCTCCCCTGCTTATGCTCTGTCTCTCTCAAAAATAAAATACACATTAAAAATTTTTAATAAAAAATCTATAGAAGTTAAAAGATATAAAAGGATATTTTGTAAAAAAAAAAAAAAAAAATCCCCTTCCTCCACCCCAGTCTCCAGCCACCCAGTTCCTCTCTCTGGAGATAATATTGCCAGTTTAGGTTACAAGTACCATAGTTCCCTTTCTGAATCTTTGCCATTAAAGTTTAGAATTGAAGCTTGATTACAAACTTCTGTTTCTTTTTTTTTAAATTTTTTTTAAATGTTTTATTTATTTCTAGGAGAGACAGAGAGAGACAGCGTGAGCAGGAGAGGGTCAGAGAGAGGAGTCACAGACTGAAACAGGCTCCAGGCTCTGAGCTGGCAGCCAGCACAGAGCCCGATGCAGGGCTCGAACCCACGAACCGCGAGACCATGACCTAAGCAGAAGTCGGATGCTTAACCGACTAAGCCACCCAGGCGCCCCTAAACTTCTCTAACTTTCACTGAAACTGTCTGGGAATAATTCTTAAAAAATCTCTAACCTCCTAATTGCTAAGAGTCATTGACCCCAGAAGAACATTATTATTATTATTATTATTATTATTACTATTATTAAGTTATGTATTATGCAGTGGAAAGGATTTTCTCCCAAGTAGTTTCTGTGTGCGCCTTACTGTACACAGCAGTATTCTCCTCAGCCTCCATCTCTTCTTTCTCATCAGCCTTTTTCTGGGCTATCCCACCTACTCCCATAGGCTCCTAACTCCCAAATCTTGCTTTTTTCGAAGAATTTATTTATTTATTCTGAGAGAGAGTGAGCAGGGGATGGGCAGAGAAAAAGGGAGAGAGAGAATCCCAACCAGTCTCTGTGCTATCAACAAAGAGCCCAATGTGGGGCTTGATCTCACAAACCTGTGAGCTCATGACCCGACCCCAAATCAGGAGTCAGATGCTGAACTGACCGAGCCACCCATGCACGGCTCTTCCTTTTTAATCCACTCTGACATTTCTCTACCTTTTAATCAGATTGTGTAAACCACTTACACTTTTTACCGTTATTGATGAAGTTGGGTTTAAATGTGTTCTCTTATTATGTTTTCTGTTTGTCATATCTGTTCTTGTTCCCCCCATTTTCTTTCTCTGCCTTCTTTGGGACTGAGTATTTTCTATGATTCCATCATATCTCTTTCATTGGCTCAGTAGCTATACCTCTTTGTTTCATTGTTTTAGTTGCTACTTTAGGATTTATATTATGTATCTTTAGTATAGTCTATCTTCAAGTAGTATTATGCCACTTCACATACAGTGTAAGAAACTTACAAAAGTGTCCTTCCAGGGGCGCCTGGGTGGCTTGGTCGGGTAGGCGTCCGACTTTCACTTAGGTCATGATCTCACGGTTCGTGGGTTCAAGCCCTGCGTCGGGCTCTGTGCTGACTGCCAGCTCAAAGCCTGGAGCCTGCTTCAGATTCTGTATCTCCTTCTCTCTCTGACTCTCCCTTGCTCACACTGCCTCTCTCTCTTTCTCTCTCTCTCTCTCTCAGAAATCAGTAAAACATTAAAAACTTAAAAAAAAAAGTGTCCTTCCATTTCCCCTCTCCTAACCTGTAACCTTTGTGCTACTGTGAACATAACATTTTATTTATGTATTTTATAAACCCCACAATACAACATTGCTATTTTTGCTTTAGACAGCCAATTATCTTCTTTTGGTAACAACTTGATTGAGATATAATTTGCACGTCATACAATTCACCTATTAAGAGGTATAATTCACGGAGTTTTAGTATATTCACAAAGTTGTCCAGTTATCATCACAATCAATTTTAGAACATTTTCATCACTCCAAAAGAAAACCCGTTAGCCAATATCTAACCCCACGCCATCTTCCAATTTCCATCAACTTCTTCCATCCTTAGGCAAACCCTTACCTACTTTCTATCTCTATAGATTCGCCTATTATGAATATTTTATAGAAGTGGCATGTGGCCAGGGGCTGCCTGCCCCCAGCCCTATCCCTCTCCCGCATCACGCCCTTGGCCTCCTTCCTTTCACCTTCCCTCTGGTCTGTGAATTATCACGCAGCAGTCAGAGGGACCACACGTCTCTGTCATTCTTTTCCTATTCCTTTTTTTAAAATTCTCTTTCTACTCTGTTCTTTTTCCATTTCTGTCTCCCAGTTGGTGCCACCCTTTATGCAAATGAGAAAACTATGAAACCATCTACAACCTCGCCCTGTCTTTCACAGTCGGCATCTAAGTTGTCGGCTAGTTCTACTTCCACTTCTTCCACGGTTCTGGGGTCATTCTCTCTCTCTCTCTCTCTCTCTCTCTCTCTCTCTGCTACAGGCCTTAGGTTGCTTCACCCTCACTTACCCTTGGAGCGGTTACAGCAGTCTTGTAACCTGTCGCTTTGCTTCTCATCTCGTGTGCTCCTGGGCCATTCTCTGTATTGCTCCCAACTCTCTCTGCAAAGTCTGTATCTAATCGCATGAGTTTTCTAACCAGACATCTCATTTTCCCCCAGTGTATCCACACCAGTTGTCTTAGCCTGGCTTCTAGAGCCCGTTGTTTTTGTACTCAGTCTGTCTTCCTGTTCGTCTCGCTAAACAATCCTGTAGCACAGAATCACACCATGTTCTCATACCTTTCTTCCTTTGAACAAGCTGGCTTCCGTCTTCTATTGCTTTTTTCCTGTCTACTGAACTCCTGCTTATTCTTCAAAGCCCAGTCTAGGTGCCCCCTTCAGACAGGCCTCTTCTGATGCTTTTCTCCAAGCATGTTGGTCATTCCTACTTCTGTGGTTCCATTTCTTCTTAAACCTATTCAGTTCCAGCCTGTGCGTCTCTTTGTGGACATTCCTTGTTTTCCCTTTCGTCTCCCTTTAATACCGTGACTTTTTCTAAGGGAGGGACCTTATCTTATAATTTTAGTTTCCCTGATTCTGTTCCAGATACCCAATTGGTACGTATATTGAATGAAACCTTATCCTGTATGATAATGAATTTTATTATGAAGAGGTTGTTCTATACAGTGGTTGATCACTTATCCAGCCTAAGAATTCTTTGATCTGTGTAGCTCTCCTTTTAAATATGTACCAATTGGTATTTCATTTCAGATGTGAGATGGAAAAACAAATTCTGGGGCAAATCCATGGAAATCGTTCCCATTGGCACGACCCATGTGACTCTGCCAGCGTAAGTTCTTCCGTGCTCAGGAACTTTATAGATTTTAGGAATGGGGCTCCCATTGTCCCCCATGGTGCTGCGTGTACGGCTGTTTTCTTTTACTTCATTTGACAGTAAGTCCAAATGTACCTCAGTTTGACAAGCTCACCTTTTCTCTCCTTCAAATGGAAATGCTACCTGGAAACCAAAGTTCCCTGAACGGAAGCTCTTTGAAAACTCATTTCCCTTTTCTAACAAAATTAAGAATGGCAGTTTTGCTTTAACATTGTTGTCCTACCTCACTATCAGAATTCCTTTTAAGAAAAATATGGTCTTGATCCTGCAGAGATTGTTGATGCTCATTTACAAAACCAAATGACTGTGAGTGTGGCCTCTGGGGCTAGGCTAACAGGACTCACTCTGCCACTTACTAATTGCAAATCCTTGGGCACGTTACTTAACCTTTCTGATCACTAGTTCCCTCGTCAATAACACACGAGAAATAAACCACCTACTTGGCAGGGCTTGTGAAGATTAAATGAATAATGTACGTAAAGCACTTTAAAAAGTACTTGGCACACAGTACACGTCATGTAAGTGGTCTTATTACCATTATCCTCGAAATTATTGTATGACTCTGAGTCTGAATATTTTCTCATTGTAAAAAGATTTAAGATATGTGTATCTTAAGATATATAAAATAGGGGCACCTGAGTGGCTCATTCAGTTAAGCATCCAACTTCAGCTCAGGTCATAAGCTCAAACATAAACATTAAAATTTTTTTTTAAAAAAGATTTATATATAAAATAGGTATGTGTCTCTGCATATACATATATGCATACATATACACATATGTGTGCATGTGTATGTATATACACATACATATGTGTGTGCGCATGCACACATGTCTGTGTGTAGAGAGCAGATTGTGGAAGATTCCCCCACCTCCCCCATTGCCTCTTCCTTTTTCTAGTTTGGTGACTTTATGCAAGTGACCTCTGGCTCTCAGTTTCTCCTGTGTCAAAGGAGAGAGTAGGTTGTTCGAGGAGATCACCAGCTTCTGGTGAAGTCCCTGGCAGCTTCCAGCGTGCTGTTACCCTCTGTGACACGGATGTCTCCCGGGGGAGTGGAAGTCAGAATGCCCAGCACGTCTTAGGCACTCAGTCAGTGTTGTTTCCGGAAATGAAGGAAGGAGTAATTCATTATGTGATTTTTTTTTTTTTTAATTGCAATTATCTGTTTGCATTTGCTGCTGGCTCTTCTGGGAATTGTTGATGCTACCATTTCCTCCTTTTTAGCTTTGGAGATCATTTCGAGTGGAACAAAGTGACCTCTTGCATCCATAACATCTTAAGCGGGCAGAGATGGATTGAGCACTATGGGGAGATTGTCATCAAGAACCTGAATGACGACTCCTGCTACTGCAAAGTGAATTTCATAAAGGTAACCCCCGGGAAGGCCTTGCCAGAGCTGGGGCCTCGGGGTACAGGACATCCTGGGGGAACTTTTCACCTTCACCTTTGTGCCATCAGGCAAACACTGGCAGGGGCTCCCTGGTGTTCCCCCCCTCCTGACCCCTCTCACCTGGACCAGGGTTGTGGCCCTTCTAGCCCCCCTCATTCCACGCTTACCCCGCTGTGGTCTGTCCTCAGTGCAGCAGCCAGAGGGACTCTTAAAACGTAATTTCATGGGGCGCCTGGGTGGCTTAGTCGGTTAAGCGTCCGACTTTCGCTTAGGTCATGATCTCGCGGTTCGTGGGTTCGAGCCCCGCGTCGGGCTCTGTGCTGACTGCCAGCTCAGAGCCTGGAGCCTGTTTCAGTCTGTGACTCCCTCTCTCTCTGACCCTCCCCTGCTCACGCTGTCTCTCTCTCTCTCCTGGAAATAAATAAAACATTAAAAAAAAAAAAAACATAATTTCATCACACTACAGTATGGATGAACTGAAGACATTATGCTAAGTGTACTAATGCAAAGGACAGATGTTGTGTGACTCCACTTCGAGGGACCTAGAGCAGTCAGACTCATAGAGACACAAAGCAGAATGGTGATGCCAGGGGCTGGGAGGGGGGGTTGGGGAATGGCCGTTAGTGTTTCATGGGTATGCAGTTTCAGCTTGGGAAGCTAAAAAAAGTTCTAGAAATATAAAATGATGATGGTTGCACAACATTGTGAATGTGCTTAGTGTCACTGAATTGTACGCTTAGAAATGGTTACAATGGTACATTTTGTTATTTATGTTTTACTAGAATTAAAAAAAAAAAAGTCATGCTGTGTATCGTGGAAATCCTCCAACGACTTCCGTCTTTCCCAGAGTAAAAGCCTGCCTCCTGACAATGGCCCACAAGGCCCTGTGCCCTATGCACTGCCCACCCCCCCTTATGTCACACACGTGCACGCATGCACACAAACACATGTCCAAGCAGCGCACACACCTCCACACAGTGGCCGTACATGTATGAACACGCACACACACCTGCCTGTACATGCATATGTGCGCCTGCATGCACACACACAAACACGCTCATTCCTCTCCAGCCTCAGCTCCCACCAAGCCCTCCTCCCCTTCTGACCACACTGGCCTTTCTTTTCTTTCTTTCTTTTTTTTTTCAATATTTTTATTTATTTCTAGGAGAGAGAGAGTCAGCATGAGCAGGGGAGGGTCAGAGAGAGAGGGAGACACAGAATCTGAAACAGGCTCCAGGCTGGCAGTCAGCACAGAGCCTGACGCGGGGCTCAAACCCAGGAACCGCGAGATCATGACCTAAGCGAAAGTCGGAGGCTTAACCGACTAAGCCACCCAGGCGCCCCCACACTGGCCTTTCTTTCTTTCCATTTCCTCCCGCTTGGGGCCCCTCTCCCCGGGTCTTTCCATCATCTGCCCTGTCTTGTCAGTCAGTCTCTGTAATATCCCACTTTCTTCAAAGGTTTTATTCCCGTCTCTAGTTAGCGTGCTCACTGTTGGTTTACTTATGTATTTTCATCTTCTGTTCCCTACACCCGCCTCACCATCCCTGACTCTGGAAAAGCAAAAGTCAGGTCTAATCTTGCTCCCTGCTGTATAGGCTGATGTCTGGAAAGGCTCATGAACATTCATAGGGTAAATGAACAGATTGGCCAAAGACAGAAGCATGGAATAGTCTGCTTAGCTTTCCAAGTGCCTCAATTCCCTTAGATTGCACTTGCCCTTAAAATTCTCATGTACTTAACATGGTCTTAAAGGAATATTTGCATTTAATTAAGATCAAAATCATAAGCTGAGAGAGGCGCCTGAGTGGCTTAGTCGGTTAAGCGTCCGACTTTCGCTTGGGTCACGATCTCACGGTTCGTGGGTTTGAGCCCCGCGTCGGGCTCTGTGCTGACTGCCGGCTCAGAGCCTGGAGCCTGTTTCAATCTGTGACTCCCTCTCTCTCTGACCCTCCCCTGATCACGCTGTCTCTCCCTCTCTCCTAGAAATAAATAAAAAACATTAAAAAAAATCATAAGCTGAGAGATTAGGCTCTAATTGTGGCATTGCATGCAGTATCTCTTGCACCACTGTAGCCTGTGGGGGGACATTATGGAGAGGTGGATGGGGGTCTTTATCATATCCTGTAAGTCAGACTGTGATGTAGATGATAAAAAGCTAGTAATGTTTCACATAAAATAAAAATGACTGTGCCTTGAAAACTTCACGTAGGCTCTCTGCAAAAAAAAAAAAAAAAAAAAGAAAAGAAAAAAAGGAGAAGGGAGTATGGTGCAGGGATACATACCCCTGAGCCAGGTGAGGGCCACCTAGTTCTCAGCATATTCCCCAAGGAAATGTGCTTAAATCCCATTTCTGCCATCTACCTGGTACTCACACACTTAGAGCCAGAGAACAGATTTCTATGGCTACAAGAGATGAGGAGATTGGAACACTGGGTGTACCTTTGGTGTTGAAAGTGTCTCTGAAAGCAGATGTGGCCCTTCCCAATGGAGCATGACCCTTCCTCTCTGGCATCCCCTTGTATCACCAGCATTGGATCTGTCAGCAAATATCTGTAATAGAAAATCGGACTCCTTCTTCACAACACACTTAAGAGCCTGGACAGTGTCTATTGCTGCTTTCCTCCATTTTTACATGAGTAGAGACCTGCAGTTTACATTTCTGCTTCCACTCTCTGATGCCACTGTACTCCATCCTTCCGTCCATCTTCCCCATAGACAGAAAAGGGGGAAACCAAACCACCAGAATGTGGCCCGAATATGCCACTCAACTTTATTGGTTTTCAAATGTGGATTCTGTTTTGGCTAAAAATAGCACTAGGGGTTTTGGTTTATGAAATAATGCCTTCCGTTCCTTCGTAGAGATTTTTTAGAGCAGCCAGGTAATTGGGAGATTGAAAAAAAAAATCAACTCTAGGGAGTTAGACTACCCTCTGCTGGCCACCTTGTGGTACTATATACAACCCACAAGGTTGAGCTGAGCCGAGCTGCTCTCAGGCTAGGACCAAGCCACAGTGTTAATAAGGGTTGTCGAAGGTTCCAATAGATTGGGTGAACAAATCTAGTTGGGGGCGGGGGTTGGGAATAATAGGAGAACCTGAAAATTGGTTGCTTTATTACGACCAATTTTAAGGAGCCTCCTTCATTGGTTTATGAAAAACTGTCTAGTTCCCATCTAGAAACATAAAAATTACAAATTACTTCTCTCTGTGATTGCAGTAGTCAGAGCTACACTGACATCCAGGGAATGGGTATTCCAGAGGAGGGGCTTAGCGGCCAGTGTGTGAGACCTGAGCCTTTCCTCCTGACGTTGCATATAGCAAAAGTAGGGAGAAAACCCATATCTTTCCCAAATGTGTGCTGTTGACTTGCACACTGTAAATAGAGACTTTGCTGTTAATTTCTCTGAAGTAATTAAAAGTATGATTTTTTTAAAAGCCAGAACCCAGAACCAGCAAACTAATTCTTGTGAGTTTTTTTTTCTCTTTCCTTTGCTTTTCCTCTTAATACCTGTAATAAGTTGACCCCAAAATACTAAACAGACAACTCCTATTTGAATCCTAGGCAAAATACTGGAGCACTAATGCCCGTGAGATTGAAGGTACGGTATTTGACAAGAGTGGAAAAGCCGTGCATCGGCTATTCGGGAAATGGCATGAAAGCATCTACTGTGGTGGCTCCTCCTCATCCACTTGTGTCTGGAGAGCAAGTTAGTACTTGGGTTAATCAGTTCCGGGCAAGGGGTGGGGGGACATGGCCGGAGAAACTGTAGACGGGCTGGTGTCTCTAGCCTCTGCCTGCTTTGAACTCCCTTGGAGCAACCAGCCTGTTTTTCATTCAGGATTCATCATCTCAGCCTCATCCTTATGCTTATCAACAATACCTCAGTTGGTCCGCCAGGTCCTGGGTTCTTAATCTTGGAGCAAAGCCATTGGTCACTTAATCCACGGTCACTCCCTGAGGAAATCTTCCAGGCCACACACACCACTCCTGTGCCTATCCTGGGCACTAAGGAGTGTTAGTGAAGTACAGGAAGCCATTCTAGAGTGAGAATGAATAAAGAGGAAACTGTTAGTAGACAAGAAGAGTGACCTGGGGCTTCTACAAAAGTCAGGGGTCTCCCGGATTCATCCAATACCATTAACCACTTTGAGGTCGCTTGTAATTCTAGAAAAATACTGAGCCTTTGAAGCAGCTGTGGGGAAAAAGGGCTAGGGAAGCCAAGCCTTCATAACATGTCCCCCAAAACATTTTAAGACTTTTGTCCATCTTCTAAGTCTTGGTCATATTATAAAACCATCATTCTGAGATGGTTCTCTCATCATGAGAATGCTTTGGGCTGATCAAAACAAAACAAATTAAAACGAAACCATCCTAATAGTGACTCAGATCATTAGGATGTGTGCTGTTCCTTAACAAAGAAAGGATCGGATGGGCCCATGTTTGTTATACAGGCAACTTACTTGTGTCAAGAGCACAGACCATGGAGGACACATTCTGTCCCTCCCAATGTAGCAATGATGTTTCCCTTCATGGATGTCAAACATTTATCATGTTTTAATATCATATCACTAATCAGGGGAGAAGTGAGGGAAAAAGCATTCCTTTCTTGGGCCTCTCTTTCTTCAGAAATGAAATACTTACTAGGATCCCCCAGCAAATGTGTCATTAAGTTTTGTCATCCTCAAGTAGATCCAAATCCATTCTTGACCCAGTCATGGGCAACCTGGTAGGCAGGAGAGATTCAGATGGGCTTAGATTTGACCCCTAGGGAGGATACAATGCCACATGGACAGAGCAGTTTCTCATTAGCAAGTAAGAAAAGGAAGTGACTGTAGGGTAAGCAACCAACAATGTCTCTTTCACTGGGTAGCACCCATATGTCATCCACTGTCACAGAGGTGACAATGAAGCCAAAATGAATTGGCACCAGTGGCCACCTTCCTAGCTTTAGAAGTTCAGAAAGACACTATCCTTTGCTTAAAGTATGTATGAGAGATGAGAACTGCCATCCCCTCCGGATGTTGAAGTAGCACCTTCATAAAGCACACGTGTGAGCTGTTATGCTTGTTGTTGTTGCTCGTTGACTTTGTTTCTGCCTTGACCATGAGCATCCCTGGTCTGTCTTCAAGAAGAGCCACTGTCTCTTGGGAGAGCCACTCCCAAGCCAGTGGTTGGGAGACAGGGCTGGATTTTGCCAGGCCCAGTAGGAAGCTTATGATTAGGACAGACAGAGAATTAGACTTAAAATTCGACAGAAAGGACTCTTGAATCTTCAGAAACTGGGTCTACAGAATGGTTCATGGACAGCTCTTCTATTTGTATGTGAGAGCAACTCCAGCTAAGGCTAGGAGTGGATGTTATCAGCCTATGTTTGACTTACCTGGTATGTAAACTATGTGTTTTAAGCTTGGTTTTTGGCTGGGATTCGAGTTAGGGCAGTACACTTACATCAGTCTGCTTGGGCTGCTATGACAAGTACCACAGACTGGGTGGTTTAAGCAGAGATGTGTTTTCTTACAGTTCTAGATAGAGGCTGGGAAATCAAAGATCAAAGTGCTGGCAAATTTGGGTTCTGGTGAGAGCCTCTTCTTGGCTTGCAGACAGCTGCCAGATCAGGTCTGCTCCCTTCTGACCTTATTTAACCTTAATTATTTCTTTAGCCTCCTTCTCCAGACACCAATACGAGGGGCAGGGCTTCAACATACCAGTTTTGGAAGGACACAGATATTCAGCTCATAACACTGTCGCTGCCCCCACCAAGCCACACCTTTCTTACATGCAAAGTAGACTTATTGCATCCCAACAGCCCCAAAAGTCTTAACTCATTCCAGCATCAACTCTAAAGAGTAAAATCCAGAGTCTTAGCTAAATATCATCTAAATCAGGTATGGGTGAGGCTGGAAGTATAATTTATCTGCTCCAGCTGTAAACCCTTGAAACCAAAATATGCTTCTAAAATACAATGGCAGGACATGTGTAGGATAGACATTCCCCCTCCAAAAAAGGAGAAATAGGAAAGAAATAAGGGGTGATGAGTCCCAGGTGAGTCCAAAACCCAGTAAAGCACATGCCATTGGATCCTAAGACAGCAGGTGATAGTTTTTGGCTTGGTGCCCCGCCCTCCGGATCCACCTGGGAAGTGGCCCTTTTCCCCAAGGCCCAAGGCTCTGGGTGGTGGCAGCCTGGCAAATTGAAACTGTGGCAGTGGCTCCACCCTTTGAGGGGTAGAGGCATCCTTCCCACCCCCCACCCCCTCCCCGGGCCTGTGTAGTCTGGGCCTGTGGTCGCAACGGTAGCCCTGATGATCTCTGAATCACCTTCCCACTGGTTCTTTCCTTTTCTTGAGGGATAACACATGCTTGCAGCTGTATAACTTGATGGTCCCATCCTGTAAAATGCCAGCAGTCCATCAGCCTTACTTCATTCTGTCCCCTTTAGGTCCAGCTGGCAGTATTTCTGCTGTATAATCCCATGTCTATTCCTGGCTTCCGCTGAGTTAGTTTTAAATTTAAATGTGTAAGATTTGGAGGGACAAGACTTGATACGAAGAGGAGCAGGAATGGAAGAAAAGAATAACATTGACCACTTGCTATGGGCTCAGCACTATTTTAGGTTCTAGACAGAGTTCCAGGAGGATTTGACATTTCTTAAATGAAAAACGGATTCTCCAAAGTGAGAGCCTTGTTAGTCAGGAAAACATGGAGCCAGAGTTCTTTTTAACATGTTTATTTTTGTAACAAATTATTTTTACAGCTTCCACAGTATAAAAACTTCACGGCATTACATAAATTCCCTATCTGACCACATAAAAGAGGTCTTATCCTCGTAGGTAGAAGAAAACTTACAGAGAAAAAGATTTATAGAGGAACATTCAATACCTTTTTGTTAGCCAGGATGTTTTAATATAAATGCAAGATTTTTAAAGCAGAGAGAGAAAATAATACCTGAAATGAGATGAAAAAGGTGAAGGAATTAAAATGTAATGTAAATGAAAGGGAAGTTAGAAATGAATGATTTGTTTTTCTTTTAGATCCCATGCCAAAAGGCTATGAGCAATATTATGGCTTCACCCAGTTTGCCCTAGAATTAAATGAAATGGACCCATTGTCAAAGTCTTTATTACCACCTACAGACACTCGATTTAGACCAGACCAAAGGTAAGAATTTTGTAAAGATCTTTATCTCCAAAGATGTAAAACTCTTTATGAAAAGTCTTATTAACAACTCCCAGCCCATCAGAGGAGCTTGAGAGAGACAATATCATTAGGAGTAGAGGTCTAGGAGGACTGGAAACAGTCATGTTGTGGAAGGAACAGAGCCCAGCTTAATTCTGTATGTGGCCTGGCCTTTATTCATCAGTAAAGCCTTATTCCTATTGAAATATCCCTCAAAAGTGTTTATTTTTAAGAGTTTTAATGCCTACAATAATATAGAACTTTGTAATTGAAAGAGGGAAAACACCCAACTCCCTTACACCTCAGATTTAAATTATTTTGGTGCATAAAAACCTAACTTCACATTCTAGGTTTGCCGGCAACAAGCTGTGTAATCTTTCTTAGTCTCAGTTTCCTCTTTTGTAAAATGGAAATAATTATCTTTGCCCTTGGGCCTAATTAAGACTCAAAACCCAGAAGGATAAAGAAAAATTATATATTTGACTTTATTTAAAAAAATAAAAACCTTCTTCATGGCAAAGTAAAAAAATATTTTTATACCCAGTCAAAAAGATAAACGACAAACGAGGAAATCTATATTTGCAACTCATTTCATGAATTGGTTCCAGAAATCAAGATTAACTCATTTAGAAAAATAAGCAGAGGAAAAGGAACTGTTCACAAAGTAGAAAATGCAAATATCCCTTAAATACATGAAAAGAGGCTTTTCTCATGGAAAGGAATGCATATTTTCAAAAATGTTTTAAACAGTTTCTTTTGGGGGGAGAAATAGAGAGCAAGCAGGGGAGGGGCAGAGGGAGGGAGGGAGGGAGGGAGGGAAGGAGAGCCCCAAGCAGGCTCTGCATCGTCAGCATGGAGTCTGATGTGGTGCTTTAACTCATGAACCATGAGATCATGACCTTAGATGAAGTCAAGAGTTGGATGCTTAACCAACTGAGCCACGTACGTGTCCCAAGAAATGAATATTTTTAAAAACATGTTGACATACTAATTCTTAACCTATTGGGTAGCAGAATTCAAAAGTTTGATGTACCCTGAGGCTACAGGCAAAAGGCTACATGGTGAGGAAACAGATGAGATGAGAGATAGAGATGAAAGAGACAAATTCCTTTTTATAGATCTGAGTTTTTGAGCCACATATATGTCACCATTCAAAAGATAATATCTTGGGGGGCACCTGGGTGGCTTAGTCGGTTGAGCGTCTGACTTTGGCTCAGGTCATGATCTCCTGGTTCATGAGTTTGAGCCACACTGTCGCAGCGTGGAGCAACAGTTCGCAGCTGTCAGTGCAGAGCCTACTTTGGATCCTCTGTCCCCCAACTCCCTCATTCTCTGTCCCTCTCTCAAAAATAAATATTTAAAATAATAATAATAGGGGCACCCGGGTGGCTCAGTCAGTTAAGCATCTGTCTTCGACTCAGGTCATGATCTCACGGTTCTTGGGTTCGAGTCCCGCGTCAGGCTTTGTGCTGACAGCTCAGAGCCTGGAGGCTGCTTCAGATTCTATGTCTCCCTCTCTCTCTGACCCTCCTCTACTCATGCTTTGTCCCTTACTGTCTCTCAGAAATAAATGTTAAAAAAAAAAATGTTGGGATGAGCACTGGGTGTTCTATGTAAGCCAACTTGACAATAAAATATTTTTAAGAAAACAAACAAACACACACACACACTAAAATAATAATGTCTTCCCTAACTACCTCAAAATATGGTTTTAAAGGTTGAAGGGGGGTTTTATCTATAGGGAAGCATTCTGAATATCCAGTCTTAGATACATAATTCTAGAAGTAATGAGTACAGCATTTTCTTGGAATTTGTGTTGCTTTATTTTTTCCCTTAATGCCTCAGGTTTCTAGAAGAAGGGAACTTGGAAGAAGCTGAAATACAAAAGCAGAGGATTGAACAGCTACAGAGAGAAAGGCGGCGGGTCTTAGAAGAAAATAAGGTGGAACACCAGCCGCGGTTTTTCAGGTGTGTGTGCGTATCGTGTGCATCGCTGGATGATAGGTGCTGGCGACAGCTGATGCTTCCTGCATGAAGGGAGTGAACATGGGTGTCCTCTCCCCAAATGAGAACCTTCTTGATGTTTTTCTTGCTTCAGAGTGTGGAAACCTCTCTGGAAAATGAAAAATCCAAGTGGTCTAAATCTTTTTCTTTTTTTTCTTTTTTTTTTTTTTTACGTAAAAAAATTATTTTTGAGAGAGAGCACAAGTTGGGGAGAGGGGCAGAGAGAGAGGGAGAGAGAGAATCTTAAGCAGACTCCACACTTAGCACAGAGACCTATGCAGGGCTCAATCTAATAGCCCTGAGATCATGACCTGAACCAAAATCAAGAGTCAAGAGCTCAATGGACTGAACCACCCAGGTGCCCCACAGTGGCCTAATTCTTAAATTGCAGAAGTTACAAAACACTTTGTTTGGATGTGGAACATTTGCTATTGATTTTAAAATAACTTGCCGTGAAAGTCTTGTCGAAAATAGACTTAAAGATCTAGAAGGGGCATCAGAGATCATCAGCCATTTACCTCCTCTTTCATGTTAACCGAGAAGAAGCAAAGACCCAGGGAACATAGATGATCTATAGGAGGCCCCAGTGAAATGTCCTGGACTGGCACCTGGCTTTCCTGAGTCCCAGCCAGGGCTTTGTATGGTTTTAGGGGCTTTTTTTTAATTGGTTCACTTAAAAAACCCAAAAATCAACATTAAACAGGCCCATGTAGAAAAGCCACAGGCTCCTGCCCTACCTCTTTTGCCCCAGTCTTGCTTTCAGGGCAGCCAGGGTTTTATTTTTGTGGGGTTGTTTGGGGGGTTTTTTGTTTGTTTTTTGATTTTGGGGGTTTTGTTTGGTTGTCATTGTGTTCTAAGGGATAACACGAACACTTTTAGGAGGAATTAGCTACTAATCTATCAGCAGCGGCAATAAAGTCTGCATTCCAAAATAGCAATATAACGGGGTGCCTGGGTGGCTCAGTAGGTTGAGTGTTTGACTTTGGCTCAGGTCATGACCTCACAGTTCGTGGGTTCTAGCCCCGCATTGGCCTCTGTGCTGACAGCTAGCTCAGAGCCTGGAGCCTGCTTCAGATTCTGTATCTTCTACTCTCTCTGACCCTCCTCTGCTCACGCTGTCTTTCTCTCTCTCTCAGAAATAAATTAAAAAAAAAAAAATTAAAAAAATAGGAATATAGCAATGAGTACTATTCATCCCCAAAATATAATGCTTTTTTCCCCTAGAGTCGATGTGGATTTTTCCAGATCCTTTCTGATCATTTCCACAGACAGGAGATAAGCAAATGAAGATCAATCAACTGGCCAGAGTTTCATCCCAAAATATTCATAACTTTGTGTAAATATTTTTTAAAAAAGACATCTTTAATATTTTTTTAAGGCAAGAGATAGATAAATGGATAGATTAACAGACTGATCAGTTGATTTTCTCATCAATTGATACGTATACACATATACCCTTAAGTAGGCCAATGTTTTCTTTTTCTTGCATAAATCAGCTAGGGTGTTGTGTCTTTTTTTTTTAAGTAGGCTTCATGGCCAATATGGAGCCCAACATGGGGCTGGAACTCACAACCCTGAGATCAACACCTGAGCTGAGATCAAGAGTCAGACACTTCACCAACTGAGCAAACCCGGCGCCCCAGTGTCATTTTTAAACAAGGAAAACTACATTTATAAAGTTGTTTATTGCAGTATATTTTAGGATCATTAAAAATTGTGGGTAACTAAACTGTCTCAAGAACTAGGTAGGGAGAGTCATCAATTTTACTTAATGTGAAAGTCCACAAAGTCTGTGGAGCTCCATGGGAAACAAATTAACATTTAAATGCAAAATATAAACTGTTATCAAGTGGCTGTTGCAACCTTCTAGAATTATGTGTGGAATGGAAAAGGACAGAACACGGATGCAGCCAGGTGGCTGTTTTTCCTCTTGATTGACTGTTAAGTTATCACGTTATTAGATGTGGCAAATAAAGTGCTGGAGAAGAAGCAAGAATTCTTCGGAAATAGTGGTCCTGGCAAAGAGATGACAGAGAGGAATGTGGGAACAAGGGGCGCGTCCACGGGAATTCCAAGTGGAAACTGCAATTCCTGAAGAACCGGGCTCCTTAGTTTCCTAGTCAAGTACCTGATATGCAGACTGGCTTATTGTAGACAGACCTCTATTCGAATAGGGAAACAAGTGTGATGAGAATCCATATTCCTGAGAGCATGGAGAAACAGCCACTCTCCACCTTTGCTTCTGAAGCATATGAAGTATCAGTCAAAATTACAGATGTACACCCTCTTTAACATGGCAGTTCTACTTACAGGAATTTTTAATGTAACTATACTTACATCCATACAAAATTACATATTGTTGTATGTTTATCATATTATTATTAACATATGTCTGTAATAGCTAGAGATTAAAAACAGCCTCCTAGGGGCACCTGGGTGGCTCAGTGGGTTGAGCATCCGACTTTAGCTCAGGTCATGATCTCACAGTTCGTGGGTTCGAGCACTGCATCGGGCTCTGTGCTGACAGCTCGGAGCCTGGAGCCTGCTTCAGATTCTGTGTCTTCCTCTCTCTCTGCCCCTCCCCAGCTTGCACTCTGTCTATCTGTCTGTCTCTCTCTCTCTCAAAATAAATTAATTAATTAAAAAAAACAAATAACCTTCTAAAGGCTCATCAGTAAGGTACCTGTTAAACTGTGGTCCATTTCTACAGAGGAATATCATACAACTGTTTAAAAAGAAATCAGGGTTGCCTGGGTGACTCAGTCAGTTGAGCATCTGATTCCTGATTTCTACTCAGATCATGATCTCACAGTTTGTGAGTTCAAGCCTCAGATTGGCCTCTGCACTGACAGTGCTGAGCCTGCTTGTGATTCTCTCTCTTCTTTGCTCTCTGCCTCAACCCCTCCCAAAAATAAACAAACATAAAAAAAAGAAAAAGGAAATCAGGATTCCCTTTCACCACAGAGTCCCCAAACTTTTCCTATAAAATACAAATGGTAAATATCATTAGCTTTTCAGGCCGTAAGGTCTTAGTAGTAATTACTCAAACTCACTGAGCACCATAAAAGCACCAATAGACAATAGATAAATGAATGGTCATGGTGGTGCTCCAGTAAAAAGGGATTAGGATTAAAGGAGATCTAGTTATAAAATAAATACCTCACAGAGATTAAAAAAAACACAACATAGGAATTATAGTAGATAATATTGTAATAATGTATGGTAACAGATAGTGACTACACTTACCATGGTGACCACTGGTGTAATGTTGTATACAGAATTGTTGAATCAGTATATTGTACACCTCAAACAAATATAACATCTTATGTTAATTATACTTCAATTTAAAAAAAAACAACAGTATTACAAAGATAGGCAGAAACCTGAATTTGATCCTTGGGCTGTAGTTCACTGACCTTATTGTGACAACAGAAAATGGTCTCCAGTATATATTGTTATGTCAAAAACTCAAAGAGTAGAACACCATTGAATGCTGTCATGGTGTAACAAATGGGAGAGGAGTGGAGTAGTTGTCTGTGTGTGCATGCATATTCACACATGTGTGAGATGTCTCTGAAAGAATGCAGGTCATTATTGCCTCTGAAGAAAAGGACTGGAAATCTGGGGGATAGGAATAGGAAGAAACCTTTTAGCTATCTACCCTTTTGTACCTTTTGAGTTGTTATCTATTTAATATATTATCTATTCAAAGAATAGTGAACCAAGGCTATTCTCTCTTTAAAAATTTTTTTTATTGTTTTTTATTTATTTCTGAGAGAGAGGGACAGAGACAACGTGAGCAGGAGAGGGTCAGAGAGAGAGGGAGACACAGAATCTGAAGCAAGCTCTGTGCTGGCAGCTTGCACAGAGCCCGATGCGGGGCTTGAACCCACGAACTATGAGATCATGACCTAAGCCGAAGTCGGACGCTCAACCAACTGAGCCACCCAGGTGCCCTTATTCTCTCTTGACTCTTAATGTCTTCCAATTTAATGTCAACTTATCACTTCATTCAACAACCAAGGTGATTTGTAGCTTTGACATAGTCACACCCAAGGTGTGGCTGTCATCCCAGCCGTGTTTTATATGTGACAAACTCTTCCCTTATCCCTGCTTCTGTCAAACGCACTATTTTTCCACAGCCTCTAAATTTGAGAAGCCAAAGTTAAAAGTGACAAGATGGCCTCTAGCCTTCCTGTTCCCTCACAGTTCCCAAATGAGACTGTCAGCGACTTTGTATGACTGCGAGAATGATAGCCTGGCCCAGGGTTCAAAGAAAGGAGGGGAAGGGAAGGAGAGAATGTGACAGTGTTTTCAGTAGCCTTCAAGAAATTCTTTTCTCCTCAGGAAATCCAGTGATGACTCTTGGGTGAGCAATGGCACCTATTTGGAACTTAGAAAAGACCTTGGTTTTTCGAAACTGGACCATCCTGTCTTGTGGTGAAAAAGGAAAGAAGAATGATCCACTTGTACTTCTCCTGTGTTTGCTCTCTGAAGCCACAAACCTGTGTCTATATATTTAAAAGAAATTACCTAGAATGATCACCTGAGCTTAGCTTAGCATTGTAAGTATTTAAGTATGTATTTTTTCAGTAGTTTCCTTTATAATTTCAAATGTTGTCACGATTGTTTATATGAGTGTAGAACACCTTGATATTTCATTTTATATATAAGCTATTTAATAAAAATGAAAGGTTGGATGTTAATGTGTGGGTTAAAAAAGAAGCTTTAACACTAATTTTCCAAAGGTTAGGAAAATTCAAGTTAAATTTATGCCTTATAAAATTATGTCGGAGAAAACAATGTATCTCTCCCAGGTGCATTAAGAAATAAGAACACCCAGGGGCGCCTGGGTGGCTTAATCGGTTAAGCGTCCGACTTTCGCTTAGGTCATGATCTCGCGGTTCATGGGCTCGAGCCCCGCGTCGGGCTCTGTGCTGACTGCCAGCTCAGAGCCTGGAGCCTGTTTCAGTCTGTGACTCCCTCTCTCTCTGACCCTCCCCTGCTCACGCTGTCTCTCTCTCTCCTAGAAATAAATAAAACATTAAAAAAAAAAAAAGAAATAAGAATACCCAGGGTTACCCACTCATGCATAAGCTACCCACGTTTAATTTGGGAGCTCAGATATCTTTTTGCCTCCGACAGCTCTTGGATTGTTCATCCAGAACAATTATGCTGGTGCTGGAGACAGAGGAATACTGGCATTTGCATTTTCGTGGCTCAGAGGATGGTGGGAGATTAGTGGAGTGTATGTTTTTATATAACATAGACACAGCACCTCCTGCAGAGGAAAGGCATGTGAGCTCATCCCTTCCCTGGAGTTTTATTGCCTTATGTGCGAAACTGTACCCTGTCGCTCAGATAAATTGTCATTAATCTGAGAAATGCCCATTAATTAAATGCTACAATGGCATCCCAGAGACACAGTAGGAGATTTCTCCTGAGAACTGAATTCTTGACAAGTTAAGAAACTATTTTCTGCTTCCCCCCAGCCCCACCCCTAGATTCCCCTCCTCCTACTTTTCCCATATCTCTGTTGAGTATGGAATGTTCCAGTTGAGCTTAGAACATACAGTGCATTCTACACAGCAATTTGACTTCCTAAAAGTTTAGCAAAATAACTAATTGTTTTCAGGAACTAAACAAGTTTTTCTTAAATACTGTTTTGGTATTTTCTACCTCTTAATAACGGCATATTTTAGATCTTGTATAAAAAGTTTGACCATCTGCCTTATAGAAAAATGTAGAGAATTGATGTTCTTCCTTTGTGTTGTGTTCCGATGAAACTTTGTCTTATCTGTTTCCTACACTTTCTTCTTACCCATTTCACTCTTTTGTGAGTTTTGCAGCAGTCTTGAATAACACAGATCATAACTACTAGAAGGGGAAACTTTGTCTTTTTAAATATGTTATTTATTTAGAGTACAATAATAGAATTTGTGCAGTAGTTGAAGTATGTTATCAAAACAATTCCAACTTCTGCGCAGATTACATTAAAACCAAAGCCTAATTTTTAAGCCTTTTACTTTATTGTCCATAACAGTCCTATGGAATATCAAGTATGATGGTGTGTCAAATATTTTTCTCCAGAAAACAATTACAGATATTTAGATAATTTCAGAGCATGTAGAATTCTATGAATGAAAAGTAGAATAAATAATGAGAAAAAAAAAAGGACACATGACTTTTTTTTCAGTTTATACCAAATAACCAGCTAGTAAGACAGTATTGCACTTTCAAAATGGAAAGTTATTGAAAGTGGGTCATAGCCTTTTGGAATCTGCAAATGATTAGCATTTAACAATTAACAATAAAGGACTCCTTAAATATTACACTCATTCATTCCATTTTATCAAGAAGTCAAGATGAACACAATGAATATCATTTCCATTTCTAAGCAGTTAAAGGACACAATCAGATTGTTTGGTGAGTGGCTTTGTTCTTTTCTTTTCAAGCGTGTATCCAAATTCTGCTCGCAGAGAGGAAGAAGCAAGCTGTAGATTTAAGGATACTCCAGGGGAAAACAAATCTAGTTTTCACAGTGTGAAGGAAAATGGAGACTTTTAACCATATCGACTATTAAATAGGCCTCTTCCAGAGGCTGGTTCAAAAAACAAGCAACAACAAAAGCAAGATGTGCAGCCTGAATGGGTGGAGGTTTGTCACACAGTATTTGGAAATTTTTTAATCATCCCAGTGCTGTTCCTTCAGTTGATCTTATGCTTTATATTGGAGTCACAAGGATAAATGGACCAAATATCACCTTTGTGGTCATCTTATTTGAGATGGAAGCAGGGGTGAATTGGAATATGGTACAGAACTATATGCAGATTTAAAAAGCTGCTAGTCAGTACCAGCATCTATAAAAGACATTTGTGAAATTTAAACAGTTTAGTGATACATACTGTTATAATCTTAAAACTCCCTTTAGGGGGAAAGGGCTTGTTTTTTTCCTTCAGTCCCTGTTCTCAAAAGCACCTTCTCATGTCATCTGTAGCTCAAGGGCATTTTATATTTTTAAGATAAAGAAAATAAACGTGGCATTCTTTGGGAAGAATTCAGGTAGGGTTTGACTTTCTGAACTTTGAAAATCCCAATTACATCATTGCAGTCACTGCACCATCTAAGATACATGTTTTAGCCAACCTCCATTTTATTCCTGATTATTCTATCCCCCATTTATGGTGAATTACACAGATACTCTTGGGAATGGGACTTTGTGCCGTCAACCACATTGTACTTCAGAAGTTCCTATTGGCTGCTGTCGATTACCCCAAGCTGCAGGCGATCTATTCAGGAAGGAACCAGCAGTCTCCAGTGTGGCCAGACAGCACATGGCTTCTGTCTGCAGGCCCCGACACATAGTCTGGTATTTCCTGGAGTCAAATGTAATAATCCAAATCACAGGGCAGCTGTCTGTGCCGTTCACCTCCCAGAAGTCAGGCTGGTTCTGGTACTGAATTGAACGGAGTTCGCTTTAGGCCAACAGCCCAGTTATCTATCAAGTAGGGTACCCAAATAGCCCATAATCGTTGTGTGCTCCCCATGGGACTCTGGAAGAGAAAAATATACAAACTCCAAATATCTTTAATGTTTATTTCATTTGAGCTGCTGCCTTTCTCATATTCTACTTTTAATTACCTCCAGTAAATCATTTGCTTGAGCTTCAAGTATTGTCACTCATCTGTATTTTCCAGATTTATGATGAGTGGTCTTGTACTACTATTAACAGTGTCAACCGTAAAAGAAAAATCATAAAGTTTTTATTTGGCTGTTGAATTTTGTTGTAGGCCTACTAACATATTCTAGAAGTTCTATCACATCTTCAAACTCTCGTAGAATTTTCTCAGACCTTTTATTTTAAGTTATAAGTAGGAGCAATAAAGTTGTTCTTATGATGTTAGGAATAATACTTCCAATGTATTGTCATAATTTATTTGAATGTCTTTAATTTTGATATTAACATCAACGTAAATCTATTTTTGCTACCAGATGATAGCTATTTTCATGCGCTCAACTTCCCTCTGCATATATGAATCTGTTACTTGGTGTTAGTCTTTATTTTCCTGTGTTGGAAATATGTATCACTTAAGTATCTGTAAATCATGACAGAAAATGCAAGCCACTTTCTGAGTCTTCTGTTTGGCTTATGCAATGATAAAAAGTTGCTAATTTATTTTACTCATGATGGTTTTATCTTCCTCCTTTACCCTCGGAGGATACTTTTTTTTAAAGGATGTCTATAAATCTTCTATCTAGCTGTGTATGAGATTATTTTCTGTTTAAAGCCCACCTTGCCACCCATACCTCATTATCCACACCAAGCTCCTACTAATTTGTTTATCCCCTCATGTAGCTAGTTGACTGGGAATAAACAACATGGAAAAAGGCCAATTGTGTCTTTGTCTTTCCAGGGTAATGGGTATTAGTGACTGCTGAAAGGGACAGAGTAAGACTCTAACCTAGCTTCTTTTGAGGAAGAAACACACCAGGTTACCTAAAGTGATAAATATTTGAAATAAGAATACCCTGGGACATAAACTGGGAATCCATGAAATTGCCATACTTTTGGTCCCAATGTTTTCCAGATGTATTACAAATGTAGGTGCCCCCAGCCTTCAGGATGAGGGATTTCTGTGTTTACCTCAGCACACTATGGAAATAGGATTTTCTGTGTGCCCTAACATGAAAAACAAAAATGCTGGCTGCTTTTTCCAATTTAATGGCCCTTATGAGTGACTGACTCCTCTCCTCCTCCCATATCCACACTGTGTCCTTTGCAATGCTAGGAACATTCTTAGCCTTCACTAAAGGCCCATCTGATTCACTGGCATGATAAATATCATGTCACACAAGGCACTGGATTGCAGTTATGTGCATAAACTCACATCTCTGTATCCCTAAAAATACTTAAAGAGACAACCAAAGGCAATTTATGAAACTTGATTGGACCCTGGCTTAAAAGAAAAATAAGCTATGAAAGACATTTTGAGGATAATTAATAAATTTGCATAGAAGCCTAATGAAATTATTGCTAACTTTCAAATATGTTGATATTGCCTGTTGATCTGAATCAAATCTGCCATCAGAGAAGGATCATTTTCCAACATTATTCAAAATCATGGGTTATGAACACTAACAGAAATCTTAAAAAGCAACCTCAGAATATTTTAACATGTTGGCCATTGCTGAAATAGGTCTTAAAGCATCCTAAAGTGTTGACTTCAATGAGGCAATAAAATTTGGAGGTACGAGTTCTAGGCCATTGGTTTACAAACTTAGTCCTATTATTTTATAGTTATACCAATAACATGCCAGCGCTAACACGATGAATGGACGCCAGTGACCCACATGTCAGGACATCACCGTCCTCTGCACACTCAGACAAGGGTTTCTTATTACAGACTTATTAGCTGGGGTCCCTGCAGACAACTGAATCTAATTCCAGTACTTAAAGAGACAAAGATGAAGGTTACCTGTGGGGCTTCTCACAGGTTTAAGGCATATTAGCAACAGCAGGAAGCTGTTACTGCCGCCCTGAAGCAGCTGGAGCTTCAAAGGAGGAAAGGGCCATGGGGCATCGGGGCATCGGGAGCTGTGGTGGAGGGGCGGCCCAGCTAGCAGATCCAGCCCAGAGGAAGGAAGAACTGCCCTAATCTCAGCCTCCAACAGCTTTCATCCTCTCTGGTGGCTGAATCCAAGCAAGCAGGAAACCCCGTTTCTTAGAGTTCAGCCGCTGGGAGGCAGGGGGAGGGAATGGCGAACACAAATACAAGCACCTGGGGACACTTGAAGGGCTCAGTCAGTTGAGCTTCCAACTCCTCTGATTTCAGCTCTGGTCATGATCTCTCATTTCATGAGATCAGGCTCTGTGCTGACAGCGAGGAGACTGCTGGGGTTCTTTCTCCCTCTCTCTCCACCTCCCCCCCCCCACCAAAAAAAAGAAAATAAACAAACATTTAAAAAGAAAAAAGATATACAAGCACCTGGACCTGATCTTCGCTGGAGGAATTCACATCTGGGCTTTCAGAGGAATTTTCAGTAAGTAAATAGGCTTAAGAGCCAATATTTCTTTTTTGAGAGGATAGGATTTGTTAAAGCATTTTGACTCCGAATTATTTTACCAAGGATGAATTATGGTTAGTTGTGCTTTTTAAAAACTCTGGTTCTCGGTGATATTTTTTGTTGTTGTCACATTTTTAGTGTTTTTTTTTAGTTTATTTATTTATTTTGAGAGAGAGAGCGCGCGTGAGCAAGGAAGAGCAGGGGAGGGGCAGAGAGAGAGAGGGAGAGTTGCGAGCAGGCTCCACAGTTGGTGGCACAGAGCCTGACACGGGGTTCAGACCCACAAACCATGAGCTCATGACCTGAGCCGAAATCAAGAGTTGGACACTTATCCAACTGAGACCCCAGGTGGCCCAAAGCTGTGTGTTTCTTTTCATGAAATGTTGTACATTGCTTTTGTACCTTCTTGAAATGTAAAGATAAGGGCCTTGTCACTTCTTTCTCCTGTGACACCTGATGGGTGCTTTAAAAAGGGTTCACGCACAGGGAGCATCCTGTGATGGGTTATTTGAAAGACATTTGCTGAGCCAGGAATGGTCGCAGACACTGAGAACACTCAGTCCTCCACCTTCGAGCCTCCTGTGTGGTGGGAAGCCAGTCGGGTTGGTCAATAACCAGTGTGGTAAGAAGGCTCCATACAGAGGATGCCCTAGTGATGAGGGGAGAGGTGATGGGACCTCAGCCGAGCAGCAGGTGTGCCCCGAGAGGAGGGACAGACCTCAGACAGTGAGGAGAACGAGAGGGCTGGGGATAGGGGAAGTGCCACATGTGACTCACAGTTACTCTCCCCGCCAGTTAAGCCACAGCTCTGCTTCCCAGCTGACATCACAGTGAAATGTTTGATGTGTCACAATATCTGGGGTTTCCTCAACCCGGAGCTATGAGACAAAGGGTGGGGAGCCTTGGCAGCCTCCAGGGACCTCTGGGGACTGAAGAAGTCCAAGGGAGCCCTACCCAAGGACCTCACTCTTCCCCTACTGCTGTAAGATCACATAAGCCGCCACCTCCAGTGTTTCCCCCACCCCCTCACCCACTTAACGTAACCAAACACAGCCTTGGTGAGGGAAGGCAAGGCCAAGCCTGAAAAATCTGAGGGGTTGATCATCCTTCCAGAAATGACTAAGCCTTACCAGAGCAGACCATCGGAATTATCTGACTAGACTAAGGGTTGTTTTTGTTTGTTTGTTTGTTTTTGAGAGAGCACGAGTGCATGCGTGATCAGGGGAGGGGCAGAGGGAGAGGGAGAGAGAGAGAGAACCCCAAGTAGGTCTGTGCTGTGAGCATGGAGCCCGACTCAAGGCTCCATCCCATGACCAGGAGATCATGACCCTAGCCAAAATCAACAGTCAGATGCTTAACCCACTGAGCCACCCAGGCTCCTCTATTTTAATTTTTTATTGCTGTAAAATAAACATAAAATTACCATTTTAACCATTTTTAAGTGTACGGTTCAGTGGCATCGAGGGCATTCATGTTGTGAGACCATCACCACTCCCCATCTCCAGAACTTTTTCATTGTCTCATACTGGAATTCTATACCCATTTAGACTAAGCTTTGGACAAAATTGGATCTCGAGTTAATTTTTTCTTGCCAGTCAATAACTGAAGGGCTCATGAGGAACACTGGAAAGCATTATGTTTTCCTCACTTGTAAGTTGTAGTGTGGGTTACAGTTGTGCAGCCGCACCGCAGAAGCCTCACAACAGCGCATTTAGATAATCCCCGTTTCACAGAATTGTCCATTGGGGGTCAGAAGTTAAGCAACTTGACCAAACCCTCGCAACTAGTTAATAATGGTATGGGGACATAAGCAAGCTCTGACTGGTCCAAATCGAGCTCCTTCTGCTATAGAATGAGGTGCAAACAATGTGACCCCAACACCCTTGTCCCTTCCAAGAATGAGAACTTCATTCTCCAAAGGTTGCCTCAGGGCTTTGAAGCTGACACAGGAAATTCCAGGACAGGAAAGAAGCATGGGATGCAACTTGGGAAACCTGATTCTAGTTAGTGGTGAGATCTTGGGTAGGTCACCTACCCTATACAAATCTCATTTAACCCCAGCAGTCAATGGAAAGGTTATTCTTAAGTTTTTCTCTGTGCTGCCACTTTGTGGTCTCAAGAATAGGGGAAAATGTTCTTTGGTCAATCAGCGACCTATCTGTGAGCACCAAATACGTGCCAGACACAGTCCCTGACCTCATAGAGCTTATCTACAAACTGCAGAATCTGCTTTAAAGTAGTCTTTTTGGGGGCACCTGGGTAGCTCAGTTGGTTAAGTGTCCAACTTCAGGACAGGTCATGACCTCAAGGTTTGTGAGTTCAAGCCCCTGCATCAGGCTCTGTGCTGTCCATGCAGGGCCCACTCTGGATCCTTTGTCTTCCTCTCTCTCTGCTCCTTCCCCACTCATGCTCTCTCTCTCTCTTCCCCTCTCTCTCAAAAATAAATAAACATGAAAAAATATTCTCTTCTGTTTTACCCTTCAAGTGGAAATTATTTGGCCATATGGAACAATGATTATCACATATTTAGCAAAAGCTGTCAGCTTTGGAATCATCATGTTTTCGTAGAATCAAACTTATCCAAGAGTGAGCGGTTGTCGCAAAGCCTATTGAGATGGTCCTTTACCTGTCCATGTCCATCCAGCCAACAATACAGGGGTTACAGCAGGGAGAGAAAAAATTAAGTTTCTGTTCTCCTGGAGCTTCAAGTCTAGTGTGCAGGGGGTGGGAGTGGAGACAGCACCTAAACGAACAGGTGTGGTGTGACATCAAAGTGTTGCAGAGAAAGATTCTCCGAGATGGTGGAGAGGCAAGCCTGGAGGGTGTTACGACTGTCTGTTACAGGGCGCCCTGAGAGAGGGTTTCGCTAGTCCAGGACTTGACGGGACTTGAAGGGAATGCAGAGGAAAAGCAGAAGAACATTCTGGGAACAGCAAACCCAAGCCGGAAGCAAAGGTGTGTCTGACGCTATTGGCGAAGCGGCAAGGGAGGCCAGTGTAGGTGGAGCCTCACAAACATGAGTGGAGGGTGTAAGGAGGATGTAAGTCAAAACGAGGGCTGAGAGATTTTGAGGGTCAGAGGGCTCTGGGTTTTACTCTGAGTGAAATTAAAAGTCAGTAAAGGGTTCTGAGCACAGGAACGTGATTTGACTTAGGATCTGGCTGCCTGGTGGAGACTCACAGGAATGGGCATAACCAGGGAGCCCAGTCCAGAGAGAGGTGGTGGTGGTTTGACCAGGGCAGAAGGAGTAGAGGTAGAGGGAAGCAGTAGGAAGCTGGAAATACTTTGATAGAGTCAGTAATACTTTGAGGAGCTAGATTTGGGATGTGTGAGGAGAGAGGTCAAGGGCAACCCCAAGTTCTGTGGTCCAGTCTACTAGAAGGATGAAGCTGCCATGAGCTGAGATAAGGAACTCTATGGACAGAGTAGATTTGGGTGCCCTGGGTGAAAAACTTAGGCGGTGATTTTTTCCAAGAGGTACTCTTAAGTAGGCAACTGGATATATGTGTGTAGTAAAGGGTAATGCAGCAGGCTTGGCTTGTGTAAACTCTGCACGTGTGAACAAAGACTGGTTCTTACTCATCTCCTGGGAGATGCCCTCCAAGCCTTTGGAATATCCCTCCTGATAAGAGTGGTTTGTATACCTGGGACCTTGGCCATGCCAGATAGCTTAGGCTAAAAATATTATATGGTGGGGACTTTGGTTACTCTGTATCAGTTTGGCCTCTGGGCAAGTCAGAGACTAAGTAACAATGGTCAGCTACATGGGTGCTCCATGCCTTTGTGACAGAGCCTGAACACCAAGGCTTCCCTGGTTGACAATATGCTGAATATGTTGTCATACACAGTTGCTGAACACATCCCTGAAAAACTGGAAGAGATTTTAGACTCCACCGTCTCCCTCATCCCCACACTCATGGGGACTGAGTCCTGCCCAGCCTCCCTGTGAATTTCTTCCTCAACCCCACTGCCTCTGCCTCAGGTCAGGCTCTTGTCAGTTCCGGTCTGGTAAACGGACCCCCGGTCTGCAGTCCTAACCCCTTATCATCCATCCTCCAAGCTGCAAACAGAGTGATTTTTCTTAAGTTCTATCATATCATTAATCTGTTTATAAGCCTCTGCTCAGAACACTTCAGCATGGTGTGTGCGTAACACAGTGCTCGTAAGACCACACGTTTAGGTCAGAGAGACTAGGGTCTGAGCCCTGGGCTCTGCTGTTCTGAGTGTCGGCTTCCTCAGTTCTGAACTGGAGTCAAGCCCCAGGGCAGCTCTGAGGATCCCTGGTTACTGCCATCTGCAGGGCACTCACTCCGTGCCAGTCGCTAGTTCAAGTCTCCTTTGACATCCCTGCTTTACCTATGAGGAAATTGGGATGTAGGTTAGGTAACTAGCTCATAGGCACAATCTCATGCTCGATAAAGCCAGGATTCAGATGCTCTTAGCTTCTAGCCAGCAGTTCTCAGAATGTGGTCTGGGCACCCCTGCAGGCCCTCACGACCCATCCAGGGGAAGTGCAAGATCTCATGTTTCCATCATAATATTAAGACATTATTTGCCTTTTTCACTCTCTGTCTCATGAATGTACAGTGGACTTTTCCAGAAGTGACAAGACATGAGAATGCAGCAGGTCGATGCAGAAGCCAATGTGCTATGTCCAGCCATCTGCCACTAAGCCAGACATTGAGTGATATTTGCTAAAATAAAAAGCAATGCTATTCTTCCCTCTATTTTTTTTTATTTTGGAAATAGTAATTCTATTTCATTGAAAGCACATTTGTAGGTCAACATATGATAGGTTTACTGTTGATATTTTATTTAATTCATATTTCTAAACTGCCCAGTTTGAATTTCTAATACTGTGTCAGTAGATATAATCCATACAAATATAAGTTTTCTAGAGTCTCTATAATTTAAAATTTTTTTTAATGTCTTTTATTTTATTTTGAGAGACAGAGACAGAGAGCGAGGGGGGAGGGGCAGAGAAAGAGGGAGACACAGAATCTGAAGCAGGCTCCAGGCTCTGAGCTGTCAGTACAGAGCCCAGTGTGGAGCTTGAACCCACGGACTGTGAGATCATGACCTGAGCCGAAGTCGGGAGCTTAACCTACTGAGCCACCCAGGCACCCATAGAGTCCTCTATAATTTTTAAGAGTATAAAGTTTCTCTGGAGAGCATATCATTTTTAAGAGCATATTTGGTCTTGAGACCCACAGCACTAAGCTGTACAGAATATCTGTCATTGCTTACCTCAGTGTCTAATGGAGAATGAGGACTCAGGAAATGTGATCATTTGCTGTTTTATAAGACTCTGTAAATGAAAACCAAATTTACCGGCTTGTGCCTTCCCTAAGTCTTCTCATCACTGCCCCACATGCACTGCTCTCTCCGAGCTGTGTGCAGTCTTGGATCCCATGCCTTTATACACTCTGCCACATCTACCGAACTCACACCTTCCACCCCACGGGCCTCAGCTCGAACGGCTACACCTTTTAGATGACTGTTGAGTTAGACACGTCTGCTCTAATTCCTCATCCAGTTGTCTTTCCACTGAACCACACTGACTTGGGCAGACACTTGGGAGATTTTGTTGATTTCCTTGGAAATGTTTTACAGAGGAAGGTTTGTGACTGTCCATTCAGTACACTTGAGAAAAAGGCTTCCTTCCAGGTAAACAGCAATTTCTCCATCACTAGAACAATATATGCAAGGAAGATCGTTGGCCAACCCAGTGTTTCCCAAAATATGGCCTAGACTCTGGCTACCAGATCACTGAGGTACATGTTAATATACAGGTTCCTGTTTCCATCTACGACCTACTAAGTCAGATTCTGAGAATAGGGCCTAAGAAAATGATTTAATTTTTTTCATGTTTATTTATTTACTTTGAGAGAGTGACAGAGCATGAGAAGGGGAGGGAGAGAGTGAGGATCCCAAGGAGGCTCAGTGTTGGCCAGACATGGGGCTCGATCTCATGAATTGCAAGATCATGACCTGAGCTGAAATCAAGAGCTGGAATGCTTAACTGACTGAGCTACCCAGGTGTCCCTGAATATGATTTCTTTTTAATTTGGCAAATCTTACTGAATGGAAATTATATCTCAATAAAGCTGTTTAGAAAAAATATGAATATATTTAGTACTACATTCTATAAATACATTCTTTGAACCGCCACAATCAATAATATGATAGGTACTGTTTGTATGCCAGCTGTAAGTGGTTTCTTCTAATTTGTCAGGCTAGAAATAAGTTTAGATGTCAAAGGAAGCCAGTTTTCTTTTATTCTGTAGTGTTTAGGGTTATATTCTAGCCAAGAATATGATTTTTAAAAAGAGAGTCCTGTGTTGGTTTGGTGATTCTTATACAACATGGAAGTCTGAAAACTGCTCTTCTTGATACTGCGAGGTTCCAGAAAAGCCTCCCTGCCATCCATCGGACAAAGGTGACTAAGACGTATACTACACTGAGAGAGGAAATTGTCTAGAAGGAATATTGACTGCCTATGGAAGCTTAACAACAGGGAGTTTGGATATATTGGAAAGGGGATTAGGGAAGGTTTCACAGAAGATGTGACATTGGAGTTGGCTTGAAGGGCCAGTGAAGGACAGTAAGGGCGTTCTAGGCAAGGAACAAAATGTGTGCAATGGAAAAGAAGCACGGAAGCATGTGGCACAGACATAGAAGGGCACAGACCATCCTGCTTTGATGTAATGCTCAACCAAGAACATTCTGGTTATTATAGGCTATCTAACCACTCTGTCCTAAACAGCAAACATGAGTTTTCCAGCCATTGGAGAGAGATTTTGTGCATCCTGCACTACAAATAAGTAAACTGATATCCCAGTTTATAAACTGGCCTTTGATGTGTCAGTACTCCACAAAGTGTCAGGTGCTAAAATTACGTTTCTAACCTGTAACACTGAGGCCTTCAAAGTGATTTCACAGACCTGACCTTCCCTCGCGAGGTTGACCAAAAAAGCCAGCTGATCTGCAAACCGTGTCACACATTGTGGATTGGTTCCCAAAGTCACCTGTTCATCCTGCTTCTTAGTTACTAATAGAACTTGGGTGCTATTTGGAAATGGGCAGCCTTGTGTTGGAAAGGAGGCTGAGCCCCATCCCTGGCCCCAGCATCTTGATGGGCTGAGTCTATACAGCAATTCTTTCTTTCTCCAGTGACTGACTTAGGAATGGACATGAACTGCAGTTCTGGGCAGCGAGATGGGTTGGGGAGGGGATTTGCTGGCAGCTTTGGAAATGTTTTCCATAGTTAGACAAAGGGACTAAAGTAAAGACCACCCCCCTTCCAGCCTTGGACCACCACTTGTGTGGATTGTTTCTGCAGTCGTCCTGAAGCCAGGAGAAGGTCTGAGGACAACAGAAGGGGCTGAGATTGGCAGCGAGAAATGGCTGACAGAGCCTAGGCTGGTGATGATGTCATCGAGTCTCTGAATCAGCCCCTTCTGAAGCGGCCTACCTCTGAACATCTTGATCGATGAAATGGTAGATGTCCTTAGTCATCAGGCCACTTTTTGTTGTTTTTTCCTAGCTGAAGGTACACGAACGACACCCCACTCACACAGACACACACAAACACAACGTACCATGTTGTCACTTCCCCAACCTGGGAACCGAAATTAAGGTGTCACTGGGAATGTAGGAGCAGGCTTACTCCTGGGGCTCTAGAAACTGGAACGTATTTATGGAACTGGAAGGTTATACAGCATCTCACCTCTTTTCATCAATAAGATTGTCTTTAGGGGGCATCCACCTGGGTGGCTCAGTCGGTTAAGTGTCCAACTTCAGCTCAGGCCATGATCTCACGGTTCGTGGGTTTGAGCCCCATGTCAGGCTCTGTGCTGACAGCTCCGCTCAGAGCCTGGAGCCTGCTTTGAATTCTGTGTCACCCTCTCTCTCTCTGCTCTCCCACACTTGTGCTCTGTCTCTCTCTCTCTCAAAAAGAAATAACTGTTTAAAAAAATAAGATAATCTCTTCTTCCTCAAGGACAAGTGAATCTCCTCCTGAGTGCCTCTCTGCCTCTACACCTGCCATTCTGCAGTTACCAACAACCTCTTATCTATCTTTTCCCTCTTTCATGGCTTCCGCTTGTTCAGTTTGTCCAGCCTAAATTCTCTCTGTGTATCTTTCAACTTCTGCAACTAAATATATCCAGAATTCAATTTTTCTAGAAAAGGTCACATCCTGGTAGGCAGGACTGTCACCTCAGGCCATCTCATCAGCTACTGACCTCAACTGACCATAGTTGGGTCATAGGCCCAGCCCTGCTCCCCTCAGCAAGGGCCTGGGCAGAGGGTCACGTGGTACCAGTGTGACAACTTATGCAGAAAACCACTGAGAAGAGGGGTGTGGATGATAGCAGGCATTGTGAAGTATTATCTGCTCAGTACAATGGCAGTTTGCCAGATGTCCTTCTTATATTCTCCCTTTAATCCAAAATAATAGAAGTTTTGGTTGGGCACATGGTTACCAGCTAATGACATTTCCCAGTGTTCTGCTAGGTATGGCCATGTGACTATATCCTGACTATAAAGTTGTGAACAGAGGTGATATATCTGGAATGTATCTTTATTATTTTTTTTAATGCTTATTTTTTCTGAGAGAGACAGAGTATGAGCAGGGAAGGGGCAGAAAGAGGGAGACACAGAAACTGTGTCTGAAACTGAGACTGAGCTGTCAGCACAGAGCCTGATACAGGGCTTGAACTCATGAACTGCAAGATCATGATCTGAGCTGAAGTCTTACACTTAACTGACTGAGCCACCCAGGCACCCCTGGGATGCATCTTTAAAGAGAGAATGTGCCATCTACCCCCCTGATGTCTGCATATAGACATAATGATGGCAACTAGAGCAGCTATTCTACCCTTCAAGGTGGAAATTGCATGTTGGCAAACCAACACGGTCAATACCAATACACAGGGTCATCAACTTGTCTTTATTGCCCAGAACATTCCCAATTTTAGCACTGAAAGTCCTGCACACCAGGAACCTCCAGAGTCCCGGACAACCTGGAAAGCTGGTCACCCTACTCCATCAAGCTGCTACACCCGCCCTCGACCACTTACTCAAACTCTTGTTTGAGAGAGAGCAAAACACAAAAAGCAAAATCCTTCCATCTTGATTAAGCCACTGTTTTGGGAGGGGGGGCGGTATTCTTTGTCTACCCTCTCCTGTCTCTCTATTAATACAGACACTTTTGGTCTAGAGATCCTTGTTGACCATGTTTCATTGTTGCTCAGCCTGAGGACTGATGCTCCGTGACTGGGCTCCCACACCCTGCCCATGTCTGGGTTCCAACCTCTCATTACTGAGCCTCCTGGGGAACCTGAGCCCTGATCGTCTTCTGGCTCTAACCTTGTCCCTCTCTTTTCGTTTCTTAATGGGAAGTGACTTTTTGAAACCTATTGATTAGTCCAGGCTAAGTCCCCTACATAAACACACACACGTATACACACACAATCACATGCATGTACACACACACATCCGCATATACATTTTCTCTTTCTCCCGCTTGCCGCCTCTTCTCTCACTCTTTCCCTAATCCCCTTACCCTTTTATGATACTCAGCCTTTCAGAGGGAGTCTTTGGGGAACAGATGGGAAGCTGAAGACGATTCGAGGGCAAAATTTGTTTTCTTTTTAAAATCACATCATACGTATTCTTTGCAGAAAAATCTGAAGATGGAGTTTGGTTCTGTAAACTTTTTTTAAGACAAAATAAATACAAACAATAAATACAACTCCTTAGGATTTAATCTCCTTTGCTACCCCTCTCATATGAAAGGCACTTGAACTGCTCTAGTTATTTGGGGGTGAGAGGGGAGCTATGCTCCTTGGCAGCAGAGGCTTTCAGGCTCACAGAAAAGTATGGCCTTGCTTTTCTAGAAGCCACCTGCAGGAATGACCCCACAGGAGCCAGTGACCCTCTTCTGTATCTCTGCATTTTCCAGCAGAGCCCTGGTTTCAAGTGGCCTATCCTCTGTCCCTAAGGGCCATCGAACCCCCCCCCCCCCAAACTCTCAATGGTTGGATTCCTCCAATGCCCCACTACATTTCCTCCACCACTTCCTGCTCCCTACAACAACCCTAGGAGCCTCTGTCAGGCCATGGGTATGGTTTGGGTTCAGATAACATGAAGGGACACATTTTGATCTATCCATGGGCACAGCACAGAACTGCAGAAACTGCCAGGGTGTTCAAATTTTGTTGATGGATTAAAATATTTTTTTCCCCATTTTTCATGTATCCTGATGTGTTCAGCCTGTGGAGGGAGCCCAATATGTTTCTTTTCCATAGAAGCTTCTTTGGAATTTATTTTCTTCATGGTGGGCATTTTTGTTCATTTCTCTAATGCTAAAAACAATTCTAGAAATAGAAAAAACTTTAAATGATTATAAGCTAAAAGGAAAGAATAAACTGGAAATGTCCTGAGTTTATACCACTCCAAGACAATGTTGTTAATGTTTTGGCATATCACTTTTCACTTTTTACTACTACTTCTATTGTACCCATTTCTGTATCACACAAATAAATAAATCTGCGGTCTTTTAAGAAATAAAAGAACACAGTTTGCATCAGATTGGCTTGAGAAGTGAATGATCTTTGGGACAGAAGGTGAGAATAGTGACCTAAGAAATGGTAAAGACATGCCAGCGTTAAGCTGACAAAGCATGTTTCTAGTGGGTTCCTTTGTGTAATGGCAGGTTATATCTGCTCTAGGAGGTTTCAATTGAGGCAGTCCATTAAGGCTTTACTTCTTTATTAAGTTTATTTATTTATTTTGAGAGAAGGAGAGAGAATTCCAAGCAGGCTCCATGCAATCAGCACAGAACCCAAGATGGGGCTCGAACTCACAAACCATGAGATCACAACCTGAGCCAAAAATAAGAGTCAGATGCTTGACCTACTGAGCCACCCGGGAGCCCCAAGGCTTTGCTTTAAAAAAAAATTTTTTTTAATGTTTTATTTATTTATTTATTTATTTTTGCTGTTTTATTTTATTTTACAAATAGTTTATTGTCAAATTAGTTTCCACATAACACCCAGTGCTCATCCCCACAAGTGTCCTCCTCCATGCCCATATCCCCTCCTCACCACATCCATCAGTCCTCAGTTTTTGTCAGCATTCAAGAGTCTCTCATGGTTTGCCTCTCTCCCTTTCCCCCACCATTTCTCCCTTCTTCTCCCCCTTGTTCCTCAGTTAAGTTCCTTCTAATCCTCCTATACGTGCAAACATATGATATTTGTCCTTCTCTGCCTGACTTATTTCGCTCAGCATAACGCCCTCAAGGTCCATCCATGTGGCTACGCATGGCCAGATTTCATTGTTTCTCATTGCCATGTAGTATTCCATGGTATAGATAAACCACATCTTCTTGATCCATTCATCTGTTGATGGACACTTAGGCTCTTTCCATGTTTTAGCTATTGTGGAGAGTGCTGCTATGAACATTGGGGTACATGTGCTCCTATGCCTCAGCATTTCTGTATCCCTTGGGTAAATTCCTAGCAGTGCTATTGCTGGGTCATAGGGGAGTTCTATTGTTAGTTTCCTTAGGAACCTCCACACTGTTTTCCAGAGGGCTGTACCAGTTTACATTCCCACCAACAGTGTAGGAGGGTGCCCGTTTCTCCACATCCTCGCCAGCATCTAGAGTTCTCTGATTGGCTCATGTTAGCCACTCTGACTGGCGTGAGGTGGTATCTCAGTGTGGTTTTGATTTGTATTTCCCTGATGAGGAGTGATGCTGAGCATCGTTTCATGTGTCTGTTGGCCATCTGGATGTCCTCTTTGGAGAAGTGTCTGTTCATACTTCTTCCCATTTCTTCACTGGGTTGTTTGTTTTTTGGGTGTGGAATTTGGTGAGTTCCTTATAGATTCTGGATATTAACCCTTTATCTGATATGTCATTTGCAACTATCTTTTCCCATTCTGTCGGTTGCCTATTAGTTTTGTAGGTTGTTTCCTTTGCTGTGCTTGTTTTATTTATTTCTGAGAGAGAGAGAGAGACCATGAGAAGGGGGAGAGTCAGAGAGAGAGAGGGAGACACAGAATCTGAAATAGGCTCCAGGCTCTGAGCTAACTGTCAGCACAGAGCCCGATGTGGGGATCCAACCCATGAACCGCGAGATCATGGCCTGCACTGAAGTTGGACAATTAACCAACTGAGCCACCCAGGCCACCCCCCCCTCCAAGGCTTTGCTTTTAATTGAAATCTTTAATGACATAAAGCAAATCTTGGTGAGGTGGTGAAGACATGGTTATCAAATGAAACCAAGGATTTGCTTTAAAATAAAATGGAGGTGGTGGGGAGGGGATGGGGGAGGATATAGATGAAACAAAATTGTCCATGAGTTGGTTATTATCAAAGCTGGATGATGGATATGGGGATTTATTATACTATTCTATCTTTTTTTATAGAGATAGACATTTTTTTAAGTGGGCTTTACACCCACCTTACTACCCAGAGAGCAAGAGCCGTGTGCTCTACTGCCTGATCCAGCCAGACACCCCAAGGTTTGATATTTTTCAAAATAATAACTCAAAACAAACAACAGTTAAACTCAGAAACTGGCTCACGGTGAGAGACAAAATCTGACTCAGACCATCTTTCCCATTTCTGACACTTCTCTTTTCTCCAAAACACCACCACCATGACCACTCTATTAGTCATGTAAGATTAATCACCATGACCAACATGGCCAGCACCCAGGAGCTCTTTCTTGCCACGAGGCATCCTTAGCAGAGACCCCAAGAGGCAGGTTGGGGTCAGTGGAGGGAGGGGGAAGCAACCTTGAGCAACACTTTGCAAGCTTGAAGAATCACGGATTTCTAGGTGTTTCACAAAATGTGTCAATTTTGCATTTTCTAAACAACGTGATGTTTAGGTGAATTTTTAAATCTCTGATTCTTGGTTTTCAAGCCAGTGAAATGAAGATAAGAAGTAAATAAAACGCTGTATAAAACAGTATCCAGCAGGATGCCTGACACACAGTAGGTGGCCGTTATTCATGCCCTTCCCTTTTCCTGAGTTATTAGGAAAATTGAAAGAAGGTCTTTACCTTCTAGACTTGAAATAGAGGCAAGAAGATAATGTGTCCATACAATATTGTGTAGTAGAATGAGAGAACAATTACCATAAAACCTGGTATTAGAATTCCAGTTGGACGAGTTGTCTTCCTTGGGAAAATTAATTTGAAAAAACATCACGACACTCCAAGAGTATGGCTTGGCAGAAGAAAAACCACAAAGATAGCAAAATACCAGGGCCACTATTGCATAGTTTGTAGTTTCTAGTTTTATTTTCTTGTAAATTCTTCTTATTTCCCTAAGCCTTTAGTAACATCTTCCACACACATGCCTTGCGGGGTGGTGTTTGTGTAAATGAAAGACACAGACTGACTTCCACAACTGGATCTCCCCTCCAAAGACAGGTAAGCATAAGCAAGTGTTCAGATCCAGGATCCTAGAGCCAGATGTGAGGATGAGATTGAAATCCTGTGAAGTGCATGGAAACTTTGGAAGCTCCCGGTTCTGGCTTGAGGGTTCCAGGTGAAATATGACTTATTTAAAAAGTCCAGCAAGTGACCACGTTGTTGTTTGTGTTAAGCGGCAAATGAGTGATGCGACCAGGAAATGACTTGCAAAGAGATGGCATCTTTGGAGAAGTCATGGTGGAGCTATGGGGGAGACAGGGGATGGACAGTGCCTGGAACCCCCTCATTACTCAGACTGCTGTAAGACAAGAGTCTTTCAGAAGGACAGCGTATTCTCCTCCTAAAGAAAGCAGGATGGAGGCATCTGGGTGGCTCAGTTGGCCAAGCCACTGGCTCTTGATTTTGGCTCAGGTCATGATCTCACAGTTTGTGAGTTCAAGCTCCATGTTGGGCTCCGCACTCACAGTGCAGAGCCTGCTTAGGATTCCCTTTCTCTGTACCTCCTCTGTGCACACTCTCTCTCAAAAATATATAAATAAACATTAAAAAACAAAAAACCAAAGAAAGCAGAATGATTTGTTTATAACCTAGACCCCACATACTTGCCCAAGAGGTTTGTGCATCTGTGAGGCACACAACTATGTAAACACAGGGAAATTAAAAGATAAAATGGGGTGGGGTGGGTGGCTCAGTGGATTAGGTGCTCACTCTTGATTTCAGTTCAGGTCATGGTCTCACCGTTCAAGGGCTTGAGCCCTGTGGTGTCAGAATGGAACCTGCTTGGGATTCTCTTGTCTCTCTCTGCCCCTCCCCCACTCGTGCTTGCACTCTCTCTCTCTCTCTCTCAAAAATAAAATAAATAAATAAATAAATAAATAAATAAAGATAAAAAGAGACCAGAAACCATGAAGAAAAGTCAAGGGGGTGATTGCATTGGGAACAAGAGTTGTGGCTGTGGCATTCGAGAATTCCAGTAACCCCAGGAAGTGGGAGTCACAGAGCTTTCCACAGCTGACAAAGGGAGTTATACCAACTCAGAAGGAGTGTACCTGATTCTAGGAAGAGTTTCTTCCACAAGATGTTATTATCTGTTTATTAACTGAATATTGTCTGGCTCTGTAAAACCCGAGGGCCCAACACCATCACTATTTCAGAAGGAACAGAAAGGCTGCTAAAGTTTTTAACTTTTAAAGGTGGTCGAGGGAGGGAGTTATGCTGACAAATTACAATATGACTAAGATAGTCTTAAAAATTCTTTAGATCTGCATAATATATCTGAAGCTGAGAGTCTTCATAAACCATATGAAAACAAAAACCAATAACAAATCAGTAAATGGCAGAACACAATTAAAATGAATTAGTCATAAGCTATATTAAAATGAAGGCCATAGATATATGGATTTATGATGTGCACTAAAATGTGAAAGAAAAATAATAGCACTTTATCTTAAGCTATCAAACTTAATTTTTTTCAATGTGTTTCAATACTGGCTCTATAACTTGAGATGTCTAAATCATAAAACAGAATTATAGCCCAAATGATATCAACAGTGATGTAAAACTAAACATTGAGTTTGTTTATACTCAAGAACTTAAACATACCCGAAAGGAATTGAGTTTATAAAGAAAGATGAAAAAATTGTTTAAATGTTTATTTATTTTGAGAGAGAGAGAGAGAGAGCGAGTACATGCAACCAGGCAGGGGAGGAGCAGAGAGAGAGAGAATTCCAAGTAAGGATGTCAGCTTAGAGACTGACACAGGGCTCAAACTCACAAACCATGAGACCATGATCTGAGCTGAGATCAAGAGTCAGCGGCTTAATTGACTGATCCACACAGGTGCCCTGAAAAATGTTTTTATTATTACTGATGGGCTTCCAGGGGACTCAAGACAAGCTCTTCAGAAATGGAGGTGAGGAAAGAAAAGTTTAATCTCTTGCTGTGTGCTGTCTTGCACACTGGGGCTGACTGTAGCCGACCAGACTACAAAGGCAGTTTAGGGTTCAAGAGCATGGTATCTTACAACAATTCAATCCTGTGACCTAACCTGCCTCATCTCATCCCCGCAGGTTCTTGAACATTATTGGTTGTTTTATTGTTTGAAAGAGCCCAAGTCTCTGGCTATTGGATCCTTCATCTTCTAAGATTAAGTCTCTTCTCATGGCCTTTCTTTTTTAATAAGACGCATTAGCATACAGAAGGAGGCAACAAACCAGAAAAAACCACTCTCTAAATTCTAGTGACCTAGATTTTTGAAAAATAACTGAACTATATGGAAACCCAGGCTTGCAATCCCAACAGCCTTTGCAAAGACATAAAACCAAGTTAGTCATGGGAACTACTAGCACTGGATGAGAAACACATCCGTGAACTCAACAGCTATCATTTGTCAGATACCAGATAGATGCCAATTGCTTAACTGTGTCATTTGCTCAACCCTAGAGTTATCTCTAGGCAACAGCCACTTGATTGTTCATTCATTCATTTATGCATTCAAAATCTATTTGTTGAGTGCGAGCTCTGTGCTAGACATTCTTCGAGGTTCTGGAGACGTAGGAGTAGGCAGAGGTAGGCATGGCTCTCCCTCTTACAGAGCTTATGGTCTAGCAGGAAAAACAGACATGAAATAGTTACACACCAATCAAATAATTGCAATTAAGAAAATTACTAGGAAGAAAGATGTGAGAATAATTAAGAGAGACCTTATTAAAGCTGTGGGTCAGGGAATGCTGCCAAAGGAAAGTTAAGTTTAAGCTGAGACCTGAAGATAAGCAAGGGGCAGTCAACAGGGAGCTGGAGACACAGTGGTCTTTGCAGATCTAGGTTCTGTAGAAATTAGCTCAGCTGCAGACGTGGCCTGGAGGCCCAGAAAGTCAGGTAACTTGGCCAAGGTCACACAGTCTGTAAGAACCAGGATACCAGCCTAGTTACACTCCTCCAACTGCACCAAGGGGCCTGTTAGAGGCTCCAAATAAACCGAAGCATTATTATTATTATTTATTATTTATTTTGATGTTTTAGAGAGATTGAGAGCACGCAAGTGGGAGGAGAGGGGCAGAAGGAGAGAGAGACAGAGTCTTTTTTTTTTTTTTTTAAACTTTTTTTTTTTAATGTTTTATTTATTTCTAGGAGAGAGAGAGAGCGGAGCAGGGAGGGTCAGAGAGAGAGGGAGTCACAGACTGAAACAGGCTCCAGGCTCTGAGCTGGCAGTCAGCACAGAGCCCGACGCGGGGCTCGAACCCACGAACCGCGAGATCATGACCTAAGCGAAAGTCGGACGCTTAACCGACTAAGCCACCGGCGCCCCAAGAGAGACAGAGTCTTAAGCAGGTTCCATGCTCAGCACAAATCCCGATGTGGAGCTTAATCCCACAACCCTGAAAACAAGAGTCTGATGCTCAGCTAAGCCATCCAGGGGCCCCTAAGCCAAAGTATTATTAATGTGTCCATGACTTCAAAAGCTCACAGTTAATTTGACTAAAAGGTCTCCATTCCAGGGAGGCTTTCGGAGGTCATTGTATGGAAAATTGCAAACCTTTCTCCCTCCTCCACATATAATTTCTTAGTCATCTCTTAATTTTTTCTTCATTAGCATCTGCCACTACCTACCTTGCTTTGTTTTCTCCTTCCAGGATTGGTTTCTTTCTTCGGTTTTCTCAAGTTTGAGTTTGCTGTGCTCAGGTGTAGTTTTGTTTGGTTTTGAGTTTTTGTCTTTTTCTTAATTTTTCTTTTTTTTTTAAGTTTTCTTTTTCTTTTTCTATTTTTGGTATTTGTCCTGCTTGATGTTCTCTGGGCTTTCTGGACCTGTGGTTTGGTGTCTGACATTAATTTAGGGAAATTCTCAGTCATTACTGTTTCAAGTATTTCTTCTGATCCTCTCTCTTGTCCCTTTGGTATTTTCATATATGTTATTCCTTTTGCCATTGTTCTACAGTCCTTGGATATTCAGTTCCTTTTTTTTTCTTCAGTCTTTCTCTTCTGTGCTTTTTTAGTCTCAGAAGTTTCTGTTGACCTATCCTTAAGCTCAGAGATTCTTTCCTCAGCTGTGTCCATCTTATTAGCCTATCAAATGCATTCTTCATCTCAGTCACAATCTTTTTGATCTCTAGTATTTTTAATTCTTTCTCAGAGCCTCCATCTCTTTGCTTACATCACTCTCAGTTTCTTTATGGATTATTTTCTAACCCCAACCAATTCACCAGTTAGTTCTTCAACACCAAGTGGGTCCTGAAATTCAGTTCAATTTTGACACCAACTCCCAGAGTTAGCACAGATCCCATAGGTTAAGGGCTCAGTCCCACAAGACTGTCCCCACTGCAGAAACTAGGTACAAGTATTCCATTACCAGGCTACCCGTACTTTTGTTTGACTTGGCCATAAATTTGGGGATCCCCACAAATCCTTCCTCAGTTTTGATAGTTCACTAGAACAACTCACAGAAGTCAGAAAAGCACCTTAGTTACTATTACCAGTTTGTAATAAAGGATACCACTCAGGAACATTCAAAGGGAAGAGACATGGGGTGCTGGGTGGCTCAGTCTTTTAGGCCAACTTTGGCACAGGTCATGATCTCACGGTTTGTGAGTTCGAGTCCCCCGTTGGGCTCTGTGCTGACGGCTCAAAGCCTGGAGCCTGTTTCAGATTCTGTGTCTCTCTCTCTCTCTGCCCTTCCTCTGCTCATGCTCTGTCTCTCAAAAATAAATAAATGTTAAAATATATATTTTTTTTAGAAAAAGGGAAGAGACACATAGGACCAGGTATGGAGTGAGGGGCCCTCAGCCTCCATGCTTGCCAAAGTGCCACCCTCCTGGCACCTCAGTGTGTTTACCAACCTGGAAGCTCTTCAAACCCCGTTGCTCATTGGGTTTTATGGAAGTTCCATTGCAGAGGCATAATTAAACCATCGGCTGCTGGTGATTGACATGATCTCTAGTCCCTCTCTCATCCCCAGAGATCATGAGTGGGGTTGAATTTTCCATCCCTTTAGCCACATGGTATGGTTTTTCTGGTGACCAGCTCTCTTCCTGAAGCTACGTAGGAGCCCCTCAACCAAGAGTCATTTCATTAACACACTAGAGGCACTCATTGCTCAGGAGATTCCAAGAGTTTTAGGAGCTCTGTACCAGCAGCCAGGGACAAAGACTAAATATTTCTTCTTAAATTATAATTATTCATCTGCTATTGAATGTTTTCAACTTTTCTTCATTGGAACCCTCAGTATAGTTGTATTATTTTTTTAATATTTATTTTTGAGAGAGAGAGAGAGAGAGAGAGAGAAGGAGGTAGTTAGAGAGAGAGGGAGAGAGAATCTGAAGCAGGCTCTGCATTGTCAGCACAAAGCCCGACTTGGGGCTTAAACCCATAATCTGAGCCAAAGTCATGCACTCAACCAACTGAACCACCCAGGCACCCCACACAGTTATTTAAAATTCCTGGTCTTATAGTACAAATTCCCCTGCCATATTTGAGTCTGATTCTGATGCCTGCACTGTCTCTTCAGTCTGTGGGGTATTTTTTGCCTCTTAGTATGCCTCACATTTTTTCTGTTTGTTTAAAACTGGGCATTATGGGGGTGCCTGGGTGGCTCAGTTGGTTAAGTGTCCAACTTCACCTCAGGTCATGATCTCACAGTTTGTGAGTTCCAGCCCCATGTCAGGTTCTGTGCTGACAGCTCGGAGCCTGGAGTCTGCTTCATATTCTCTCTCTCCCTCTCTTTCTGCCCCTCACCCACTCGCCATCTCTCTCTCTCTTTCTCTCTCTCTCTCAAAAATAAACAAACATTAAATTTTTTTTAAAAACTGGGCATTATGTATTGGATAAAGAAACTGTGGTCAATAGGCCTTTAGTGATGTGGTGGTAAGGTGTGGTCAAGGGCAAGTGTTAGATACCTCTGATTAGATCTCAGTCTTCTAGTGAGCCGGTGCACATGGGCTGTGAAATTCACAAGAGCTTCCCAGATCCTTACCCCTTGAGGTGGGGCAGGATGGCTAGAGGGATTGAAATTGGGTATTTCTCCTCTCCCCAGGTCATTAGGCTCTGATAAACCTCAACAGATTAGACTTTGGGAAATAGTTTCTCTTGAAGACAGTTAAGGTGTTAACAAGGACAGGGTGCACCGGTATATTTTTAGATGGTTACTTTTCTCCTTTCCCTGCTGGAAGCAGAAGATTTTTCTTCAGTATTCACTGTGAGAACCTGGTAGAGGTCCGAGATGTAAAACTCACAAAAGTATGGAAGGTTTTTAATTCTTAGACTTGTCCACTGTGAGCGTCCAGTAACTCATCAATTCTAGTCCAGGTTTTCCTACCTTGCACTGTCTTCTGTAGAGGGCTCTGCTGGTAGGTTGTGATTCTCTGTATGTGCCTGTCTGTCTCCAAGACAGCTGTTTGCCCTGTGATCTCACTTCTCTAACAGATCTAAGTAGTTGTTGATTTTTCACTTTGTTCAACTTTTTACTTATTGTGAGGATGGAGTATGACATCTAAGCCAAACTGGAAACTGGAAACGCATTTTCTCAATTTTCCTGTTTACTGTCATTTCACCCATTAGAATATGAGCTCTTATGAGAGCAGGGGTTTTAGTCTGTTCTTATCTGTTGTTCACTGTCACAGACTATTAGTCTGGAGTTCTCTCTTGTCCAGCAAGAGAGCAGACGCGGAATTGGTACAAGAGAGGCTAATGTCCAGAAGGAGACAAGCGCCCCAAACAGGGGTTTTGTCTCTGTATTGATTGAGTGCTCAAGGTCTTATACACATGGTGAACATGAAGAAAACAATATCTTACACATGTGGTGAATGTGAAGAAAACAGACAGTAATCGTTAACTTGTGTGTGTGTAAGAAGCAAAGGGCCTGGGGGGCAAGTGGAGTTTGTGATCAAAGCATAATAGTATATTGGCACCAGATAGAAAGTAATTTCCTGCAGGTGATACAAGTTACTCGTGATCCCATTATAATATCTCGCTAGCTAACCTCGGGTGCTTTCACCCCATGGTGGTGGCTTTCTACCCTAAGCTTTTTTATACTTAATGACTATCCTTGGGTGCTTTCACCCTGTGGTGGTGGCTTTCTGCCCTAAGCCTTTTTCTAACCCGTTCATGTAAGTATAAGGAATCCTTGAAGCTATTTCCCCACAGTTCATAGCTGTATGACTAATGCCTAATTTAAGGCCTGGCACATACTAGGGCCTCAATGAATGTGTATGTTGAGTGAATTTTCTCTATTTTCACTCATTCACTTAATTAACATAATATATAACACAACTTAATATAATTGTCTTGGTTCATTTGGGCTGCTATATCAAAATATCAGGTTATAAACAATAGGATTTATTTCTAACAGTCCTAGAGGCTAGAAAATCCAAGATCAAGGCTGATTTGGTATCTAGTAAGGGCCCATTTCATGGTTCACATGGCAGAAGGGGAAGAGAGCTCTGTGCCGTCTCTTTTGTAAGGGCCCGAATCCCAGTTAAGAGGGCTCTGCTCTTATAGCTAATCTTCTCCGATGGCCCCATCGGCCCCAATTCCAAATACTGTTACACTGGAAATTAGGTTTCAGTAGACGAATTTTGGGGGGAGATACAAATATTCAGTCTATGATACAATTTAATATATTGTACAATTGTACAATTGCTTTTATAGTGATACAAGCAATGATGCAATTTAATATAAATGCTATTTACGCTGATGAAAAGCATTTGCTAAGCAAATTAATTTGATGGACCACATTAATTCAGGGTAGTCCTCCCAGGCTAGACCATACCGTGGCACCCATAGAAAATCAGGTATGTGATAACCAGCCAGTGACTCATCTCAAGGGCTGAAGGTCTCAATATCTAGGTCCATTCATGACCCGCATGCTGTACCATTTGGAAAACTCTGTCTTAAGGGTAATATTTAACCCACTCAAGAGACCAGTCTGTTTGGCCTTATAAACCTATCTGAGTGGTTCCTAAGGACTAAAGACAGTCAAGGTCAAGAAAGGGGAAAACGGTGGTAAAGATCCAACTGACAATTCCTCTTACTAGGTAAAGGCCTCCCCAATCTGCTCTCTGCCTCTCTTTCCAGTCTCAGATCCCCTCTTCTGCCCCAAAGTTTACATAATGCTGCACCTGCTTGCTTCTGCAAGCACCCTCTCCACACCCATCCATATTCATTAGGTCCCAGGCCACAGCCAGGAAGGGTTTACCAGAACCCCACCTGCACCCCCCAACCCTAAAGAATCCCCTCTCCTGTATTCCTGGGTTTTTGGGCCACAGCACTGCATTATACTTCTTTAAATTTTGAAGTGATCTCAGAGACTAAGTCCAACCTTCAGTTTTAAGAAGAAACTCATGGCCCAGAGAGGTAGAAGGACCGTGCTGTCCACAAGACCAGCTTGGGGCAGCCTAGGGACAGGTGTGTCCTGGTCTCCTGTTCCTTCCTCTCCCCAGTTTAATCTCTCTTTTGCTAATCATGACACTTGATAATATATTCACAGGTGAAAACCTACTCATTGGGGAGCCTATATCATCTGTAGCAACTGCCAGATGGTCCTTAATAAAACATTAATAAAGCAAAAGCAGATGACATTTAATAAAGTGTATAAATAATAATTATTATACAAACATGCCTGAGAGTCATCAAAAACATTTTTTTCTGGACTTTCTAATCATAGATAATTATCAAACAAGACATAAAAGAGGAAAACTAACACAGCCTCTAATATCATGATCTCAGAAAATGTTTTAGGTTCTTATAGATATTATGGATAATAAAAGATTTTTAAACTTAGTTTTATCCCAGATTTCTTAGCCCTACATTGACCATTATATGGCAGTTTTAGAAGAAATAACAAAAACTTTAAAAGAAACAAAAGGAAGGTCCTGCAACTTCTCCCTCCCTTAAAACTTCAGCCAAAGCCAGAAGAGCTGGTTTTCCCACTTTCCTAGAAGAAGAGACTTCTAGAAAACATAAAAAAAATACTACATTTTAATATCAGGCAACAGAAATCGCTAGACTGGCCTCCGGGGGTTGTCTTAGGAGTGAGTATTCCAGAGAACTTTTAGGAACAAAAGTAATACGCTGTTTTGATTGATTAATCAAGCAATTTAATCAATTAATGCTGAAGGTGAACTTTCAGTACTATGTTTAAATGTTTGACTTTTCCCCCAAATTCACTTATTAGGTAGCTGTCCAAAGTTAGGGCTTAGGCTCAGACCTGAGGTTACATCCTAGTGTCCACTGTGCCAGACTTGCAGGCCACCTCTCTAGGATTCAGCATTTTTTTTCCTCGATGAAATAGGGATAATAATATTTTATGGAGTTGTACAAAGTCATAATGAAATAATGTACATAAGAGACCATGCTGGACACAAAGTCAGCCTTCGAAGGATGTAGCGATGATACATATCTAACCTGGTGCCCACCATTCTAACTAAGCTACAAGCAGTAAAGCTGTGAAATAAATAGTGGTGTCCTTTTCCTAAGCCTTCCATGTATCCTTCAACTTCTTGATCAAACCCTGCTATTCAGAAAGACTCTGTATCAATATTTATGTCTTATGTGATTGATTCAGGGTGAATTCCCCCGGGGATATTTGCCTTCTGGCCTATTTCTAACTCTAGAATGTGAGGCTGATCATCGTTAGAATGTTTGGCATTACCCTTGCGCAGGCAGGCCGTTTCTGATGTGCAAGGAGATAGAAGACATATGGGAGCTTGTGAGCACGCTTGTTTGAATGATCTGGATCCTTTTCTGCAAAGTCCTGGTCAAAACACATACCCACATGACTTCACCTCCCAAATCAGAATTACTGGGTTCTTTTAAAAGCTTTTTCAGCAAGTCAATTCTCTAATAGTTCTGAGCTTCTTAAGCTTCTTAATTGGCTGTCCAGACTGACAGTGGGATATGCTTGTTTGATTGGGTTTGGGTATGTGTGTTAGAAGTCTCCAGAGAAACAGAACCAATAGAATACAGCTGACCCTTGAGCAGCCTGGGGGAGGTGGAGGAGGGTTAGGGATACCCACCCTTCGCACAAAAATCTTCATATAACTTTTGAGTCTCTCAAGACTTAACTACTAATAGCCTACTATTGACTGGAAGCCCTTCCAAAAACATAAACAGTTGATTAATATACATTTTATTTATGTATTATTTATTGTATTCTCACAATAAAATAGGCTACAGAAAATGTTATTAAGAAAATCATAAGAAAGATAAAATTTACAGTACCAAATATATATTTATTGAAAAAAGTCTGTATATCAGTGGACTCACCCAGTATAAACCCATGTCCAAGGGTCAACTGTATATAGACATAAATATATAGATATATCTGTATAGACATAGAAAAATTTTGGGACAAATTTTCTATATATCTCTATGGAACTACAGATGTATATAGTTATATCCTAATGGTTCTGTTTTATTCTATATATAGACATCTGGATTATATCTACATATGAGGAGATTTATTTTAGGAACTGATTCACATGATTACTGAGAGTGAGGGTCCCACAGTCGGCAGTCTGTGAGCTAGAGAACCAGGGAGGCCAGCGGTGTAATTCAGTCAGAGTCTGAGGATTGGAGACTCAGGAAAACGAGTGTCTGAGGGAAGAAGATGGATGTCCCAACTCAGAGAGAGCAAATTCATCCTTCCTCCCACTTTGTGTTCTGTTCAGGGCCTGGAGGGATTAGCTGATGCCCACCTGCATTGATGAGATCATCTGCTTTCTTCGGCCTAACAGATTCAAATTCTAATCTCTTCCAGAAATACCCTCACAGACACACCCAGAAATGTTTTACCAGCTCTCTCTAGACATCCCTTAGCCCAGTCAAGTTGACACATAAAATTAACCATCAGTGTTGATATTTTCACTCTTTTAAAAATGTTTATTTATTTTTGAGAGAGAGAGAGAGAGAGAAGAAGGAGGAGGAGGAGGAGGAGGAGGAGGAGGAGAGGGAGGGAGGGAGGGAGGGAAGGAAGAGAGGGAGGGAGACACAGAATCTGAAGTAGGCTCCAGGCTCTGAGCTTACCCGCACTGAGCTGAACTTGGGGCTCAAATTCACAAACCACAAGATCATGACCTGAGCCAAAGTCAGACACTCAACCAACTGAGCCACCCAGGTGCCCCTGATGTCTTCATTGTTTTTACTATGAGAATGGTAACAGAGGAAGATGGATTTACTTTCAGAAAGTGAGCCCTACTTGAGCTGGGAGGTGCCTGTGTAGCTATGTCCTATTGGCCATCTAATTCCTTAGAGAAAACTGGGGGGAAAATGAAGCTTGAAGATTTTAAAGCAGACTGTTAGGAAAAAAAAGATACACCTCTACCAACACTTTGAAACAAAGTAGAAAATCTTTCATGGTGTCAAAGGTGCCCAGAAGTGGCAGGGGCTGAACTTCTGGAGCTATTTTCTCTTCCATTGTTCAGACTAACGAATTTATTGTACTTGTGTTTCTCACAATCAGTCAAGATGGAGTCAGATGCCAAGATCACTTTTTTCTTGCCAAATTGCTTTTCCTATTCTAATTAGCCTTTTTAAGAACCTTACCAAACAAAAAAATGTGTATACAACTCCCATGCTCCCTCTTCAATTAAAACTCAGAGAAGTTTTATCAGTAATAACTGTTGAAGATGAAAGTGCCCCCTCACCCACTTTACCATCATTTTATCCCTGTTTCTTAGATATCCTTTAAACCAGATGAAGGATTAAGAAAGATTTTATTTTTTATTTTTTTGCATAGTACGTGTTGTATAATCTGAAAGTAAGTTACCAAAACTAAAAATGGTTTATTTAGCTGTCTGTGTTGGCCTTATTAGGATTCTTTCTAGAAACTAGGAACATGGCCAACACTGGTTTGTCCTCCAAAAGCACTTAGAAGTGGAGTCTGCTCCTGCTCTTGGAAACCAACTGCCTCTTTTTGTCCTGGGCACAAAGACTACGTTTTCTGCCTCCCTTGTGGTTAGAGGGACCCCAGGACTAATTTCTGGCCAAAGCAAGGTATGCCCATGAAACACATTCCATGAGAGAGCCTCCAAGGTTCTTTCCTTCTCTGCCTGCGGGAGATGTCTGTGCCCAGGCAATGTGGGCAACATTGAGCTGAAAATGGCAGCACCTAGCCCAGTCTGGTTTCTGAAGGAACAGAGACTACCCTCCTCTACTGCCACTGCCCATACTCTGGAACTATCTTCAATTGTTCATTGACAAAAAAAAAAAAAAAAGCTACTAGTATTTTGAGCCATTATCATTTGGGGATTTATTTGCTCAGCTTATCCTACCTGACTTTACTTGACCCAGTGACCTTTCTTCCTCCACCATGTTAGATGGTCTCGTCAAGCCTTCCCATGGTACCTGATCATTGAACTTCTCATCTTTTATCCTTATTGCTTTTCTGTCTGCCTTCCCAGATATATTCCCAGGCTAATAGGGCATGAACTACATTTCCCTCTCTTACCATTATATCCCCAGTATCTGATATAGGGCTGGGCATATAGGCACATCCTTAACAAATATTTGTTAAATTAACAAAATATTGGGTGCATGGACTTTGCCTTTCACTATCCTGGGTGTAGCTGACTTAGACGCTGGACAATCTTTAAGAACAATGATAATGGGATGAGAAAAGCTCGTACAACTCTGAATTGTGCCATTCTTTTTTTTTAATTTTTAACATTTTATTTATTTCTGAGAGAGAGAGAGATAGAGGCAGTGTGAGGAGGGGAGGATCAAAGAGAGAGGGAGACACAAAATTGGAAGCAGGCTCCAGGCTCTGAGCTAGCTGTCAGCACAGAGCCCAATGCAGGGCTTGAACCCACAAACCTTGAGATTATGACCTGAGCCGAAGTTGGAGGCTTAACTGACTGAGCCACCGAGGGGCCCCTGAATTGCGCCATTCTTGAATGTTTCTATAAACCTGACATCTGGTGAATGATTCTTGGTCTTCATTGCAAATATCTTTAATGCTGACAAGGATATATGAATAATAGACAAAAATATAGGAGTTTTACTAACTTTGTTTATTTAATGTCTTTCTCTTTCTTAAAAAATTTTTTTTATATTTATTTATTTTTCAGAGACAGCACAAGTGGGGGAGGGGCAGAGAGAGAATGAGACACAGAATTCGAAGCAGGCTCCAGGCTCTGTCAGCACAGAGCCTGATGTGGAGCTCAAACTCACAAACCATGAAATCATGACCTGAGCTTAAGTCGGACTCCTGAGCCATCCAGGTGCCCCAATGGCATTCTCTTTCATAAAAACAAGCATGATATATTGAAGGCGTCTGGAAATTCTTCACTGTTTCTCCCATTGAAAGGTAAAGTATAACTGCCCTCTCTATGAATCTAGGCTGCCTTCAACAGTAGGATGTTGTGGAAGTTGCATTCCAGGTATTCAGAGGCTAAGTCATAAAACATAGCTTCTGCCTTGTTTCTTGGAACAACTCACTTTTGGAGCCCCGAGCCTCCATATAAGAAGTCTAATTTCCTTGAGACCACCATGCTAAAGAGACCACATGTAAGGAGATATGCTTGATAATCCCAGCTGAGTGCTGCCTTCCGGCCATCCCTGCCAAGGCATTAGATATGTGGGTAAAGCCATCGTGGACCTTCCAGAGTAGGTCATTCACTAGCTAAATTCTGCTGAGTTATCCTGGTCAGTGCCATGTGGAACTGAAGAATAATTCAGCTGAGCCCTGCCCAATGTTTTGACCTGCAAAATCCTGAGATGTATAAAATGGTGGTGGTTTTAAGTCATTAAGTTTTAGGGTAGTTTGTCATGCAGTAAATTATAATTTGAACAACAAATTATTTTATTTATTTGTCAAATAGTATTTGCACAGAGGCTTCAAATCTTGATAATTTTGGTTAGTTATCTGTTGGCCACCACGTAAGTTTCACTTTTCTCCTGTCCATATCTATGCCTTGCAATTGTACAAACAGATGGTTGAGACCCTGAAAGAAACAGGCTGTTAATTTGGGGCCTATATTCAACCCTTCATAAAGCTTTTTATTTTAAAGCAGTAATTGGTAATATGTGTTGGCATTACAGTCTCCAGTAAAAACACTTTTGGGATTCAGGGAGATAAATTGGTTTAAAAATACATATCAATGTATGCCAAGTTTTCTGTTAATTTATGTTAGTAGCTATGCTTTCCTCTGGGAAGCAGTCAATATGGTAAAAGACAAAATTATACATAGGTGAAAAATTTTAGACTCAATTTAAAAGTGGCATTAACTAGAAAGTAATTAATAAAGAAAAGGAAACTAACTTTTACTGATGGATTACTATGGGCTGAGTGCTTTTTACAGATTTTCTCTTTTAATCTCATGACAATACTGTAAGTCATTTTTTACACAGGAAGTAGGAAATTTGCCTCCTGTCACTCAGTTGGTAAGTAGTAGGTTGGATTTCACCCATATCTGTCTGATGCAAAGCCTGTGTTTGTTCTTTCTCTTCCATAGTGGCTATTTATCTAAGAGAGTCCAGGTTTCTCCAAAAATGACTCCCAAAGAACTAGAAGTAGTTATGGCAACCATACAGACCTGGATAACTAATATGTTCATTTATACAAGATAGCCCATTAGTGAATTTTATCAATACAAAAGCATACCAAATCAACATATTGTATACCTTAAATGTATACAATGTTACATGCCAGTTATATCTCAATTACAAAAAAAGAAATTCAGAGGGTATCAAATGATCTGGATTTAAATCTTGGCTGTTTCTTCCCAGCTAGATGAGCTTCCTGGCTAGTGCCTCAACGTTCTCATTGCTAACTTGGACTCCCAACCAGTTGCTGTGAGGATTAAATGAGTCAGTCAATGCATGCAATGAACTCAGAACAATGTTTTGTGCTAGTAACTAGAGAGTGCCATATGAATGTTAGCAGCTAATATTATTACTGGCTTTCTTAGGCTTTTAACTGAAAGGCAATGAACAAGAGTGAAGAGAATTTGAAGCCTCTAACCAATTGTTGAAACAGAAAGCTCATGCAGTCTCAGTTATAAGTGGTAACCTATCTAGAAGGGTTAACTTCTGTGGGGACTTCATGAACATGCTGTTTATAAGGATGTTCTTAAGCTAAAGGACCTAGGTGTGGTAACAAGCCAGAGTCACCACCATACAAGGTTCTGAACACAGAGAAGCAATAGCATGGATGAAAAGTCTCTTGGCATCGAGCCAAGGGATTCTTTTTTTCTTCTAATACATATTAGTTTGGCAAGACAGGGATCAGGTCTCTCAACCATTTCTATTCACTCATTCACTCAACTATCATTAATGGTGTTCCTACCTTGTGCCAGGCACTGCACAGATGGGTAGGACCCCATAGTCTCGTTGGGAAATCAAACAAAAGGATGCATTAATTAATTTAACAACTATTTACTATCTACCAAACATCAGGTACTATGTGTACTAGGTGGGGGTATAGTGAAACAAAACAGACAAAAGTCTGTAGTCTCATGAACTAACATTCTAAGGAAGAGAAAGATAATACATGAAATACGTATGATGTGTATTGCCCATCAGATGATGATCAGTGCAAAGGAGAAAAATAAAGCAGGTGGGGCATCTGGGTGGCTCAGTCGTTAAGCCTCTAACTTCAGCTCAGGTCATGATATCATGGATCATGAGTTGAAGCCCCCTGTCCAGCTCTGTGCTAACAGCTGAGAACCTGAAGCCTGCTCCAGATTCTGTGTCTCCCTCTCTCTGCCCCTTTCCTACCACGCCGTCTCTCTCTCTCATAAATAATAAACAAAATTTTTAAAAAATAAAGCAGGCAAGGAACTAGGGAGTGTTCCTGTGGATTGATGGACTGCCTGTACTTTAGATTTGAATATTAGGAAGAGTCTTACTAAGTACAAGGAGGTGGGGTAACTGCAATCTAGGGATATGCTTAGAACATATGGGGGCCCAAGGGAAAGCCCTGCTTCTTTCCCAGGACTGTAGAAGGCAGAAACAAAACTCAACACTGGTGAATCCAAGTTCTCCAAGGACAAAAAACTTATTCTCATTCATTGTTCTCAGTCTAGCAGAGTACTGCTTAGAAAAGATGATCTGTAAATGCCGACTGAAGGGATATGATGTTTCAGTCAGTCAATCCGCAGGCAATTTTTGAGGACCAACTATGCTCAGATTCTCTCCTTCACTGAGCATATAGTGAGGGATGCTGCGCCCCGCCCTCAAGGAGTTTAGAATATAGTTGCATGAATTATGAATAATGTCCGGACCAAGTGTGGGCGCAGTCGCACCATACAAAGCTGGACATTCCCAGGCACAGACAGACATCAGGGGCTCCCCACGGGCTACAGCAGCCTCAGATTTGCCGAATGGAACGGTGAAGCCACGGTGGCGGTCCGCACCCCAGTGTTGGTGGCGGGGACCCGGGCAGGCTTCAAACCTCACGGGACCGAGGGCGGGAGATGAGGCCCCGGGGAGGAAGGCCGAGCACACTGCTCTGATGAGGCCCAGGCGTTTCCCGTGCGCCCAGGCCTCGGATCCCGAAGAGCTGGCCGGGACTCTGGCCAAAGTGGAGCCCCGCGGCGTCAGCCACCCGCGAGGGCGGAGTCATCCAAAGAGAGGGAACCTGCCGACTCCGGGCCTTCGGGCGGGTCTCGGGACGCCGCCCGCTGCCCCCGCCCCGGCCCTGCGGCCTCGGCCCAGCTGCCCGGGTCCCGTCCCGCTGGCGTGTCGCGGCGCAGGGGAGGCCGCCGAGCAAAGGTCCCGGCGGCCCGCCCCCTCCCGCCGAGCCCCCGCCCCCAGCCCGCCCCGCGGGGCTCATCCTCGCGGTCCGGCGCCGGGCGCGGAGTGCGCGGCTGCGGGGACCCGGCGGCGCGGGCGGGTGAGTGCGGCGGGCTCCGCTCCGGCTCTCGCCCAGCGGGCGTTCGGCTGCGGGGAGCTGGGTCCGCGGCTCCTCTCTCTCTGGGACACCCCCCCCCGCTGTTGCTGCACCCCCGAAGGGAGACGAGTCGGTCGGCTGCCCCTCGACTGGCCACTGGGATGCACTGCGTGTCGCTGGCCCCCGTTCCTGGCCCCCGCGGCGCCCAGCCCCTTCCCAGCCCTCTCCCCCCTTCCCCGCTGCCTCCTCCTTCCCCGGCTGCTGCGAGGGCTGGTACCTTGTGTCCCCCTCCTCCCCACTCCTTCATGCTTTGTCCTCCCGTTCCCCCCGGGTGTGCAGACGCTTTCCGGGTTTGCTGGGCGTGTGTGCGGGAAAGGTGGGCCGGAGCGCACGAGTTGAGTCTCTGGGCTTGAACGATGCCCTGGCTGCCTGAAATTGGGCCCCGAGCTTGGGGAGAAGGCCAATCCCCCCGAGTGTCATAGGCCGGGGACGGGATGACATCACAGCTGCTTCCCTAGGCTTCCAGGTGCGGACTCTCTGGGTGCCCACTTCTCATCTGCACCTGAGAGGGAACGAGGAGGGGCGGCTTCTACAAAGGCCTTCGTTGCAGAGGGTTTTGAAATATCACTCACTGAGAGTCGGCTCTGTTCTACAGGATGGGGAGAGGGATGGAGGGCTTGGGATCGAAGCCTCTAGAGGCAGACAGAGCATTAGAGTGGAATGAAAGAAGTGCTGTGAGGTCGGAGAAGCAGCTGAATACACGTAGAGTAAATTGATCATTGTCAAAATCAACCGCCAGTGAGGTCTTCCTATCAGTGAAACAGCGGAAGAGTGGAGCGCAGGCAATTAGACCCGATCTGAGAAACAGGGCCCAGGCTCCCAGCTGCTGTCCCATAGATCGCCTGCTTTAAGACGAAGTTTTGCATTTTCCAGCAGTGTTTTTCTTTTTGTTCTCTTTGAACCCTCACGGGAACCAGAGAGTTCTCTGTTCTTAAACCCTGTCTCTTCTGTTACCCTCTCCACTTCCCAAAAGCTTTTCTTTTCTTTTCTTTTTTCTTTTTTTTTTTTTTTGGCCTCACCCTCACTCCTTTATCAAGCTCATGCCGTCCTGTGACCATCATTTTTTTCCCTTTCACATACTGATTTTTATTTTAGAAAGAAGCGATAGAGAACCTTGTCTTTAATTTCTCTTTTTATAAAATGAGCTCAGGTACTGGGCTGTGAGCTAGGAGGATATAAAAAGATGGCACCTCTGCTTTAATAGACTCAATCCCACTTTGTTATTTAGAAAACTAAATTCACAATGTGCTGAAGTTGTTAACTATGAGACAAGTACAGCAACGTCTCATTTCCCTGAATAGTGAGGAAATAACATGTTCCATAACTGTGATTTTCACTTCGACTATAAGTGTGGTCTACCCTTTTGAGCACACTTTCTTTTATAAAATGAGTCTTACTCATATTTTATAAAATTAATCCTATCAGAAAAACTGACGGGGGCGCCTGTGTGGCTCAGTTGGTTTAGAGTCCGACTTCAGCTCAGGTCATGATCTCGCGGGTTTGTGGGTTCCGCACAGCATCGGGCTCTGTGCTGACAGCCAGCTCAGAGCCTGGATCCTGCTTCCGATTCTGTATCTCTCTCTCTTAGAAATAAATGAAACATTAAAAAAAAAAAACTAAGGAAATCAGCAAAGCACGGTTAATGGCTCAGGCTTAGAAGACAGGTGGACGTCATTGAAATCTTGGCTTAGCACTAATTCTCTATGTGACATTCAGTGCCCTCCAAAGATCTGCAGGAATGCACTTAGAGTTGAAAAGTTGGGTTTGTTGCTTGTTGCAGTGAGGGAGTCCTCACAGCCCAGGGAGCCCTGGGGCATCTCAGTAAGTGGGTGTTAGAAAGGAGTCACAGCATTCAGGCTTGCAGGTGGTTTGGGGGAGAGTTTAAGGAAACAGGACTTAGCTCTGGGTGGATGCTGTCAGGAAGAGGAAGAATTCTATGGCGTATCTTCACAAATCTTGTCTAAAATGAAAGAAGGCTGCGGTGAGGCTAAAGCTGTGATTGGCCAAGAAGCAGCAGTCATTCATTAGCCACGACTGGTGGTGGCTGTTTGGTCATTTTTGTGATTTGGACGATATTCACATTTTGAGGTCACCCAAGGTTATGAGGGGTCTTGGCTTTGTTGTATTTTATCAGAGTGGCCTTGCCTGATGCTGCTGTGCCGAGACACTGTTCGTGCTCAACAGGAGCATCCCGGGCCAGCACCTGGCAACACCAGGGCTGGCTGATAGGGCCAGGCCAGCTCCCGGGCCTCAGGGCTCCTTTTTTTTGTTTTGTTTTGTTTTCTCTTTCATGATTTGGGCAACTTGCTTAATATCTTTGAACTTGAGTTTCCACATCTGTAAAATGCCTACTCAGTGTTGTTTCGACAATTAAATGATGAAATACGTAGTAAGAATTTAGCCTGGTGCCGGCACAGCACAGGTGCTCTACAGTTTCTCTCTTTATCTGGTGTATTTTGATATTGATGGTATTTTTCCTCAAAACTACTCAAGCAGAGGCCCAGTGATCAGTCAGAGCTGCTCCAGGGAAGAATCCTAAATTGAGCATGAAGAAGAACTGGGTCCTTTCCAGCTCAAAGACTTGATCATTCTATCCCTGGGAACCATTATGAATAGATGCTAATTATAGTATGTTCTCATGTAGTGACCTTGGCACCTGTTTATTCTTTGCTCCCAGGAACCGATGGTCCTAGTTGGCCATGTGCTCTTCGGACTTGGTATTGTCTTTCTTTCATGGTCTCTTCCTTCAAAATCTGTTGTCCAGGAGTCTGTTTCAAACTTACATACCCTTACCATATTTTATTTTGCTTTCTGGGTTCTAATTGCTTTGAGCTGGGTGAGTAAGGACCTTTTGCTAATGGAGTGCTTTTCTTAAAATTTTACTTAGATTCCAGTTAATAGTGTAATATTAGTTTCAGGTGCACAGTTTAGCAATTCAACACTTCCATACAACACCCTGTATTCCTCACAAGTGCATTTCTTAATCCCCATCACCTATTTAACCCACTCCCCCCCTCCACCTAGCTAATGAAATTCTTTTTTATTTTAAATGTTTGTTTATTTTTAGACAGAGAAAGGGAGGAGAGACCCTCAAGCAGGCTCCTCACTGGTAGTCTGGAGCCTAGCACGGGGCTCAGACTCAATGAACTGCGATATGACCTGAGCTGAAATCAAGAGTCAGATGCTTAACTGATTGACCCACCCAGGTGCCCCATAGATAACAAAATTCTTAAGACCTTGTGTGAGAGCCAGGATCTGTGGCACAACTGTGAAATGCAATGGGTTTTTAGACCATGAGCATTTTAAGCTAGATCTCTCATGAGGCCATTTTTGTCTCCTTTGAGATTGGAGCACACTGGAAATTTGAATCTGAGTTCTGACTTGTAATTTAATTGAGACTTTATTGCGTTTGTCTGTGTCAGGCAACGTGGGTTCTAGTTGGCTTAGGCGTATTAATTTGCCTGGCTAAACAGTTACTTCAGATGTTTGAAAATGGTATGGCAGCTAATTGTCTTCCAATGTCACATGGTAAACTTGACTGTATTAAATTTCCAGCCTATGTTTTAGCTTATCTCTCTATTATATAAAAACTCCTAGGAATAAAGAAAAAAAAAAACTATAGAAAATGGACCAAGAACACAAGTGGTTAAGAAAGGAAATACAAAAATTCTTTAAACAAAAGATGCTTGATTAAACTCATAAAAATAACATATTCTAAGACTCTACTGAGATACTGTCTCTCACCTCTGATACCGACAAAAATACAAAAGTTTGAGAACACTATTGCTGAGACTTTCATACCTTATTGGTGAAACTGCAAAATGGTGCAGCCCCTAAAATTATAGATGTATTTTCCCATTCATCTAGCAATCCCTCTTGTAGGAATCTTCTTTTGGATTCTCTTACCCATGTATGAAGAAGACATGTTCAAGAGTATTTGGTGTGGCATTTTTATGATAAAAAATGTAGAAATAACCTTAGTGATCAGCCATAAAGGATAAACAGTGGTACAGCCCCATGATGGAGTATTATGCAGCTGCAAAGACAAAGGTATTAACAGAGAAAGGTTTCCAGGACATGTTGTTATATGATAAATAAGATGCAGAAGAGTGTGCAGACTTCTTTGAACTTGTATTTGTATAAAGAAATACCATGGTAATATACCTGCAGGGAAGAGCCTTGAAAGGATAGATGGGATCTGGGTACAAATGAGATTTCACAGTGTGTATATATATATTTTGTACACAATTTTGATATTTGAGGCATGTAATATCTTATGCATTTAAACATAACAATAAAAAAGAAACCTCTATCTTTAACTTCACAAGGAGAATATACTGAGTTCCTTGATTGAATTAGCCTGATTCTCATAGAAACCTATAAAGGAATAGCTACCTGCATTAGCTTTTCCTAAAGCACACTACTCTGTCAAGAAGGCAAATTAGCTGTATTTCATGGTGGGCAAAAAAATAATAATTTAGGAGTTCCTTTTCCTTAGCCTCTAATTCCTCTGGGGAGGACTAGTGTCATTTCAAAGGCGTTGCCATCCACAACAGATGGATTTTATTATGTTATTTTTTTCTTTCTTTTTTTGTTCGTTTACTGATTGAGTGGGGGAGGGGCAGAGAGAGAAAGGGAGAGAGAATCCCAAGCAGGCTCTGCCCTGTCAGTGCAGAGGCGGATGTGGGTCTTGAACACACAAAGCATGAGATCACGGCCTGAGTTGAAACCAAGAGTCGGATGCTTAACCAACGGAGCCACCCAGGTGCCCCAAGTTATGTTTTTTTTTTTAATGACATGTCTGATTTGGCTTTTTCCGAAACCTGTTTGACCTGAAGGGAAGTTAGTGAACTCCCTTTCAGGTTGTACCAGAAAAGACTAGAACCCATAAAACTAGAGATTCTGATACCAATGGTACACTGGGGCAGATTCTGCTGTGGCTCTTCTCTTGGATAAGCAGGACAAATTCCCACAGGTCACTGGGGAGACCTTATTTTGTTAAAGGTTCTTTCCATATGTTTGTCACAATAAATCTTGCATGCTACCCTGCACTCACTTTCAGCGGGTACGTCTTACTGTCCTCCATCAATCTGTTTCCTCCTAAATTCCCTTTCTGACACCTGGCATCTCTGTCTCCTTGGCCAACCACACCTGACATACCTGGCGGCCATCCTCGGGAGTCTCTTTCAATACTGCCCCCACATCCAACCAGAGTTCTGGAGAAACCACCAGATCAACATCTTTTCTATCTTTACACCAATGACATAGTTCAGAATAAGCATTTGCTGTCCATCTCTAATCTTATTTCCTCCCAGCTGGCTTCCTATTTTGCTTCCAGAAGATCTTGCTAAGGGACCACTCTGATTGCATTGCTCCCTATACAACCCCTCTGATGGCCCCCAGCAGGGGAGGCACGGCTTGCGTGGCCTGGACCAAAGCTTCCTCATCCCTGTCCTTTGCCCTTCCCCACTCTAGAACCGTGCACTCCAATGTGAGAACCAAGCCCAGAGTTTGAAAGGTAATTCTGTGTCTGTCAAGGAAGTGGTGATGGGTGTACTTACACAAAACGATGTCTCGTGGACCACCATGAGCTTGTCAGTCACAAATCTTGCTGTGCATGATTTTCCCCACCCTTCCGCCTTCTCCTGCAAATGCCAGGCTTTTATAATTGCTGCTCCTCTGCCTGCTTCTACTTAGTCCACAAAATGCAGCTTGGATCCTGCCTACTTCAGGACTCCTCTGACCCTGTGCTTCTCTCCAGTTGGATTTAGAGCCCTTTTCTTGGTCCATTTCTTATGACAATTAATGTCAGTATCTGGCATAAAATCTAGTTGTGTATTTTTCTATCTGGCCACCAAACTAGTAGCTCATTAAGAGAGACTACTTTATATATTTATTGATGGATAGTTGACACACAGTTACATCAGTTTCAGCTGTACAGCATATGCATTGACAACAGTCTAACTTATGCACACCACAACTGTAGCTACCACCTGGCACCACACAGGCCATTGCAATACCCCTTGACTACATTCCCCATGCTATACCCTTCATCCCGGTGACTTATTCTATAACCGGAAGCCTGCACCTTCCACTCCCTTCATCCATCTCTCTACCCCACCCCTCCGGCAACCATCAGTTAGTTCTCTGTGTTATGGGATCTGTTTCTGCTTTTGTTCATTTATTATGTTTTTGTTTTTCAATTCTACATGTTAAGTGAAATCCTATGGTTATTTGTCTTTATCTTAGCATAATACGCTCTATGTCCATCCATATTGTTGTAAATGGCAAGACTCATTCTTTTTTATGACTGAGTAATATCCCGTCACACACACACACCCACCCACCCACCACACCTTTATTCATTTGTCTGTCAGTGGACACTTGGGTTGCTTCCATATCTTGGCCGTTGTAAATGCTGCAGTAAACATAGGGGTGCATATATCTTTTCAAATTAGTGTTTTTGTTTTCTTTGGGTAAATACCCAGCAATGGGATTCCTGGATCATGGTATTTCTATTTTTAATATTTTGAGGAAACTGCTCATTGTTTTCCACAGCAGCTGCACCAATTTACATTCCCACCAACGGTGCCTTTTTATCCACTCCCTCACCATCACTTATTATTTCTTGTCTTTTTGATTCTAGCCATTCTGAGTGGTGTGAAGTGATATCTTATTATAGTTTTGATTTGCATTTTCCTAGTAATTAGTGATATTGAGCATCCTTTCATGTGTCTGTGGGCCATCTGTGTAGAGGTAGATGACTTTTTGTATCAGTATCCTAAGTGCTTAAAGCAAGTACCTGTGTGTTGTAGACACTTGAGGATAATTAATGATTCAGGAAATGCTTCAATGAGTAAGTGCTCCTTTGCTAGGAAGCAACTTCGTATAGTGAGAGACGAATTAGAGATGAGAGTCTGAGCAGATAGTTTTCCTTCCTTGCTGTTCACCGTTTATCAGAAAGTAACTTTTTATGTTTTAGAACACCTTCCTTAAAGTTTATTCCTATTGTTAATAAACAAGAACAGGGTGAGGTAGCCACTCGATAATTGGAGAAAAGGCACTTTAGAGAAGGGTGAGTAATAAGTAAGGCAAACATTTTCTAATGTCCTAGAGGAGGTTCATGTTAAAGCAAGTGGGTTTAACTAGTTAATGTCTAAGACCGCTCCCAGCTCTCAGACTCTGTGATTTTCTATCTATGTGGCTGCCAGACACCAGGGTACAAATACAAATAAACTACATTTCTTATCCATTAGATATTTTAATCTTTGACCATGGGTAATTTTTAAAAAGTCTTATTTCACTTCTTTTTTTTAGTAATAATTACATGTGTGTATTTGTGTTTGCACGTGTACATATATATATGTATATAGGCTAGGTGCAATTTATATATTGTGAGTTGTTGAATAACCTTTAACCATATTTCTACTGTAGTGTTTTAAAAACAATTTGTGAAAGAATTTTTACAAGTATTTTTTTATAAGTATTCTGGTTTTTTTTTTAAATGTTATAAGTATTTTCTCAGTTTTGTTTGTCTTCCTAAAGACCTTTCTCATCCTACAATTGAACAAATATTTGTATTTTTAACTAGTACTTTTATAGTTTCATTTTTCCTCCAAACAGCCTCTAATCCACGGAGAATTTGCTCTTGTATATGACATGAGACACGAATCTGGCTTTACTTTTTTTCCGGAGGATAAGCCCATTCTTCTGACACCATTTATTGAATAGTCTGTACTTCTTCCACTGAATACAGTATTTTATATCTTCCAATGTGTTTCTCCTTTTCCCCTACAGCTGGGTAGTGATGAGGCCCTCATTTCTGAATTAAGAAGTAATAGTGTCTTTCCATTTCTGAATAGGGGAAATCAGAGTATGGAGAAACGGCACATTGACCCGTCAAAGAAGAGGTCATATCTTTGTATCTACAAATTAGGGAAGTCAGTATGTTGGTCAACAAATATTCCCATGTGTCTGTCTTCTAATGATTTGGTCTGGTTATATTTCCTGACCATTAGGGCTGGCCGAGATCCTATGACAGCTTCTGACAAATTGTGAGTGAACATGTTACGTGTCAGTTTGAAGCAAGAACATCTAGTTGCTGGTGTGAGACTTTCCAGAACTCTATTTCCTGTTGGATGGCAATTGACAGTATTCAAGAAGGTGGCTGCCTCTTTAGTCTGGGTCCTTGAATGACGACAATGAGGAAAGTTCTCCTGCCCTTTTGTATTGGAAGTATAGCGTGGCCCATAGATAAACCTCTCTTGTTATAAGCTACTAAGATTTGGAGCTCATTTTTTTTCGGAAGCACAACCAAGTTTATCTCCACTTACACACCTATTCTCTTTCAGTATTTCAATTTGATTTTTTTTTTTTTTTTTTTTTGTCATTAACTGAACTCCCATTAGAGGGTTTTCTAGGGAGAAGAGAGGATGGACACTAGGGAGAATAAGACAATTTTAGAAAAAAAGTAAGTGAGATAATAGCTTCCGATTTAATTCAGGGGTAACTTTTTTTTTTCCAGGTAATCTGGGGCTCTCATAATGTTTGCCAAAGCAACAAGGAATTTCCTTAAAGAAGTTGATTCTGGAGGTAACCTGATTGCAGTATCAACCTTGAATGACTCTGATAAATTACAACTTCTAAGTCTGGTGACCAAAAAAAAGAGATACTGGCGCTGGCAGAGACCCAAGTACCAGTTTTTATCTGTCACCCTTGGAGATGTGCTCACAGAAGACCAGTCTCTGAGTCCAGGTAGGTTCCTTTGGGTATATGCTACAGTTAGTTCTGGAAAAGATGATGCTTCATCTTTTAGGTTACATACTGTCTTGAGTGATTATAAGATAAGACCTTATAATGAATTATCTCCTTTCTTTGTATACCATCTTAAAGATGTACCCTTTCTTTAAATGAACAAAATTCTATAGGCCAGACATGAAAAGTTATAGCTTAAGTTTTAAAATAAATTGCAGTTTTTGGTATTAAAGTAATCCATGCCCACCATAGGTGTTGTGGCCACTGAGCATAAATTAATTGATTCAGATCCTACATATCCATCGGGAGGGTGTGAAAAGTTTCATTACTCACCTAATGAAGCTTTCTGGGGAGACCAGGATAGGCTCTCAAGCTGGTCCGAAAGGAGCTAGAGAAAAGGGGAGGTAAAGAGATAGAATTTCTGTCTGGATAGCAGTTTGTACAACCTAAGACTTCCTTTTTATCAGAAAATCACATTGTTCTGGCCTAAATCTAGTAGACAGATTGAGCGCTTGCCATGTACCAGGCTCTGTATTATGTAATTTACATACATCAACTTGTAACAGAATCCATCAGGAAGGCATTATCTCCATATTAGATATGAGAAAACTGAGGTTCAGGGAGACGAATGTTAGCCGGTTCTTCTAGCTAGGAATATTGGAATAGTGACTACAATCTTAAGCTCTTACCAACTGTTCTATGCTACTCCCCAAAGAATTTCCCAAAGTGTCTGTATTCCATAAGAATAATAAAATAGGAAAGACCTTTGAATTAAGGGCATTTTCACAGTCTTCTTATCTTTGGTGGTGGTAAGAGAGATGATTCTGTTTTGTAAATTGGAAAGATAATGATGGGTGATGAATTCTCATTAACTTTTATTGAGGAACAGGTTTTCTTGACAGGAGTGAAAGAAATACAGGTGTTGGGGGGCAGTGAGCGGATGGAAAGAAGAAGCCTTTCAGACTTCAGGCAGAATGCCTTATGAAGTATAACCAGGAGCCCAGGGGAGCCTTGGGGCAGAGAAATGAAAAAACCCCAGTGTGCAGTTTCTAAGAGGCTCTAAGTGTAGCCATACCCAATGACAGTAACTGAGACTATTTTTATGGTGGTATTTGGTTGGATTACAAATGAGAACAGTAGAAATCTGGAGACATGAGAAGGCGGGCAGTTCAGAGATAAAATCATCAGATGTTTATCTTTAGTGTCCAGAAAAGAAAGGCAGAGCTAGAAGGCAGCGTGATAGTCATCTGGATGTGACCAGATAAGGAACATAGTAATTCCCAGAGGACTTGATGGAAGCTGGGATGCTTTGTGGGTGGCGGCATCTTCCTAGGTCTGGGAAGCCAGAAAGGAAGGGTAGAGAGTCTGGTCCTTGTGTGTTCTAGGATGGTGCTGGAAAGAGGGAGGGAGGACAGACGTACCCACTGACTTTAGCAGGAATAGAGATCAGGCATGATAAGGAATTAAGTGGTCAGGTAGAGTCAGTATAAACAGGTAAGTGTGGGAAGGGGAATTTTTTCATAGAGATGGCCATGAAGGCCAGGGGAATGTTCTCCAAGACCAATGGTGGGAAGGAAAGATGTCCAGGAACCACTTGACTGACCTGCTAGATCCCACATAAGGCAGACCACTCTGTCGTAAGTAGGGGCGGCTATTTCCACTCTGCTTAGGTGTCATCCTCATGAAGTCTCTTTATAGTCTTCGCCTTGAAAAAGCGCATATTTAAACTATTCTGTTTTATAATCTGGATAGGGGTTAAATGGATGTTTCCTTTAAAGTTTATTTTTTATTATTATTTTTTAATGTTTTGTTTATTTCTAGGAGAGAGAGAGAGAGACAGCATGAGCAGGGGAGGGTCAGAGAGAGAGGGAGTCACAGACTGTGAAACAGGCTCCAGGCTCTGAGCTGGCAGTCAGCACAGAGCCCGACGCGGGGCTCGAACCCACGAACCGCGAGATCATGACCCAAGCGAAAGTCGGACGCTTAACCGACTAAGCCACCCAGGTGCCCCTAAAGTTTATTTTTAAGAGGTCTCTACGCCCAACGTGGGGCTCAAACTTACAGCCTTGAGGTCAAGAGTCACATGCTCTTTCAAATGAGCCAGCCAAGTGCCCCTGGATCCTTACTTTAACATTATTTGGTAATTTCTTCAGATACTTTTGGGGCACCTGTCTATATGCGTATATGTTGGAACTGAAAGACACACACACACCCAGTAGAACGCTTGGCCACCAGTTCACAACGATGAACTGGTTCCATTTTCTTTTGCACATACATACAGCATGGCTGCCAGCTTTCCATTTTGAATGCAAACTTCATGTTTCCCATGGATTTCCACAGGATTGGAAAGGTAGATGACCTAAGGCAGGGAGGTGGCTGTATTATCATCAGACTCTTTTGCATGTCTCATTCACTCCAGTGGTCGTGGAGTCGGACTTTGTGAAATATGAGGGCAAGTTTCACAACCATGTGAGTGGGTCCATCGAGACGGCAATAGGGAAGGTCAAGCTGAATGTTGGAGGCAAAGGCCTTGTGGAAAGCCAGTCTTCATTTGGAACCCTGAGGAAGCAGGAGGTGGACTTGCAGCAGCTCATCAGAGATTCTGCTGAGAGGTAATAAGAATTCTGTTTGACATTTTGGATTTTGACGTGCATCACATTTAAAGGTCATTCGTTTGGACCTTTGTAAAAAGGGTGACAGATGGGAACTTTGCCCCAAAGCAAACATTATTGAACGTCTGTGGTGCTGAAACTTGATCAGAGCTTATCTTTTACTCTGGAATTTTTTTTATTGTTCTTAGTTTGAGTGGGGAGACCTGGAAAGCACCATTTTTTAATTTAGGTATAATCGATATATTCATTTCAGGTGTGCAGCATAATGATTTGCTATTTGTCTATATTGCAAAATGATCACCACACTAAGTCTAGATAATACTTATCACCATGCGTAGTTGTAAATATAATTTTCCTTGCGATGAGAACTTTTAAGATTTATTCTTAGCAACTTTCAAGCATGCAATACAGAATTATTAACTACAGTCACTGTACTGTACATTATATCCCCATGACTTACTTATGTCATAACTGGAAGTTTGTACCTTTTGATCTTCTTTACCCATTTCACCTACTCCTCACCCTCCACGTCTGGTAATCACTAATCTAATCTCTGTATGTAGGAGCTCGTTTGTTTTGATTCCATATATAAGATCATGCTGTATTTGTCTTTTTCTGTCTGATTTATTTCACTTAGCATAATGCCTTGAAGGTCCATCCCTGTTTTTGCAGGTGGTAAGATTTCTTTCTTTTAAGTGGCTGAATAATATTCCATTGTATGTATATTAACATAGGTTTCTGACCAATTCCAACAGTGTCTGAGAATTCATCTCAGTGCTGATACTAACCACTTAAAGGTAGTAGCAGATTCATAGGTGAAAGTTTTAGTCCTAAAAGACTGCCCTCAACTCTTACTCTGTATCAGATGCCACCAGCAAGCCCAGGCTGTTAGCTGTGCTTCGGACAACTGGCTACAGACTGGAGGTTACCGTGTCCTCCTTCCTGGACTTCAGATGCCATTCACAAGTCTAAGTTATTACCTGTACTTCTTTTTTTTTTTTTTTAAATATATATATCTTTAAATTTATTTCTGAGAGAGAGAGAGATAGCATGAACAGGGGAGGGTCAGAGAGAGGGGGAGACACAGAATCTGAAACAGGCTTCAGGCTCTGAGCTGTCAGCACAGAGCTGACACGGGGCTCGAACCCATGAACTGTGAGATCATGACCTGAGCTGAAGTTGGATGCTTAACTGACTGAGCCACCCAGGTGCCTCTATTACCTGTATTTCTGACCAACTGTCTAAAAACCAGATTCCTATGACCTCCTCCTTGAGTTCAAGTAATTTTGGTAGAGAAGCTAACAGAACTCAGAAACATTTTACATACTAGGCCACTGGCTTCTTATAAAAGGATGTAACTTAGGAATAGCCAGGTGGTTGGGGGAGGGAGAAGGGTGTGGAGCTTTCATTCTCTCTCCAGGTCACCACTCTTTCCAAATCTTCACGTGTTCGCTAATCTGGAAACCCTCTGAACCCTGTCTGTTTGGGTTTTTATGGGCTTTATAACATAGGCATTATTAAGTCCTCATCAGCCAGTGATGATCGATTCAACCTTCAACCCCTCTCCCCACCCCAGAGACTGGGGTGGGGGGTACTAAAGTTAAAACCTTTGAATTACACTGTTGACTCCCCAGATAATCAGTCCCCATCTTTAGGTTACTAAGGACTTTCCAAAAGCCACTTTTATCTCTTACCACACGAAATTCCAAGGGTTTTAAGGAGCTCAATGCCAGAAACTGGATTAAAGACCAAGTGCTGTATATATTTACTATAAATCACAATATAACATATATATGCCATATTTCCTTATCTGTTTATCCATCTCTGGACACTTAGATTGTTTCTGTATCTTGGCTGTTGTAAATGCCATCGTGAACACGGGAGTGCAGATATCTTTTCAAGTTAATGTTTAACTACTTTGCAAAAATACCCAGAAGTGAAATTTCTGGATTATATAGTAGTTCTGTTTTAAATTTTTGAGGAAACTTCATACTGTTTTTCATAGTGGTTGCACCAATTCACAACTCCACCAACAGAGCCAAGGTTACCATTTCTGCACATCCCCTCCAACTCTTGTTATTTCATGTCTTTTTGATAATAGCTATTCTAACAGGTGGGAGGTGATATCTCATCGTGGTTTTGATTTGCAATTCCTTGATGATTAGATTGATGATGTTAAGCATCTTTTCGTGTGGCCATTGGTTATCTGTAGGTCTTCTTTGGAAAAATGTCTATTCATATCTGCCATTTTTAAAAATTGAATTTCTTTTTTGCTATTGAATTGTATGAGCTCTTTATATAGCTTATATATTAACCCTGTATCAGGTATATTATTTGCAAAATTTTTTTTCTCATTCAGTAGGTTCCCTTTTCATTTTGGTGATGGTTTCCTTTGCTGTGCAGAAGGTTTTTAGTTTGATGTAGTCCCACTTGCTTATTTTTACATTTGTTGCTTTTGCTTTTCATGTCAGATTCAAAAAATCATCGCCAAGACCAATGTCAAGGAACTTACCACCTATGTTTTCTTCTAGCAGTTCTATGGTTTCAGGTGTAACATTCAAGTCTTTAATCCATTTTAAGTTAATTTTTGTGTATGGTGTTATCGTAGACTCAGTCTAAAGTTCTTTCTTCCCCAGCAAGAAATCAGATGCAGGATTAAAATACAAGAGATGACTAATTTCTGGGAAAAGACAAGAGCCCCGAATAACAGTCCTTACTCTGTATTTATTAAGATCAGAAGGCTTGTGATGGGTGTGTCCAAAGAGACAATGAATCTGTGAACATTAACTCATGGGCATGAGGGAAAGGAGGTTTTGAAGATATATGGTGTTTGGAGTCTGGGTCAACGTAAAACAAAATGCTGGCATTGGGCACATGGTTGTTAATGGCAGAAGGAGGTGCCATGTCTGTTTATCTTAGCTAGCCTAGGGGATAAGACAGAGCAAGTAACCTCAGGGTTAACAAGGCACCTTTTTCTTTTTGATAAACAGCTCTGCTCTGGGTAGCATCACCCATAGCAGTCTATAGCCCTATTTACCTGTTTACCTAATTTGGTCCTTCCTTCCTGTGAAAGCAGTTTTCTGCTATAGTACTAAATTGGGAGGGGTTTTTGCCCTGAATACCTAATCTTGCTTACCTCATATACCTTTGTATTGGGGCCTTTGCCCCCCATGTCTATTCTGGGGGCCTTTGCCCCCTCCTGCTCTTTCCTGGGGTCCTAATCTTGTTTACCCAAGTTTGGGTGAGAGCATCCTATGGCTTTGTAATTCCTTATGCCTTGTTAGCCCATTGGTACAAGCCCAGGGAATTTCTAAGCTTATTCCCCACGTGGTGTAAGACAGTGGTCCGTTTTTATTCTTTTGCATGCACTGTCAAGTTTTCTCCATACCATTAATTGGAGAGACTATCCTTTCCTCATTGTATATTTTAGACTCTTTTGTCCTTAATTAAATGACCACTTACACATTCATGGGTTTATTTCTGGGCTCTCTATTCTGTTCCATTGATCTATATGTCTGTTTTTAATGCCAGTACCATACTGTTTTGATTACTGCAGTTTTGTAATATAGTTTGAAAGAAGGCCATGTGATGCCTCCAACTTTGTTCTTCTTTTTTTAAGATTTCTTTGGCTACTCAGGGACTTTTGCGGTTCCATTTAAATTTTAGAATTGTGTTCTCCGTTACTGTGATAAATGCATTGATATTTTAGTTGGAATTACATTAAATCTGTAGATTGTTTTGTGTAGTAGGGACATTTTAATAATATTTTTCCAGAGCACCTGGGTGGCTCAATAGGTTGAGTGTCTGACTTCAGCTCAGGTCATGATCTCCTGGTTTGTGGGTTCAAGCCCCACATCAGGCTCTGTGCTGACAGCTAGCTCGGAGCCTAGAGCCTGTTTCCAATTCTGTGTCTCCCTCTCTCTGGCCCTCCCCTGCTCACGCTGTCTCTCTCTCTCAGAAATAAATAAAACATTTAAAAAATAATATTATTTAATATATTTTAATATATTATTAATAATATCCCATTAGCACAGAATAACTTATTTACGTCTTTGTCAATTTATTTTATCAGTGTCTTACAGTTTTCAGTATGCAGAATATTCACCTTCTTGGTTAAATTTATTTTAAGGTGGGTTTTTTTTGATGCAATAATAAATGGAATTGTTTTCTTAATTTCTTTTTGGATGTTCATTATTAGTGTAGAGAAATGCAAGAGATTTTTATGTATTGATTTTATATCCTGGAACTTTACTGAATTCATTTGTTCTAATGGTTTTTTGGTGGAGTTTTTAGGGTTTCCTATATGTAATTTTATGTCATATGCAAATAGTGGTAGTTTTACTTCTTCCTTTCCTGTTTGGATGCATTTTGTTTCTTGCCTCATTGCTCTGGCTAAGGCTTTATGTTGAATAAAGTGGTAAGTGTGGGCATCTTTGTCTTGTTCCTGTTCTTACAGGTAAAGCTTTCAGATTTTCACTGTTAAGTATGATGCTAGCTATAAGCTTGCCATATGTGGCCTTACTATGTTGAGGCATGTTTCCTCTATACCTACTATGTTCAGAGGTCTTATCATAAAGGGATGTTAAATTTTGTCAACAGTGCTTTTTCTGCCTCTTTTGAGATGGTATTATTATCTTTCATTTTGTTAAGGGGGTGTATCACATTGATTGATTCATGGATATTGAACCATTCTTGTATCTCTGGTGTAAATCCTACTTGATGATTATGTAAGAACCTTTAATATGGTGTTTTATTTGGTTTGCTAATATTTTGTTAAAGATTTATGCACCTATGTCCATCATGGATATTGGCCTGTAATTTTTTTCTTTTTATAAAACTGAGGTATAATTGACATGCAGCATTGTATTAGTTTCAAGTGTACGGCATAAAGATTTGATGTCTCTCTATGTTGTGAAATGATCACCACATTAAGTCTTTTTAACATCTCTTACCCTAGTGGTCTGTACTTTTATGTGGTGTCCTTGGCTACTTTGAGTATCATGGTTCTGCTGGCATTATAAAATGAGTTTGGAAGGGTGTTCTCTCCTTTTCTGTTATTTGGGAGACTTTGAAAAAGATTGCTATTCTTCAAAGGTTTGGTAGAATTCACCAATGAAGTTATCTGGTCCTGGACTATTTGTTGGGAGATGTTGATTACTACTACAATCTCCTTGTTAGTAATTGGTCTGTTAGATTTTTAATTTTTTTTCCTGATTCAATCTTGGTAGGTTGTATATTTCTAGACATTTATCCATTTCTTTTAGGTTGTCCAATCTGTTGGCGTATAATTGTTGTAGTCTCTTATGATCCTTTGTGTTTCTGTGGTACTAGTTGTAATACCTTCCCTTTCATTTCTCATTTTATTTGAATCTTTTTCTTGGTGAGTCTAGCTAAAAGTTTGTCAGTTTTGTCTATCTTTCCAAAGAAGCCTCCGTTTCATCGATCTTTCCTATTTTCTTATTAGTCTCTATTTTATTTACTTCTCTGATGTTTGTTATTTCCATTCTCCTCTTAAGTTTGGGCTTTGTTCTTATTCTAGTTCCTTGAAGTATACTATTAGGTTGTTTATTTGGGGTCTTGTTTCTTGAGGTATAGGCATTTATTGTGAGGTACTTCCCTCTTAGAACTGCTTTTGTTGCATCCCATAAGTTTTGATGTATTTCTATTTTCATTTGTCACAAGGTATTGTTTTGTCTTCTGATTTCTTGTTGGCCCATTGGTTGTACAGCATGTTGTTTAATCTCCACATAATTGTGAATTTTCCAGTTTTCTTCTGGTAATTGGTTTTACCATAATGGTCAAAACAGATTCTTGATGTGATTTCAGTCTTCTTAAATTTGTTTTGTGGCCTAACATATGGTCTATCCTAGAGAATGTTACAGATGCACTTGAGAGGAATGTGTATTCTGCTGCTTTTGGATAGAAGGTTCTGTATGTATCTCTTAAGTCCTTCTGGTCTAATGTGTCATTTAAGGCTGATGTTTCTCTGCTGCTAATCTGAGATGACCTATCCATTGATGAACGTGGGTTATTAAAGTCTCATACTGCTGTATTGCTGTCTATTTCTTTCTTTAGGTCTGTTAATATTTGTTTTATGTATTTAGGGGCTCTACTATGTTAGATGCATAAGCATTTACAAATGTTACATCCTCTTTAATTTTTTTAATGTTTTATTTATTTCTGAGAGAGACAACGTGAACAGGGGAGGGTCAGAGAGAGAGGGAGATACAGAATCTGAAACAAGCTCCAAGCTCTGAGCTAGCTGTCAGCACAAAACCCAGTGTGGGGCTCAAACCCACAACTGTGTGATCATGACCTGGGCCGAAGTCGGACGCTTAACTGACTGAGCCACCCAGGTGCCCCAGAAATGTTATATCCTCTTGTTGGGTGACTCCTTTAACATTAAAGAATTCTCTTTGTTGTTATTACAGTTTTTGTTTTGAAGTCTGTTTTGTCTTGTAGAAGTATAGCTAGCCCAGCTTTCTTTTGGTTTCCATTTAAAACATTTTTTTATGTTTGTTTATTTTTTGAGAGAGAGAGTGTGAGAACAAGTGAGCGCAAAAGCTGTGGAGGGTAGAGAGAAATCCCAAGCAGGCTTCACCTTTTTAGCACAGAGTCCAATGTGGGGCTCAAAATCCAGAACTGTGAGGTCGTGACCTGAGCCGAAACCAAGAGTTGGACTCTCTGCTGACTGAGCCACCCAGGTGCTTCTCTTTCGGTTTCCATGTACATGCAATATTTTTTTTCAGCCCTTTACTGTCAGTTTGTATGTCTTTACATTTTAAGTGAGTGAGTCTCTTGCAAGCAGTATATAGATGGGTCTTGGGTGGGTTTCTTTTGTTTTTTATTTAATCCATTCAGCCACTCTTTGTGGGGTTTTTTTCCACATTCCAATAAATTTATCCTGTAAAAACAATACATTTTTTGTTTTTGATTTTTTTTTTACAGTAAACTTTTCAGCTATAAACCTCGAATACGTGAAAGATGGCCCAAGGACAACATAACAGGATTGATAAAACCCAAACTGACTAAACGAGCTCTCACAGTATAAGCTGGCATAAAAATAAATACAATTCTCTATTATCACAATAGCAACAATAATGTACACATAATAATGGTTGGTGGATGGATATCAACTATTCTAATTCTAGCTCCAAAAGAAAACAATGGTTCATTTCAATGGTTCATTTAAAATATCTGGTTTCCCATAGGGCTCCTGCTGATTCCAGCTTTCAACTGTAAAGTATCCACCTTGAGTGATTAGCTCAAATTGTATTGGCATTGGGAAAAAGTAAATCATTGCCTTTATTTTAGAATAACACAAAAAGACTCACTAACTTCACATATAAAAACTGAGTTTGTGTACATAACCATGAGTTTTGAGAAGTATAAGCTGCTGACTAGCTATTTCTAATACGGAATAGATATTTTACAATATGGTTAAACTTTACACATGGCCTCAAAACTGAAGGGCAATTTCAATTTTGTCTTCAGTATGCCAACATTATGTGTTTACTCTTTGTGTTTTTATCGGCGTATTTAGTCCACTTACATTTAAGAGAAGCACCCTAAAAGGATGTTACTTCAGGAAAATATGTTCTTTTTTTTTTTTTTCAATTATACTATTTATAAAATGCCAACAAGGGGCATATGCTATGTCCTACATTTTTGACTGTTGGTATCAGAAGAAGGAAAATGAGATTCCCCTCTGGCTTCTGCTTATTTTCTGATTAGGAAAAGAAGAAATCTAAGTAGAGGCTTGAGCAGAAGAGCTGGTCTTCAGTTTTGAAATCTTGTAGAAAACCCCACAGTTGTTCATTGTTTAGCTTGTAGTAGGCACAATTTACCTAGTGTAAGTCATTATTTTTACTTTATGATTATTGAATAGTCAATAATTTTGTCGAGTGCCTACTATGTGCCATGTACCATTCTGCATGCTTGGGGTGCTGCAGTGAACAAAATGCCGACATCTCTGCTCTACATTCCATTGGGGAGAGACACAACTATACACCTTAGTAAGAAATATAATAGGTTGATAGGGATTGGTGGATTGGAGAAAAATATAGCTGGGAATGTTGGAGGGGGGGGAGGGAGGGGGGGATAGGGTGTGCTAGGAACAGGGGCTGTGGTTTGGAAAAGTAGCCAGAGAAGCCATTGCGGAGAAGTTGGCATCAGAACAAAGATTTGAGGAGGATAGATCTGAGTACAGGGGTATCCTGGGCAAGAATGATGTGGGCAGAGGTCGGTGTGGCTGGAGCTAAGTAAGCTGGGAAGGCAAAGGAGAGCCCGGCGTGGGGGAGGGCAGGTAAAAGGAGCAGATGGCAGGTTCTTCAGGGACTTACTGGCTGCTGGAAGGAGTAGGTCTTATGTAGACTAAGAGGGGAAGCCGCCAGAAGACTTGGAGCAAAGAAGTGACACGATGGGTCTTAAGTGTTTAGAAGGATCTTGCTGGCTGCTGGGTCGAGAAAAGACTGGATAGGCAGAAGCAAGGAGTCCCATCGAGAGATTATTGCAGTAATCCTCACGAGAGATGATGTTTCGGTTTATACATTAACCTATGTGTGTTTTCACGTGTAGTTTTACTACTCTTTTCTTTCTTCTTTTTAACCCTTTTCGTTTGAAAACAGAAAATACAACTCCAAATAAAGAGAAAACTCACATTTAAGTATAGGTGATTTATCTTCACTTTCCCAACATAGGAAAAGGATTATAGGGATTATAAAATACATGTGTAAATAATACCATAAAAGTCTTATATCAAGCATTTAGTGGGTGGATTTTGTGTAGACATTGAGAATGTTGGGGCAGCCGCAGTCTTCAAAACTCAATCATTAACGTCTGGTGCTTAATGGACTTGAAAGACCTTGGCCATTATCCATTTCCTCCTGGTACTTTCTAGGATCCCAAGACCCGGGCAGGAATCTCCCTTTGGTCAGAGAACTTTAAGCTCTGTCTGGTGACACCAGGTGGAAGGGACAGATAGCGTCTCTTTCTCTGATAGTCATAGTCTTTATTTTCCTTTGTCTAGGGTTTTTTGTTTTGTTTTTTTGTTTGTTTGCTAGAGAGACAGTTTCCTTTTCTACTCCAATACTTGGGACATCCCAGAGAAATATTTGTTGTTTACTTGAAAATAAAATTTATTTGGGCAGCCTGTAGTTTCGTTTGCTAGGTCTGGTAAATAAGGGGGAAGAAGAGAGGTGGGCTGGCATTGTTGGTACGGGGTGAGGGTGGGGGGGGACTCTGTTTCTCAGTCATCAGACCTCCCTCCATAGGTTAGCCCTGTTTTGCAGTTTTGTTACTTCTATTTCATGAACCACCTTTGGGAATGTTTTATCATCACACTTCCCAGTACAGGTTTTCCAAACCCTCTTCATGATTCAGGTGTAGAAGATTGTGCCGACAGGACGCATAAGGAGCGGGCTCTGTGAGTAGGGTGGGAGAAAATATTGTGAAGAGAAGGTAGTTACCATCAGCAGTGGTAGGTGGGATTGTAGGGAGAGAGGGAGGGAAGGAAACAAGCATCTGCTGAGCACCCACTGTGTGCCAGGCACTTGATGGCACAGACATAAAGTGTGCATTTACTCTGCACAGCTCTCTTCTTTTGCAGCGAAGGAGCTAAGGCTCAGGGAGGAAAAGTACCTTGGTTTCAGTCCCATAGCTCAATTTGGATGCTGGAGCTGGGCTTCATCCCAGGATCTCCTGGCTCCAGAGCTCCTGTTCCTTCCTCTAAAATCGTGTGTAAGTGACTGTGAGGCAAAGAAACTGGCGGAGCTAAAAGTCGCTGGAGTTCTAGCACAGGATGAAAGGGAAAGTGTGAATCCCGGTTTCCAGTGGTCCAGCTGCACACCTGAGCAAGCCCAGTGCCCAGCTGGGCCTGCCCCCCCCCGGAGATGCTGTACGCAGGCGTTCGATCACCTCAGGGGTGTCATTAGAAACCTGTTCATAAAAGAACACATTTAACATCTAGAAATGGAGGATGCATCTTACAGCAGACTCACCTCTTCCTTGTTCTGTTATTAGAGGAAAGGGTGAGCTGCAGAGGACGAGATGGATGGCAAGGGGAGACCCTCCCAGTCATGAGATAGAGATCACAGAAAGCTAATATTCTTCTTACTTCATACTGGAGTCATAAAGTCTTATCCACATCATCTGCCTGTCTTTGGACTCTCTTAACATCATTGGATTGATAAGGTGCTCTTTGACATACATGTGGCCTTGGGAGTGGTAATTAGTAATGCCTAAGAACTGTGCGTTCTTGAAGGCTTATCTGCAGTCAGTCATTTTTATTTCAGGTAATTTAGATAAATTGTCACCTGTGTAAAAGTTATTTTAGCCCTCAGAATTCATATTTGCTCTATTGTCCGTGAGATGTGTGTACATCCCAAAAGCAAACTTCATTTCTCCTTGAAAAAACAAGCACCTGTATATATAACATTTATCTAGTTTTGTTGGCATGAAGGTGTTCCAATAGAATTAGCCTTCCAGACACCTGGAGCTGACCCCTTTGAATGAGAGCTCTATTTATCTTAAAATATTCTTTAAGAAAAGAATTTTTAAGTCTATTTATTTTGAGAGACAGAGTACGTAGGGAAGGGACAGAGAGAGGGGGAGAGAGGTAGAATCCCAAGCAGGGAATGGGTGCAGTGCTCAATCCCATGAACCATGAGATCAGGACCTGAGCTGAAATCAAGAGTCGGATGCTCAATTGACTGAGTCACCCAGGTGCCCCAACTTAAAACATTCTTAATTGAAAATCATGCTAAAATATATCAGGAGTTTCTCTCTCTTCCTCCTCTCCCCCTCCTCCTTCCTCTCCTCCTCCTCTTTTTTTAAGTTTATTTATTCGTTTTGAGAGAAAGAAGAAAAGGGCAGAGAGGGAGAAAAAGAATCCCAAGTAGGCTCCACACTATCAGTGCAGAGCCTGATGTGGGGCTTGAATTCATAAACCGTGAGATCATGACCTGAGCCAAGATTAAGAGTCGAATGCTTAAGTGACTGAGTCACCCAGTGCCCCTGCTGCTGCTTTTTTTTTAAAATGGAGAATACCACATTTATTGAGATCTTTTCCTAATTATTTGTATTCACGTTTTATTTTATTTTTTTCAGTTTTTTTTTTTAGTGTTTATTTTGAGAGAAAAAGCATGTGAGCAAGGGAGGGCCAGAAAGAGAGGGTGATAGAGAATCCCAACCACGCTCCACACTGTCTGTACAGAGACGGACATGGGGCTTGATCCTATACACTATGAGATCGTGACCTGAGCCAAAACCAAGAGTCAGACACTTAACTAACTGAGGCACCCCAGTGCCCCAAGAATCACGTTTTGTTTTTAAGATACATCATTATTCAAAATCTAAAAATATTTTAAATTAAAAAACTTTTAAAAAATGTTTTAAAGATGTTATTTTTAAGTAATCTCTACACCCAATGTGAGGCTTGAACTTACAGCCCCGAGATCAAAAGTCACATGCTCTACCCACTGATCAGGTGCCCCAGATGTATCATCATTTTGAAATAAACTCTTATTTTTCTGCCTTGTCTTCCATTGTCAGTGGCCATATGTTACCACCTTAAGCCTTAAGCGTAACTACCACAAATCACCCCTCTCTGTCCCTCGTTTATTGCTTCTAATCTCCTAGGGTCTTGGGGATGTTTATTCCTGGTAAATGAGTTCCGGAATTTGGTATGTCATTGTGCCCCTGGCTTCAGTTTCCTCAGCTGTCGGTGAAGTCGCAAGACTAGATGATTGCGGGCTTCCTCCTGGTTAAATGTCAGAAGTGAGTGGCCTATGGAGCGCATGCGTCAGCCACTTCTCCCTGGGTTCCAGCGTTGGTTTCAGCTGGTTTCCAGACCAGATAGCATTCTCCACCTATGTTGCATTGGAAAGCAAATCCTGGTAAGACAGATTAAAGTTCTGCATGAAAATGTGATAATTACAAATTTGGCGGCTCATTAAGAATTCCAGCTTAAGAGGCTCCTGGCTGGTTTAGTTGGCAGAGCATGCAACTCTTGATCATGAGTTCAAGCCCCACGTATGGGCATGAAGTCTACTTAAAAAAAAAAAAAAATTCCAACTTAAAAATTATGTGGAACTAATAGATCTTTCAAGCAATCATATAGCAGTGACAAACCTTCATAATAATTTATATTTCAAAATTGCACTCAATCTTCTATCTAAACACTTTCAAATTCCAAAGTTTTACACGCAAAAAATTGTAAATTCTACTCTTTATTATGGCCCACGTTTGACCTCTCTAATGTTACTGAAGTAGCTCTCATGAGTATTGTTTCTTTTTTTTTTTTTAAGCTTATTTATTTATTTTGAGAGAGAGAAACCCTAACAGGGAGAATCTCAACATGTGGCTCAATCTCATGACCATGAGATCATGACCTGAGCTGATATCTAAAGTACTACCAATTTAGCCACCCAGATGCCCCTCATAAACAACTGTTTCAAAGTGCCATCAACTCTTACCTTATTTAAAAGTTCTTTGAGGTCAGGGATTTGAGGGCCCAGGTCTTTCTTAAAGCATCCATGCAGTGAAGTGGGAACTGGTCTTCTTTGATAAATTTCCCTGTGGCCAGCAGATAGTTTGGAAATCCTTCTGTCTTCATGCTTGACTCAGTGCAGGCATCATTTTTTTATTTTGAGAGAGAGAGAGAGAGAGAGATGTCAGCAGGGGAGGGGCAGAGAGAGAAGGACACAGCAAATCTGTGCTGTCAGCACAGAGCCCTCCATGGGGCTCAAAGTCATGAACCATGAGATCATGGCCTGAGCCGAAATCAAGAGTCAGATGCTTGACTGACTGAGCCACCCAGGCTCCCCCTGGGCATCATTATTATTTTTTAATTAAATTTATAAAATTTATTAAAAGATTTTTTAAATATAGATTATTGTCAAGGTGGTTTCCATATAACACTCAGTGCTCATTATTTTAAATAGAGTTTGTGCCTAACAATTTAAGAACTTAGGACCACGCATACTTAGAGAACAAGAGTATACTGAATTTGGTCCTTTCCTTTATTCTTTTTTTTCCTTTGTTTCTTCTTCATGGTTAGCTTTTAAGTAGTCAAACCAGGGGAGTGCATCCTGAGGTCTGGGGGTGGGAACAGCTAGGAGTCTCTTCATGCTTTTCTCTTGGTGTTGGTAGGAGGGGTATTTTTGGCCTCTCATGGAGTGGTAAACTTCAGGCTCATTTTTTAAATAAATAAATAAAAAAAGCTGATTGTGGAAACATATATACAGAAGTATAAAGAGTGGTTAACAAGCAGTCCTATACGACCTCCTCCTACTCCTGGCTTAAAAGAGATCTTTTTCTTCAAACCAAGACAAAGAAACCATCTTTTTCTCCTTCAGTGCCCTGGATTTCATTAATAAAATGGAATTAGTGTTTCTAAGGCATTTGTGTGGAAACTAAATGAGAGAATATAAATAAAGCATGGCACGTGCCAGGATCTCACTGCATGTAGCTATTACTGTGAACACTTTGCTAACCATTGCTATTATTACGAGCTTCAAATAGAACTTGGTAATACAAGCCAGGAAAGGTCAGAGCTGTTGGAGGGAAATGTGTGACTTAGCCTTTGATAATAGAGCAGAGAGATGCTGAGTTTCAGAAGAGAAATAAAGTCAAGCCCTTGGAATTTCTGATGTGTAGCATTTCTGACGTTTGCATCTTGGAGGAGTCAGGCAGCCGTGTAGCCTCCATTGGGACCCCCGCTGCGCAAGGACTAACTACCTTCAGTGAAAGTGGGAGAGGCTCTGGTCTGTGCCTGTGACAACAGCCTGGCTTCTCCCGGAATGAGTGTGGACCAGACATGTAGCTGTGCCACGAAGTCTGGAGAAGAGTAAGCTGTTCTTTCTGCATGTTTTGTTCTAGGACATGCTTGTTCAGTTCTTGAATAAAGATGTACCCAGCCCTCGTACAACATCAGTAAGACGTTAATAGCCTTGTCTTGGTGGGAAATGCAACTGTGAAGCTTTCAAGGGCCCACCAAGTCTACTGTTCTTAAAAGGTGTCTTTTCTGGGGCACCTGGGTGGCTCAGTTGGTTAAGCATCTGACTTCAGCTCGGGTCATGATCTCACAGTTCATGAGTTTGAGCCCTGAGTCGGGCTCTGTGCTGACAGCTCAGAGCCTGAAGCCTGCTTTGGATTCTGTGTTTCTTTCTCTCTCTGCCCCTTTACCACTCATGCTCTGTCTCTGTCTCTCAAAAAGATGAATAAATATTAAAAATTTTTTTTAAAGATGTCTTTTCTGAGACCCCCACCCCAGGCCACACTCATCTCTGTGCTATTTGAAAGTCAGTCAACTTCTTGTTATTTTTTTCAAATTATTCTGTCTCCTGGTTTTAGTCTTAGGTCTGAGGATTGGGGGCTGCTAGAAGCTTGTCTGACCTTGTGTTATTTTTATCCACAGTGTAATCTTAGCTAACAACCCCTCATGTGGGAGATGAAGGTGGTCTGGGGACTCTTTCACATGTTTGATCCTGGGAGTGGTTTTTATTTTTGTACAGAAACCATCCTGTCCTATGAACTTTACTTTGGCAGGTTACTTCAGATCTTTGTGGAACTAGGTAAAATTTAAGTCCTGAGGAGAGATGTTCAAGTACTATTTTCTTCTAAGATCAGTAGACCTTCTCCTATTTCATCAAATCCCAGATGTCATCCAGTGTAAGATGCACTGCTATTTTACATACCACTAAGAAAGAACACTGCCGGTTAAGCCCTGTCACCCATCAATTTTAAAACTTCCTGATTTCAGATATGTTAAGATGTGAAAAAAAAGGTGTGTTTTAAAATTGATGAGATGTGGGATTCAAAATTGGATTGCCTGGAACAAATCAGGAGTTCAAGTTCAGAGGAGCAAGTGTTTATCCCACCTGGGCTCTTAACACACATCTGACACATGGACTGTACCCATTACTGAATTTGTTGTCATCTCACTAAGCCCTTTAAAATGTTTATTTAATGTTATTTATTTTTTGAGAGAGAGAGAGAGAGAGATACCGTGAGCAGGAAGGGGCAGAGGGAGAGGGAGACACAGAATCTGAAGCAGGCTCCATGGCATTACCACAGAGCCCAACATGGGGCTTGAACTCATGGACCACGATATCATGACCTGAGCCAGAGTCAGACACTCAGCTGACCGAGCCACCCAGGTGCCCTAAACCTCCTTCTTGATCCATCTCCTTCGGAGGTGCTGTTTGGTGAGGCTTAAGTCCGGTCGTGTCAGCCAGAAACCTGAGTACCAGACGTGGCTCCTTCCTCACCTTCTCCCCCACACCTAATCTTTCACTAGCTGGTTCTGCCTCTTCAGGATCTTTCTTACCGGTTCCTGTTGCCCCAGCCTCGCAACCACTTCCTGGCGCTGGCCTCCACCGTCTCTTCCGTGGATGTCCTCCAGGCCTCGTGGTGGATATCTGCCCCTGCCACCCCTTCCGGTAGATTCTCCGCAGGGAGCGGGTTGGATCGTGCCCCTGGCCGGCTCATGGCCTGCTCTGCTCTCCACTGTCCCAGGATGGTGTCCATACCCTCCTCTGGTTGACATGGCCCAGCTTTTACTCTTCGATGTCCTTCCCACCATTCCCCCCTCCCCCAACCCCCCCACCTCAGGCCAGTCCCTGGAATTTATTTCAGTCCCTGAGATTAAGCCCCAAGCTCTTTCTCGCCTCAGGCCTTGTCTGAAAGCTCCTTCACTCCTGTGTACCCAGAGGCACAGAAGGACACCTATAGTCTCACCCCTTCTGCTTCTGGCCGGTTCCTCAGAATAGCCCCCACTACCTTCAGGAGCCACGTCACCCAGAGATTCCCCTACTGGGACGCAAGCCAGCGTTAGTTTGTGGGGTAACATGTGTGGTACCTGCCCGATCCCGTGTGCGTGTTCCTCCCGGCGCGGCCTCCGGCTCACCGCCGGCCCTGCACAGTGTCTGCTGCGTGCTGAGCCCCATTCGGTTGAGGGAGTAAGTGATTCATCTTCATTTTACATCCGAAGCGCCTGAATCGCTGCTGTGAATTAGCCGGCCTGGACTCGGGATTTAAGCCCAGGTGCACAAAACACAGGATTTTTCCAGTCTAGCTGCTGAAGCACGGAGCTCCGAAGGAGAAGAACGTCCGAAGGGCTCCGGCGTGAACTCACCTCTGCGCACTAGCTTTGCTTGGTGTATCATCTTGCAGACCCGCAGCGGTGGGAGTGAATGGATTTGTGTGGAAGCCGAATGTTTATAACTGCTCAGGACTTTTGTCCGCTCTCCCCCTGGGTTGTATGCGAGCGAGAGGTGTCACGCAGAGGTGAACAGAGGTGGGGCCACTGCCAGGTGGGGGTCAGCTGGTCGTGTTGGTAATCACGTGCGGTTAGCCCTGTGCCTCGACTTTCAGTTTTTTCAGGCAATTTACCATCCTGAAGTCACTGCCAAGGGAGAGAAAGAGCGAGGCTTTTCTCATTATATTAAAGTGGAGTCCCCAGGGCGCGGTAGTTGAGGTTCCTGAGACTTCCTGAGCCCAGCTCTGGGTTCAGTGTCTCTGGTACGTGGGAAGTTTCTTTTATGGTTGAAATAGAGACTCTTGGTTGGCGGTGAGCAGCCAGCCCACGGGGGAGCTGGGAGGGCCTGCTGCTGGGCTCCGGGGAGCAGAAAGTCTGCTTGCTTGTTCACAGGCATGTATTTAGTACTTTCGGTATGCGAGGCCCAGCGGAAGTCTTGGAGGGAGAGGGAAGACGGAAGGGCACAGGGTTTCCGGGATGGACGCGCTCAGCTGCATTCTCATCCTGCCCCTTATTAGCTGTGCGCCTTAAGGTCCTTGGCTGCTGAGCCCCCGTGCTAATTGTCGCCTTGTGAAATCCAGGTGACAACAGCTTCACAAGTCACGGTGTCTCTAATTGCAAAGAACCTCACATAAAATATGATTGTGAGGTGAGATGAGCTGCCCTTAACCCAAGTTAATGGTGGATGGTTAATTCAGTGGCTCCCTGTCCCCCCCACCCCCCCATGGTAGCGCCCATTCATTGCGTGTCTCAGCCTTACCTCTCCTCTGGGTCCCCAAATAGCCACATTGTAGACAACAAGGTCCAGAGGCAGAAAAGCAATCTCTTCCTTGTAAGAGGAAGGAAAAAGCTTCGTGGAGGCATCACACGGACCCCCTAGCAGGTTTTCCTCGGGTCTCAGTGGCCAGAATTGCCACAATGGCCCTTCCTACCCCACTCCCTGCTAAGAACAATGATTGGCCAAGAGGCCCGTCTGTGGGGCTGGGTCTACCCATTCCATCCACTAGCACCGGGCTCTCAGGGCTGACCAGACGTGGGGTGGGCAGCTGGTGGTGAGCCATTGTCGGGTGTGAGCCATTGTCGGGGGCCAGAGTGCCCCGTGCAGTGCTGGAGACACAGCACACACACAGGTGAGGTGCGGCTCTCTTCCCTCCCCCCCCTCCCAGGAGCACACAGACTTGAAAGGGGGAGACGGGTTACCCTGGAGGCTAATCGGGCTGATGGAGTTAGCATTTGGGTCTATTAGGGGCAGTTACCGCGATCCACCTCACGTCCTCACAGCCCCAGCGGGGTTTGGCTGCGTCTGTTTCCCAGAGGGCACTGGTTGTCAGAAGAGAAGCCGCCTGCCACACGGTGAAATGTCAGAAGAGCAAAGCTAAGCCTCCGGGCGCGGTGCACGGACCTCGTCCGAGCAGCCTTTGTAGTTGTCCACCAAGTGCCGGCTGCGACCCCGCACCTCTTTCACCGCGGCCGCAGCCAATAAATCGAAACTCCTTGAAGGACATGCCTAAGCCGCTGACGCTTTCATCATCAGCATCCGTCTGCGCTTCTGTGCGTTAGTAGCTCCTGCCTCAGACTCTCGCAGCAGTAGGCCGGCCCCCACCTCCTGGCTGTCTTCAGTGTCCCAGTGTCTGTTCCGGCGGAGATGTTCCGGCCTTGTTTCTCCAGAGCGTGTTTGCACCCTCTGCCTCTTGCTGTCGGTCTCCAGAGCAGCGGAGCAGAAAGAGCACTGGTCCGAGAGTCCGCAGCTGTGTGTCCTTTTGATGGAGTCCCAATAGTTTGTTTTTGCTTTTATTTCCCTTACCTCAGGAAACCTATTTAGAAAAATGCTGCTATGACTGAGGTCAGAGACCTCACTGCCTGTGCTCGCTTCTAGGATTTTTATGGTGTCGGGTCTCACCTTTAGGTCTTTCATCTATTTTGAGTTTATTTTTGTGTACAGTGTAACAAAGTGGTGCAGTTTCATTCTTCTGCACGTGGCTGTCCGGTTCTCCCGGCACTGTCTGTTGAAGAGACTGTCCTTTCCCACTGTATATTTTTCCCTGCTTCATCAAAGATCAATTGACCATAGAATTGTGGGTTTATTTCTGAGTTTTCTTTAAAAAAAAATTCTTTTATTGTTTATTTTTGAGAGAGAGAGAGAGAGAGATACAGAGTGCAAGTGGGGAAGGGGCAGAGAGAGAGGGAGACACAGATCTGAAGCAGGTTCTTGTCTCTGAGCTGTCAGCACAGAGTCCGACGCGGGGCTCAAACCCTCCGAACCGTGAGATCATGACCTGATCCGAAGTCAGGCGCTTAACAGACTGAGCCACCCAGGGGCCCCTCTGGGTTTTCTATTCTGTTCTATTAATCTATGCGCCTGTTTCTATGCTAGCACCATACCATTTTGATGACTACAGCTTTGTAACATAACTTGAAGCCTGGATTGTGATGCCTCCAACTTTGCTTCTTAGAATTTTAGAATTTTCTTTTTGGTAATTATGCTCTCACCATAGAATTAAAATTTATGTATAAAAATAGAGGCCATGTGTCCTGGTTTTGGCCGTGTCGCTAGCATGTCATGTGATTCAGGTGAGTCTGTAACCATCTCAGGGCTCTGCAGACACTGCTGATCAGTCATAGCTCTCTTCTCCTCCCTGCAGCGGGCCTAGACTCCGTGTTAGAATCCTTTTCCATGCAGGGAAGCCGCGACTGCTGAGGGGGCCATCTAAGGGAATACTTGAGATGCACCTGGTTTTCCATCCCAGAGCTAGTAATCCCCAGGGTCCTTATAGTCTTATAATTCCTCTGTAGCATACTGGATACAAGCTGATGTTTCCTACCCTGTCATGATGTACCTACCTTTTGGAGAGCCTTATGAAAGTGCCAATGGAAACCCTATTCCTGTAGGACCTGTTATTACCAAGGGCTATTACACGGGGGACTGTGGCAACGGTGACTGTCTTGGTCTTGTTCACTGAGAAATCACCGGCATCTAGCCCAGTGCCTGGAACAGAAGAGGACTCAGCTATTTGTGGGGTTGAATGACTGAGTGTGGGGGTGGGGGTGGTCTGCGTGAGAAAGTCTGCCTTTCTCTCGTCTCTGTACGAGGGATCCTCGAACTGAATTTATGCTTTGGAAAAGAAAGCTGCTTCCCTCCTCCTTCTGGATATTACTAGAATTGTAAAAGTCTCTGGATTTCTTCTCTGTGAATTTGTGTGTTGGCTTTCAAAGCCTTAGAAGTAGAATTTGAAGTAGAGCTTCAGCCTAGAAGATGAGGCAGCTTGGCTGGGGCTGGGGAACCATTAGGCGCTTTAGGAGAGGAGCCTCTCCTCCTGCCGGGGACCCAGCAGCTGCGCCAGCTCTGAGTCTCACTCCCCTGCCTGCTGCTGCTTTGAGGCTCCTGCCTGCTCTCTTCTCTCAGCCAGCTCCCATTCTGTATCTGCGTAGCCATCGCGTAATTGCTCTGAGGGTCCGCCTCCTGGCTGAGGGCTCACCGCACGAAGCACCCTGAAAATTGTGGGCAAGCGTTTGAGCAGCCTGACTGGGCTTTCCTGCCAAGAGTAGAAGAAGAAAAACATTTGCAATAGGTTCCGTGTGGTCACGGTATGCAAGACCTCATTAAATATAAGCCTCATAGCCAGTTCTCACTTTACAGATGTGCAAACTGAGGCTCAGAGGAGATAGTAACCCGGTGAGTAGGAGATGAAGCTGGAAACCATCTCCGGAAGGAGTGCAGGTGTCGGTGTTAACACAGCGACCAGCCACACGGAAGTCGGATGATCCCTCAGGAGAATGGGGGCGGGGAGGGTCCAGCAAGCACACTGAGTGAGAAAAGGGCACTCTTCCCTCCATTTAGAGTTACTTCCCTTCACTTACCTCTGGATGTGTTCCTCTGGGTCTAACCCTTGAAGAGTGAGTACATGGCATCTCCGTCTCGGTGGCCTTCTGTTCTTGCTTTCATATTGTCCCCCAGGAAGAGAAAGGAACCTTGGGCGGTCCTTAAAAGTATGTGTGAAGAGGACAAAGAACATCTGGCTGTTCATTTTCTCATGGGAGAGCTTCTGCCTCCTTCCTCCTATCTATGGACATTGATTCCTGGCAGGACTGGGGAAGAGACAGTTTTTTGTTTTTTTTAATTGAGGTATAATTGACATATCATATTATATTAGTTTCAACTGTACAATGTAATGATTCAATATTTGTATACATTGCTAAATGATCACAATGATAAGTCTACTTAACAGCTGTCACCCTATGTAATTACAAATATTTTCTTGTGAGAAATTTGAAGAGTGACTTTTTGAGCACCTTTCATATATGCTTTTGGTGTCAGATTAAAAAAATCATCAGCAAGATGGATGTCAAGGAACTTATTACTTACATTTTCTTCTAAGAGTTTTATGGTTTTAGGTATAATATTCAAGTCTTGAATTCACTTTGAGTTAATTTTTGTGTATGGTGTAGATAGTGGTCCAGTTTCATTCTTTTGGATGTGACTGTCAAGTTTTCTCTCAATACCACTTATTGAAGAGACTGTCCTTCCCCCATTGTATATTCTTGGCTCCTTTGTGATAAACTAATTGACCATATGTGCGTGGGTTTGTTTCTGGGCTCTATTCTGTTGTATTGATCTGTGTCTGTTTTTATGCCGGTACCATGCTGTTTTGATTACATTGCTATGGTTTGAAATAAGAGGTTATGATGCCTCCAGCTTTGTTCTTTCTCAAGATTGCCTTGGCTCTTTGGGGTCTTTGGTGGTTCCATGCAGATTTTAGAATTGTTTGTTCTGTTTCCGTGAAAAACGCCATTGGTATTTTGATTGAGATTGCATCACATCTGTAGATTGCTTTAGGGAGTATTTTAACAATGTTAATTCTTCTCATGAGCACAAACTATCTTTTCATTTATTTGTATCTTCAGTTTCTTTCATCAGTATCCTATAGTTTTCAGTGCACAAGTCATTCACTTCCTTGGTTAAATTTATTCCTACGTATTTTATTTTTTATGATGTAATTATAAATGGTATTGTCTTCTTAATTTCTCTTGATTATTTGTTAATAGTGTAAAGAAATGCAACAGATTTTTATACTGTTTTTATGTCTTGTAACTTTACTGAATTTGTATATTTGTTCTAATTGTTTCCTGATGGAGCGTTTAGGGATTTCTATATGTAATATCATGTCATATGCAAATAGTGACAATCTTTCTTTTCTTATTTGGACATGTTTTATTTCCTTTTCTTGCTGAATTCTTGCTGAATCGCTCCAGCTAGAACTTCCAACCAATATTATGTTGAATAAAAGTGGTGAGAGGGGGCATCCTTGTCTTGTTCTTGATCTTAGAGGAAAGCCTTTCATATTTTCACTGTTGAGTATGATGTTAGCTGTGGGCTTGTCCTATACGACCTTTATTACGTTGAGATATGTTCCCTCTATACTTACTTTGTCAAGAGTTTTTATCATAAATAGATGTTGAACTTTCTTTTTCTGCATCTAATGACATGGCCATATGATTTTTATCCCTCATTTTGTTAACGTGGTGTATTGCATTGATTTGTGGATATTGAACCAGTCTTGAATCCCTGGAGTAAATGGCACCTTATCACGCTGGATTATCCTTTTAATACATTGTTGCACGGGTGCTTGAGTGGCTCAGTCAGTTAAATGTTCCATTTCGGCTCAGGTCATGATTTCACAGTTTGTGAGTTCGAGCCCCGGGTCAGATTCTGTCTCCCTCTCTCTCCGCCTCTTCTGATGTGATCAGATTTTATATTTCTTCATGATTCAGTCCTTATAGGGGAGCTAGATTTGTTCCAGCCATGCCTTTTAGAATTTGTGTGATAAAGTATTCATTTATCCATCACTTGGGGGGTAGGGTAGGTGTGGAGGCAGGAGGGTACTCTGTCCTCCAGAAGCTTATAGTTTGTCCAGAGGTTTTTTTAAAGATAAAGCTTTTTTTAAAAAAATTTTTTTTTATTTATTATTTCTAGGAGAGAGAGAGAGACAGCGTGAGCAGGGGAGGGTCAGAGAGAGAGGGAGTCACAGACTGAAACAGGCTCCAGGCTCTGAGCTGGCAGTCAGCACAGAGCACGACGCGGGGCTCGAACCCATGAACCGCGAGATCATGACCGAAGCGAAAGTCGGACGCTTAACCGACTAAGCCACCCAGGCGCCCCTGTCCAGAGGTCTTTTTAAATTAGAAACATTTTTTGAATAATTGGTATGTTCATGTGGTTTAAATGTTAAACAGAGAAAAGGTAAGAAGTATCCTCCTCATCTTCCAGGCATCTAGTTCCCCAGTCAGGAGGTAATTACTGTGAATAGTATCTTCTGTCTTTTTTCTGAAGATATTCTGCCCATGTTGTTCAGTGGCTCCTAATGGGGCCCAGGGGAGGTGGAGCGAATCATGACGACCTGGGGAAGGTTTTCTAAGGGTACGTGGCTGCAGCCATCAGGCGATGGGGTCAGGGAGGATGAGCAGGCAGGGATATTCTGAAAACGATTCCTACAGGGCTTGGGTATAAACCCCTCTTCCAGGCCCAGCCATGGGTCTAGCTAGACAGGCAAGATCGTTACGTGTGGAAATGGACCTGGTAGTACAGGAGTTCACTAGAGATGAAGGTCACATTCTGGCACAGCCAGAGGGTTCTGGGCAAGACAGCACCAGTGGGTCTGCTGTGGCGGGGCGGTGGGGGAGTTGGGGTAAACTTTGTGAAAAGTTACCACCTTCAACCTTTCTGGGCCTCTGTGTTCCTCATTTATGAAACTGCTAATCCAGGGTTTTCAACTTTTCCCCCCCTTGAATCCCTGTAGCAGTCTGAAGGAACGCGTAAACAGCTCTAATGTGTATGTAAAACATGGAGGTAATTAATGTAAACGGATTACACTGAAACCTGACAGTTTCCCCACCTGGCCCAGGCTAGTCCTGTCACATAGGGCCCTGTGCTCTGGGGAGGCCAGGGCCGGGTTCTGGTCCCCGGGAGCTGCTCTGCATCCTGGGCTGCTTGCGGCCTACTGGCGGTTACTAGGGAAGGTGATGGGGGGATATTCCCTCCGAGGTTGCTTTGCAAAGAGTCCAATGAGCAATCCATTCCCCACTGATTATTAGCTTCACCTCTGTCTACACCAGATCTTCTGTCCTAACTGAGGATGAGTAGCTCTGTCTGGTGTTGGGTTTCCAAAAGGTGGCAGTACTGTCCTGGGAAACAAACCCCATGTGGGTGGGGAGGGCCTGCCCTCATAGCCATGCCTCTGTAGTTTCGTGGAGCACTTTCTGAGTCTGCCTGCATGGACCTTGACCATGGTACTGTCTCCTCCCCACTCAGTGAGTCTCGACATTAGAGATGGACCTGGGCCAGGCCCTGGCTTGTGTTCTCAGCCTGTGGTGGGGCCACCCCACAGGGGCCACCCTGAGGGCCGCTAAGCCTCACAGGTGCTTGGCTGGATGGGCACACATCTCAGAACTGGCCCACCATCATGTGCAAAAGAAAGTTACATTCCTGCAATCAACTTAGCTCCTTTCTACTTCCCGTGTTTGCCGTGGGAGTTCTGGAGGAAGGTGGGCGCTTTAAGCAGTGGAGTCTTGGGCAGTTTAGGCCGAATTTCTTCTCCTCAAATAATTTAACGTTGGCTAAGACAGCACCGAGAATTTGGTGGATCTCTTTAAGGCAGGTGGCAGTGTAGCGATTTCCGGAGTGCCCTAGACCCTTCAGACTCTGGGCAACCATCCATCGTTTCTCTGCTGCGGGGTCTGGGGTTCAGAAGTGGGGAGTTGTTGCTTCTGATGTGTGTGTTCACATGGGCTTGGGTCAGTACCTGAATGGTAATTGAAGCAGTCAATTTTCAAGAATCTGCTAGAAGATGAAATTGTCATTATAGTCAGAGGAGAGCATCAGAAGGGCCTGGTTTAGACGTACCTTCTGACAGGTGGATACACTGGCTCTCCCTTTCCAAGCCTGTGCCTCTAGCACCCAAACAGAGTCTTTTAGGAGGATTTCCTTCTACATATTATTCTTTAAGCCACCTTGCTAATCCTCTATTCCCTTCATCTTCTATGTGTTCTCTCTTTCACACAGAGATGTATATATATACATTTGTACATTCATGAAGGCAAAGAGAGAAGTAAAAAACAAAACAAAAAACCCCACAAGTTTTATTCATCCATTTATTCCAAAATTATCGAGTCCTTGCTATGTACTAGGCATTGTCATGACAGTAATTGGAGGGCACAGTCCCTATTTCCATGGAGTTTAGGGGGAGGAGACAGACAATGTACAAATAAATATGCTAGAAAAGTATTGGGTGTAAATATGCCCTCTGGATAAGTGGTCCCAGGATGTGACAGTGTGACGGAGTTGTTACCATGCACAGGGTGAGCAGGGAATGCCTACCACCCCTGAGGCCGTGACTGGCGTCAGCACGATGAGGGAAATGGGGACGTAGCGTCAAGGCCATGGGGCAGGCAGCGGCCTGTCATGTTTAGGTACGGAGAGAAAGGCCAGGGGCAGGAGCCAGATCACAGGATGTGATGTAGTCATTGAAGGTTTCTAAGCAAGTGAGGGAAAAAGTGCCTCCAACCCAATTAAATGACTCGTAAGCCCATCAAGCGCACACACTGGGGTCTATTTTGGGCACCTCAGTAGAAGAACAGCAGAAGGTAGCGGGAGCCAGCTGGCGTTTGTGTGGCATGTGACTCTGTGCTCCTGCATGTCCTCTCCTCTACACCCTACACCAGCCCCCCGAGGACAGCACTGGTCCCTTCCCTTTACCTGCAAGAAAAGCAAGGTGCAGAGGCTGGAGGGGCAGAGCTGGGATTTGAACCCCAGGGACCAGGATCCAAGTCCCTGCTTCATTTGCCTTCCTGGAAATGGACCCCTGGGTAGCTTTGTGGTGTTGTCGTCATCATTTTGTTGTTGTTACTTAATTAAAAAACCCATGATTTATTTCTGTTTGTTTATTAATTCTGCACCCAGCATAGGGCTCCAAGTCATGACCCCAAGATCAAGAGTCACACACTCCTCGTACTGAGCCAGTCAGGTCCCATATTACTACTTAATATGTACAAAATGTTGTTATAATTTATGTTTCTTTGAACACTACTGAGATTGAACACTTTTCATGTATTTTTACTTTTTTTTCTCATGTATCTTTATCTTTTCTAAAGTATGTATAACCTAGAGTCTGTCGTTTTGCCCATTTAAAAATGGTTATGTTTGAGAGACGGGGAGAGAGAAAGAGAGAAGGCTCATATGGGCATGCACAAGCAAGGGAGAGGCAGAGAGAGGGAGAGAGAGAATCCCAAGCAGGCCCTGCACTGTCAGCACAGAGCCTGATGTGGGGTTTGAACTCAAGAACCATGAGATCATGACCTGAGCCAAGATCAAGGGTCGGACACTTAACCAACTGAACCACCAAGGCATCTCTATCATTTGAGCCATTTTTAAGTGTACAGGTCAGTGGCATTTCTGGAACTTTTTGTCACCTTCAAATAGAAACTGTAGCCATCAAGCAAGAACTCCTCATTCCCCCTCCTCCCAGCCCCTGGTAACCTTGAATCCACCTCCTGCCATGATGAATTTGTCTAGTCTAGGTATTTCCTATAGATAGACTCATCCAATATTTGTCCTTCACGTCTGGCATATTTGACTCAGCATACGGTCTCCAGGGTTGGTTCCCGAGGCAGCATGCATCAGAACATGATTCCTTTTTATGGCTGAATAGTGTCCCATTGTGTGTACGTACCACGTTTTGTCTGTCTATCCAATGATGGAGTTTCTACCAGGGGCAGCTTTTCACATGGAGATAGGACCTTACCAACTACTCACTCACTCCTGTTCTGAGGACACTTTCTGAACCCTGGAGAATCTGTTTGCCCTGCATCGGGGTGAGCCTCCCCTGTGTGCGGTTAGAGGTGCTGCTGAGTTTCCTCGGGTATCAGCCTTGAAGTATTTAAAAAGCTCAAGATGAACACTGTAATTGTTCCTGTGTCAATATGGACTCTCATTAGATCCTTGCCTGTCCACCTCCTAGCAGTGTCGTGTCAGAGGAGAGCTCCACAGGGTTATTTCGTTGTTTACCTCTGAGCTGGAAGCCTCTCTCCTGCACAAGGACAATTTAGCTTGTCCCAGAAATTCTCCAGAGGAGCCGCAGAGGAGCCCCAAGTCTGTGCTAGGGGACCCCGAGCAGGCCAGGTCGACCTGGCTTCAGTTTCCTCATCTGTAAAATGGCATAAAACTCCTCCTAAGATTCTGTGTCCTTCCCAGACAGGTTAAGAAGTTCCTCATTATTTCAAATCCAGGAAGCCCCCGCCTCCCCTACCCCCCCATCCAATCTACGGGACTGGTCAGCATCCCCCTGTAATCCCGTATTTTCCATGATGGCTGCAGGCCCTCAGCCACTGAGGAGATGACAAAGCTGCTTCCCAGCATGGAAAACAGGTGGCTGGCAGCCCCCACACTAGTTGGGTTTCTTTTCCTCATCCTTGGCAGCCAGTGCTGCTGTTTGGTAGGGAGCCCCCTGACCCCCCCCCGCCCCCGGCCCCCACCGGCCAGCCCTTCTGTGGATGCCCAGCAGCTCCTGGGCGGCCTTGGGAAGTAGGAGCTGCGCCTTCTGGTTGAACTGCCCCCTCTCTCAGGGCCAGGAAAGAAGCGATGCTGGTGGTGACCTGTGTGCTCCTGAGCCGCCGGCTGTGTGAGAGAAGATTCATTGGCTGCATCCGTCTCCCCCAAGGCATGAGGCCACTCACGGCCAGTTTTCCTTTTCAGAGCGATAAATCTGAGAAATCCTGTGCTGCAGCAGGTGCTGGAGAGGAAGAATGAGGTCCTGTGCGTCCTGACGCAGAAGATCGTGACGACACAGCAGTGTGTGATCTCAGAGCACGTTCAGGTGGAGGAGAAGTGCGGCGGCATGGTGGGGATCGAGACCAAGATGGTGCAGGTGCGCGGCGGGTCCAGGGGTGTGGAGGTCCTGCTTGTCACGGCCGGGGTCAGGGGCCTCCTGGGGTTGTGTCTTTGATTGTCAGGACTCTTCTGTAGTGAGCTAATAGAAATCCAACTCAAGTCGGTTTAAATGAGAAATAACATATTGGCTCGTGTAACTGAAACATGCAGGGAAATCTAGTTCAGTTGTTGCTAGAAGGGAAATCTGGAAAACGGTGTGCTGCCTCGCCTGCGGGTGGGCCCCTCTCAGGTAGGCACTGTCCTTGCGCGGTGGCGGCTCCACGCCTGCATCCCATCGGCTGCCACCCTAGGGGCTGGTGTGCTTCAGGGCTGGCTCCTACCAGGCCCCCTTGTGCCCATTTCTGAAGCAGACCGAGGCTGGGCAGTAGGACCCTCGGAATGGCCACGCAGCCGTGGGTCAGGCGCCTTCCCCAAAAGAAAATGGGTCAAAGGAGCACTGGTCAGGCCGATGCACAGAGAGCCGCTGGAGCCCCTTGGAGCCAAAGGTCTCAAAATGATTTCTTTGGGATCACTTGCCTCAAATCCTTTGTGGACTGAGTTAGGGAAGGTAAAGAGCAGTACACGTCTCCATACACACAAAAACAGACACTTCTGGATTAAAATAAAGGCAGATTTATTACCAGGCTGATCCCGGAGCCAGCACTAGACTTCTGTGGCACAGGAGGCTGTCAGCCCCAGACTGTTTCCTCCACCGCTTGCCCTGGTGCCTGTTCTTAGAGATTTGCTTCCTGGAGTAACTTCTGGCTTTTGCCGGAGGACCTGGGGAAGTTGTATTTGGAAGAAGGTGGAGACAGAGGTCGGGTCTGGAGGCGGACGCTCCCTGGGGCAGGCGGGCTGGACAGCAGCGAGGAGGGAGGGGCCTGACGGGAGGTGACTCTGGTCACCCCTGCTGGTGTTTCTGCCTGTGGTGACCCCACCACGGGCCTGGCGCCTTCCTGGGAATCAGGAAGCCGGCTGTCCTCACACCAGCTGGGATCCAGTTGCTAAAAGGGGTCTCTGATTTCCAGTGTTGAGGCAATGGTGTCCCCAGGCGGTCCCGGGAAGGGGTCATACTTGTAACAGTGTTGGAAGCACAGAGCTCTGCTGCCTGGCTCTTGGTGCCTGTCTCGTCCCTCCGGCATCTCCCCTGCACTTGTGCACAGCCACTGTGCCATCCACAGGGCTCTGGAATGAAGCCCCTGGGAGGTCCTCGCTCTTAGCTAGGTTCTCCCAGTCAGGTGCTGACGTCCTTTGGGACTGTCATTGTCCGGCTGTCACAGTGGTTACCGTAATCCTCCGTGAGGAAATGACAAGTTACCTTGTCTCATTTATCCTTTTGATTCAGTACTGTCGACCTAGCCTCACTATCCCCCAAACTCCGGAATCTCACTTTTTTTGTCCCCACAAAACTTTGGCCATTTACTTCCCAATATGTGCATCACATCATGAGGCCCACAACGATCACATCCTTACGTCTGCCGTCCGGCTCCTCCTTTCCACTTGCTTCCTTGGGCATTTGCTCAGGGTTTCTGTGTGCCAGGCCCCAGGCCGGCCACAGTGGGGAGGCAGAGAGAAGCCTGGGGGAGTCCGAGCGCAGGGGGGCAGCCTGTGCTCTCACTCCCAGGTGTCCGCGAAGGAGGACGGGAATGTCATCAAGGACACCAACGTGGTGCTGGAGATCCCGGCTCCCACCACCATCGCTTACGGCATCATCGAGTTGTACGTGAAACTGGATGGCCAGTTTGGTGAGTGCCACCTCCTGCCCCGGGTGTTGGGGGAGGGCGATGGGAAGTGCAGGGATGTCCCGTGACAGGTGGGACAGGTGGGCTGCATGGGGAGGGCGTCCGTGTGGGTGAGCTTTCACCAGCACGGCTCAGGGTTCACGATGTGGGCGTGCCGTCAGACAGACTAGGGTCGGCCCTGAGGCCGTGGTGTCTGTGAGGCCTCAGGCAAGTTGTGGATGTCCCCACGCCTGCCTTCTCCATCTCTGGAAGGGGAAAGGAGCTGCAGTCACAGAGCTCACAGAGCTGAGGTCAGGATTATAGGCGATGAGGCATGTGAAGTGCCCGGCACAGCTGTTAATAATGCTATCACCATCAGCATCCTGCCCTCCCCACAACGTGAAGCCAAAAATGCTCCACTTGACCTTGCTCTGCTGATCACCGGTGTGTTCAAAGCTGGGAGCTCCTGGTCATTGTATCATCTGAAGAAAACAAGGGCTTTAGTGTCGCTCATGTTTGCTGATCTTAGATGCTCGCGGCCCCTCCTTCCTGCTTGTCCTGACAAGAGGCTGTGCTGAACCCAAGAAAACTGACCACTTCTTGGGGACATGAATGAATAAATATAATAATGGACTTTGTGTTTTTTTTTTTAATAAATATTTTTATTTATTTCTAGGAGAGAGAGAGACAGCGTGAGCAGGGGAGGGTCAGAGAGAGAGGGAGAGACAGAATCTGAAGCAGGCTCCAGGCTCCTGAGCTGGCAGTCAGCACAGAGCCTGACGCGGGGCTCGAACCCACGAACCGCGAGATCATGACCTAAGCGAAAGTCGGACCCTTAACCGACTAAGCCACCCAGGCACCCCAATAATGGACTTTGTAAGCTCTGTAATGTTATAGTTATGTTTACAACAAAGAGTCCTGTTTTAGAGATTTATACCGAAGTCTTCGCAGATGAAATGGTAACACATATGTGGATTGCTTCGAAAATGGTCCGGGTGGAGTGTAAAGGGTGTGTGCATGGGGTCAGGAGGCATAAAGGACAGCTGTCAAAGCTGGTTGTACTACTCCTGTGCCATTTCACATTTTCCATAATGAAAAGTTTTGAAAGCTGTGCCCTGATACACCGTGCACGTATGTCTTGCTGTCTCCTGTTCTTCTCCCATTGGTTCTCTGAAGTGGCAGGTTAGGGAGAAGGAAGTTGTCCGGGAGGCAGCTTTTTGTGTGCACTTGGCTCGCATGAGGTAACCAGGGCATTGAGCTACAAGTACAGGCACTTAGAACACTCACTGTCCTTAACTGACGGTCAAAGAAGAAACGCGTGAGGCCCAGAATGCAATGGCAGACTCGGCTTTTATTTCACACATGGAGCAGCCTGCATTTCAGGGAGGTGACACAGAGTGAGGGTGTCAGGTTTTTAGATGCTGTTCTACAGAGGTTCCACAGGGACGCGTGAGCTATCAGAAATGCCAAGAATCATGACCTACAGGCTTCCGGCCATGGTTCTAAATGTGTCCTCATTGGCATTGTTATGATTTTATTCCATCTCTTTGGGTGACTTCTAACTACTTGAACAAGGTTGTTGCTGCTGTTTTTGTTATCAGCATGTTACCACATGCACTTTCATGACTCCAGCCTAAGATGTTTCCGCCTGGTTATCCTGTTCAGATAGATTGGTAGTCAAGGGGTCACATTTATAAGGCTTGGGAAAGCTTGGCCTGCACCCAAGGGTGCCCATGAGTGCTCTCAGGAACTCTGGTGGCCGGGGACCGGGCTGGGGCTACCACTCAAGGCCATGGGGCCTGTGGGGGTCCCCATCCTGTCCTCTGAGGAGGTGACAGCGCCCTGCCCTGCTTGCAGCTCTGATGACCTCTGTCGCTCCCGCAGGGGGCCTCTCTTCTCAGACAGGGTTGGGAAGACACAGCCTTGTCTGGCTGGCTCTCCTGTTTGCATTTCATTTCCAGCCTTTTATCTGGGCTGGCTTCTGCTGCCTTTGAAAATAAACTCCTCTTTGTGCTGTTGAGAAGAGGTGCCCAGGGGGAATTGGGGAGGTTCTTTTGGCTCAAATCCTGCACCCTGGTCTAGGAGGCCCTGCTCCATTGCCCTTTCCCACTGCCGACTGCCATTCCTGTGCAGCCTGGTGGCCCGGCCGACATTCTCTGTGACTCATGGCCTGATTTTTAAGCCAGTTCTGCTCGCCCCTCCCTTTTCCCTAGCTGTGTTCCACAGAATATTCTGATTTCGCTTCATAAACATAGACTTGCAGGGGCCAGAAGGGCCCTTAAGAGGCTGCCTGATGTCTCCTCCCCACCTTCTGGGCGAGGGGCGGGGAGAATACACTGGACAAGGATCCTGTTTGTCCTCTGAAACTTTAAGTAGAGGCTGACTCCTCTGAGTCCCTTGTGGGAGGTACCATGTGGCCTGTCCTAGCCAAGAGATTCTCTCAGTCATGACCCTTTCCTTTACCAATAGCTCTCCTCTTCTAGCCAGTCAGAAACGTCATTTTGTGGTTTTGAACTTTAGCCTTGTGCTTTGTACAGTGAGGCATTATGCCAGTGTGCTTTCAGTGCATACTTCTGACTGGATACCCTGTGGACATGAACCTGTGCCTGACTTGGCCTCACAGGTCAGTGCACTTGTCTGCAGGTCTACTGGCCCCAGTAGTATCTCCCACCAGGTCCTGGCGCACACTCTTAATTGGCTCCCCTGCCTCTTTCCCCATCTGTTCCTTCCTAGCATTATAGCTAATATGATTCTTTAAAAATAAAAATGTGGTCATTTTACACACCTGCTTAAACGCCTTTCAAGGGCTCCCTTTGTCCCAAATCAAAGTCTGCACTTCAGGTGCGTTGGGGTACAGCCCCAGCAGGTTTCCAGCCTACCTTCTAGTCTCCAGATGCAGCCATCTGGCCAGAGTTAACCCAGTGTCTGGGAACACTCCTCTCACTCTTATTCCAGGCGTGCTCTCTGCCTCTTTGCCCAGCTAATTCCTACCGAAACTTTAGGAGGCTCCTTAGACACTGCTTCATTCCAGAAACTTTTTTTCTGGTTCTCTCTCTGCTCTTGCCCTTTTGGCTTCAGGGACCTATCCACCCCCTCCAATACCACCTATGCTATGTCTGTTCCCACTTGTAACATATTTATTGTTGAGGCCTGGAGTGTAGTCCTTTCATGTCACTGGCTCCTGGCACAGTGCCCAACACCAAAAAAAAAAAGAAAGAAAGAAAGAAAGAATTGGTAGTATCTCCAGGGGCCTGTGCGTGTGTACAGGCAAGAGTGGTGCTGGTACCACAGACTCCTAAATTACCAGCTGGGGGGCCTGCCCCGCTCCTGACAGGGTTTGAGCCTATGTTAACTGTCATGCCGGCTGTCCTGGGGGAGCAAAGTTAACACCTGAAGGCTGGTTCACATTCAGCTGCCTCAGTGCCTGGTGCCAAGGGTGCAGCAAGCCAGGGGTGCTCCAGATGCCTAGTGAGTGTTGGTCCATTGAATGCATACATGAAGGATTGTTTCATTTGTCTTTAGACAGTCATTTGATCTTTGTCATTAGTACCCACAAGCAAGGAAATCTATGTGCTAATCATCATGCCGTCCACAGTTTTATTCTGTAGCCTGTGCTTAAGTACACAAATGATTAAATAGAAGCATAAGGGGCCCTGAGTGCTTCAGTCGGTTAAGCATCTTGACTTTGACTCAGGTCATAATCTCCTGGTTTGTGGGTTTGAGCCCCATGTCAGGTTCTGTTCTGATAGCTCAGAGCCTGAAGCCTGTTTTGGATTCTGTGTCTCCCTCTCTCTCTCAAAAATAAACATTAAAAAATTTTAAATAGAAACATAAAAAGAACCCTAATTCACAAGTGCACTGGCTATTTTTGCTTATTAAGGACATAATAACTATTACATAATAGCTACTATCTTAGGTTCTTAAATATGGACGTATTTAAGGAAACATTTTATTATTTAAAAAAACTTTTTATTACGGAAAAGTTATACATGTTCAAAAGTAGAGATAATAATACTATGAACTCCCATGTACCAGCTTTAATAACTGGGGTGATTCATGTTTCATCTATAACTTGACCACCTCACTCAATTATTTCAAAACAAGTCCTAGGCATTGTATTGCTCTGTCTATAAATATTTCAGTATACCTGAAGATAAACTTTAAAAAAAAAAAGACTAGTTTTTGTCTTTATATAGATTCATAGAAATTGCATTTATTTGTGCCTGGTCTTTTCACTTATCATGTTTGTAAGATTCATTCATATATAAAAAAAAGATTCATTCATATAATTGCAGAAATTTCATTGTTGAGTATTTTATTAATGAAGAGAAGACAAGACTTGAAAATTGCAACCACATACCACTCATATACTTAAATATGTTGTCAATAATACTTTAATATCAGTTCAATCAAATCAAATCTATTAATCAAATTTAAATTTTTTTGTTTCAAACATGGTGAGTTGTTTATGATTTGGTTTTATTAAAAAGAACACCACTAGAGGCACCTGGGTGGCTCAGTTGGTTAAGCATCTGACTTTGGCTCAGGTCATGATCTCCCAGTTCGTGAGTTCAAGCCCTGCGTCAGGCTCATGCTGACAGCTTAGAACCTGGAGCCCGCTTCAGATTCGGTGTCTCCCTCTCTCTCTGCCCCTCCACTGCTCACACTCTGTCTTTCTCTCTCTAAAAAATAAACATTAAAAAAATTTTTTAAAAGAAAACCACTGGCCCAAAATGGTGTCATTTAAAAATTTACTCAGTTGAATTTTTGTTATTTAACAGTTTGTTCAAATCAGGCTAAGGAAAACCTGATGTTGGAAAGATTGCTTCCTATCCATTCAGAGAGGACACACTAGAGAACTTTATGTTGAGAACAACCATTTCTCCTATATTGGTAGGGAGTGGCTGAGTTTTCATTAAATAGTGTAATGTGTAGGAAGTGGGTTTATGATGTCAGAGAGTGAATGTGTCCCCCTGACACCCCACTTCCCTATTAAGTAAACCTGGGTTTGAGATGTGCCAACAAGGCCCTGCTGACCCTATGCCTGGCTTGTCCTTTCCTCCCACATGACAGAATTCTGCCTCCTACAAGGAAAGCATGGTGGCTTTGAGCTTGAGAGAAGTGACACTGTCTTCGTGGACGCTCTGCCCTTTCAAGAGTTTCCATTTGGGGACATGCCAGATGCTGGCCCGGGACCATCTGCTCTGGATTGGCCACTGGGTGTTTTAAAACAAGGTATTGCCAGCAGGGTGGGGTGTGGTGAGTTGACAGGCTACTTTAGCACTGTACTTCAGGAGGTGAGGTGGCCTTTAGGAGCAATGAGTCCTCAGTGACTTAATGGAGAGCATTTGAGAACAGAGGGGACAATGCTTCCAAGTCAAACCTAGTCCAGTCAACAGGATCCACCTCTGTGAAATCTCAGGGAACCTCAGGTCTTTGATGCCACATTTTGAGGAAGGGAGGGAAGACTAAAAAGAGTAAAAGAGTCTGGGGTTTGGCATTTTCTTTCATTGTATCCACAGAAGACTTGCAGACTATTAAAAGTAGCTAGTCAGCAGCAAAGAGAGAGATTCCAAAATCTGCATTTGTTTCATTATATTCCAACCTTCACTGCCAACACAGGCAAGGCTTTCGTCAGCATTGCAAAATGCTCTCTTGGGGGCCCTTTACCTATGTGGCTTGAAGCCCTGCATCTTGTGAGGAGGAGGGAGTACCTGTGATTTGCCTGCAGCAATTGCTTTTATTCCTCATAGCATTTTGTGTTTAAAAAGTTGGTTTTTCTTCTGGTGGTGTGGGCAGGCGGAGGCAGAGGAAGTGCAGTATATAGCAGAAGAGGAAATGGACAAAGAAAAGGGAAAACAAATAACTGGGTAAGAACTTGGTAAAAAGAGCTAGAAGCAGCTCAGAATGATCTGGCTGGGAGGATAAGAAGAGACTCACTTATAGGGCTTCAGTGAGTCCCAAACTAGAAGATACTTCTCCTTCTGTAGCAAAAGCATCAGTGTTGGAAGAAATGGCAGGGAAAGCCCACTCTTTTTTTAAAATTTTTTAAAAAATTTTTTATTTTTACAAATAGTTTATTGTCAAGTTGGTTTCCATATAACACTCAGTGCTCATCCCCACAAGTGCCCTCCTCCATGCCCATCTCCCCCCTCCTCCCCCACACCCATCAGTCCTCAGTGTGTTCTCATCATTCAAGAGTCTCTCATGGTTTTCCTCTCTCCCTTTCCTCCACCATTTCCCCCCTTTTTCTCCCCCATGGTCCTCCATTAAGTTCCTCCTAATCCTCCTATACGTGCAAACATATGATATTTGTCCTTCTCTGACTTATTTCGCTCAGCATAACACCCTCAAGGTCCATCCATGTGGCTACACATGGCCAGATTTCATTGTTTCTCATTGCCATGTAGTATTCCATGGTATAGATAAACCACATCTTCTTGATCCATTCGTCCGTTGATGGACACTTAGGCTCTTTCCATGTTTTAGCTATTGTGGAGAGTGCTGCTATGAACATTGGGGTACGTGTGCTCCTATGCATCAGCATTTCTGTATCCCTTGGGTAAATTCCTAGCAGTGCTATTGCTGGGTCATAGGGGAGTTCTATTGTCAATTTTTTGAGGAACCTCCACACTGTTTTCCAGAGGGCTGTACCAGCTTACATTCCCACCAACAGTGTAGGAGGGTGCTCATTTCTCCACATCCTCGCCAGCATCTAGAGTTCTCTGATTTGCTCATTTTAGCCACTCTGACTGGCGTGAGGTGGTATCTCAGTGTGGTTTTGATTTGTATTAGGGAAAGCCCACGCTTAGGATAAGGCTCTCCCATCTTGCAGGGCTGCAGGCCACTCCTCCACCTCCTTGAGATAGACAGTTGGGTCCAACTTCCAGCTGCCATTTAATCATGGTTGTAGATTAGGACACAACAGAGTGGCCCTGCAGCCATAGATTGGGCTCCAGGGAAGAGACAAGACCATTCATGGGCTGCAGCTTCCTTATCATTTCCTTTCCCACCAGTCTACCCTATCAGTTGGCCATTCAAGTCAGCCTGAAGTGGAGGAGGGTGGGGAACAGCCTGGCCTTTGTGCCCTTGGACCTTACACCAACCAGGAAAGCTCTTCTGTGCAGCCTGGCCTGGCAAAGACCTAGCTGCGTTTATAGGGAAGTTTTTGAATGGATCAGTGACTGATGTGACCTGTTCTCTCTATGGAGCTGTCTGACTACTGTGTGCTTGAATTTGCCATCAGCAGAGGTAGTACGTTATGTATGAGAGAGTATGCATCTCTGCATATGAAACAGCTTTGGTTTATCAAATCTTGCTTTTAAATCCCCACTGGGCTTAGTTTACTACAAGTGTTTCAATGTCTTAAAAAAAAATACAGAAAAGATTTTAAGGAGAGAGCCTCAAGCATCCTGCAGAAGATGTTGTGTAACCCAGCCAGGGGGCCTGTGTACCTGCTTGTTCTCCAGGATGGGTGAAGAATAATAAATGGGAAAAAATGAAATGGCTGGTGTTTGCCATAAAAATAGGGTGGCAGACTCTCTGAAAAGCAAGCATTAAATATTAAAGGATAAAAGTATGCATGGTACTAGAAGAAAGGACATGGAAAATAATGGACTTTGGAATCTGCACGGCTGCAAAGCCCTGCAAATGTACTGAGTGATGATTAGTAATGCAGCCTTGATAACTTACTTCTGTAGAAATCATGCTAAGGAGGAGTCTAAATAATTGATTAGACTTTTCCAGAAAGTAGACTTAATGTTTTTTCCAGAAAAAAAGTCTGAAACAAATCTGGGTGGCCCTCTTTTTCTCCCCCTTCTTTCTTCTTGCAGTAGTATAAGTGGTTACTGAAAACCATGCAGGGAGGGCGGTATCTAACTTGATGTCCTTTGCTTCCTAATTCCATGACTGCCTATGTTGCTGCACGTGTCTTTCCAAGAACTGAGGACAATTACTATAAAAAGCAAAGGCTGCTGTCCCTTGTTCTAAGACACGCACAACAGTCATAATGCTGGGTGTGCTCTGCTGTTTTCACAGCGACTTTGCTCTTGGAGAGGAATTTCCATCCATTTGTGGAGCTGCCGGAACAGCAACAGACAGCACTTAGCAACATTCTCCAGGTGGTCCTGTTTGATGAAGAATTGCTTGTGGTCCTAGAACAAGTGGTAAGACCAGAGACCTCTTGAAGAAGTGTTTCTACCCAGGTTTTTGGGAGATGTAGACAGGCTAGACCTCTTGGGATGAGGCTGTGAGTTGGGATGCTGGGATAAAATTGCATTTAAAATTTCCCCACTTCCTTTAAACCTTAAAGTTTCTTTTTTTTCTTACTCCCAGGTCCTTAGTTTTCTAATTGCAGAAAGGCAGCTGATGTCAAGAATCAAAGTGTAGATTGGTTCTCTTGGGCTGTCTCAGTAAATTACTACAAAGTCTCTTAGAGTTCTGGAGACCAGACATCTGTAGCTGAGAAGTCAGCAGGGCCATGCTTCCCCCAGGCTCTAGGGGTAGATGCTTCCTTGTCTCTTCCAGCTTCCTGTGGCTCCTGATGCTCCCTGGCTTGTGGCCACACTGCTGCAGTCTCTACTCTGTCTTCCTATGCCCCTATCTTCTGTGTTGATGTCTTTTCCTTTTCTGTCTCTTCAGGGACACTTACCATTAGATATTAGGCCCATTCCAGCCTATAAGCATCTGGAGATTTTTATTTTAATTATACCTGCAAAGATGCTAATTCCAAATAAGGTCAACATATATTTTGGGGACCTCTGTTCAGCTCCACTATAAGGGGGCTGTGTGGTAGAATCCAATAAGTCAACTTAATAGAGTAAGTCAACTTACTCAGAATAGATTGAAAAGCAGGACTTTGTATTTTTTTGCTTGTTTCGTTTTGTTTTGCAGCAGCAGGACTTTCTGGGGAGGTTGAGTTCCTTACCTATTGTACAAATGGTGAGGGACACACCACCTGGCAGTCTGCCAGACTTTGTACTCTCCTTCTTTAAGGGGGCTACAGCAGATTATTCATATGATAAGAGTTTGTTTTTTTTTTCTATTATTCAGAGATTTTGGACTCTGATTTTCTGATTCAATGGTTTCATGGTTTCCAGGAGAGCATTCATGTTATTTTCCCCTCTTGAAATTGGACTGTACCAAAAGAGCTTGGCCACCAGTGGGGACCCTACATTTGTAGAAATAGTCCAACAGTACAAGACATCTGGGTGTTCTGGATGATACACAGCTCAGAGGGTATGCTAGCTCCAGGGAGAACACACATGTTTCAAAAAGCCCTGATGTATACTTCCTAGAATAGCTCCTTCCAAGAGGGAAATATCAGACCAGTAGTATACTCTGGAAAGAACATCAGGTGCCGTGCAAGTGCAGGAGAAGCAAGCTGCCCAGGTAGTGGGGGCCAGTGGGGTCTTCTATGACTGCATCTGATGTGGAGGTGATGATGGAGGAGAGCTCACTCCTCACTGGCAGGGCCATCTGCCTCCCAGCAGCCAGCAGGCCCAGTGCTCATGAATGAAGCTGCTCTGGGTCTAACTGGGAATGTGTCTGGGGGCTGCTGTGCCAAGTTTAAAGCTGGATAATCATGATGGGATAACGTTTTCTTTTTCTTTCTTCTAATGTTCTCCTCCTCAGTTCTGCATGTACTCACTTGTTCCTGATCTCTGATACAACCTGACAGACCCTGCCCTGTCCTGGAAGGTTTTAGTCATAGTTCCTGCATCTATCTTACCCTTGCTGTGAAAGAATAGTACCTGGGCAAGGCTGTTTATTCTCTTCTTATGAAGAAGGTTATTAGTAACCTGGAAGATTACTAATTTAAAAACAGAAAAGAATGCAGGCTTTTGCTTTACTGGAGAGACGGTGGAAGGGCAAGGGGTTGTGTGTCATGGGGTAGAGGCCCAGCTCTGGCTTTACTACATCCATCTCTTTTCTCTTCCTCCTGCAGTGTGAGGACGTGGTCAGTGGCCTGTTGCCTCCAATGGCAATACTGGGGGAGCTTAAGCCCCCACACCAGCAGGACCTCATGGCTTTCCTTTGTCTGGCGGGGTACAGAGTGCAGGGCAAGTGTCCAGGTCCAGAGGATGCAGTCAGCAACCAGAAGCTCTTTTCTACAGTCTACTTCTTGGTCAGTGCACTAGCAGGTATGGAAAAAGAGAAAGAAGTACTGTTGTGGCTTTGAAATCGCTTTGCTTACTATTGTGGAAGATTTGGTAAATATGATTCTCTCCCTTTCAGCAGTACAGGGAGGGTAAGTAGAAGGCTGAGGACACATATCATTGTCATGAAAAGTCATAGACTTGAGTGTGATGCCAGCTTCCTGTACTCTCTTTACTCTTCCAAGGAGGGCTGTCTGCGCACACATGCCCTCAGCAGCACAGGAAGGCATCTCCTCAAACACAGCCTGTAATTCACACTTGAGCCCTGACACTGCTGCATGGCAGTGGCTTCCATCTGCCTACTGCTTTTTCCTCTAATGTTTTGGTACTTCTGATCCTTGTTGTAGACTTATTGGCCACCTTGTGTACATTTGGGCACGGAGACTGTGGAGAGTATCCCGATGCACTAGGATGCTGGGCCCGGCAGCAACACTGCTTCCATACTGGTCCTGGGGTGGCTCTCCTGGGGCACTGCGGTGTAGCGGTTATCTGGCAGTGGGCCCCACCCTGCCACTCCTCTATCACTCCCATCCAGGATTCACCATGCCAGAGGGATTCCGGTATTAGAAGGTAGTCATCCTGTGTGAGGAGGCTGGGGTTCTAGTTCCTTCTTGGAAAGGCAAGACCTGGCACAGCCACCCGGGATCTCGGTCCCCACAACTTCCCTTCATGATGATATTAGTTGAGGTGTTGAGTTCCTGATAGATTCATGGCTACTCCCCAGCACCCCACAGACAAACAGAGGCCAAGGAGATTATTAGTTTTTAAAAAATTAATCAGAGAGGATGGCTCTTCCTAGCTCTACTCGAGTCTTTCAATATAGTCATTCTATTAGGGACTAATCTACTGGCCAGAATTTTCCAGTTTGTGAATGGCATTTTTTTCATATGCCCTACTACTTCTTGAAATATTTCTATCAATAGCCTAGTTCAATGATGTGAAATATGCAGTGTGTGGCTGAACTGGTGAATGCATCATAGTCCCCTTCTCCTTGAAACTTGGACAGTTTCAAGTTCTCTGCAACCTTGCACATAGGCACCCACTGGGAGTTGACATACAACCTGAGGCTTACTTGGCTGTTTCTGAGCTGGACGCTTAGGGGGTAATGAAATCTTTAAGTGCAGCTGAAAATATCTAGTCAATTTTTGAACCAACAATGCTCTTTTGCATCTCTCTGAATTGATACCTCATTTACATGTCAGTCACTGCAGAGGTCAGATCAGCTCTTTCATTGTAAAGCTCTTCCATTAGTTCTCTTGCTAATCCTCAGCCCTTCTGAGTTGATCTTTCCCTCTTATGAAAACAGTCTTCTCTCCTTAGAACCTGGGGAAAGTGCTGGAACCGAAATGGCCTCTCCTTGAGTCCTATGTGCAGTTTTAGAAATAATAACACCAGCTGTTGGCTTTATGGTGCTTAACTTTAAAAAAACTGAGATAAAATGGATGTAGAACATCATATTAACTTCAGGTGTACAACATGATTCTATGTTTGTATACATTGCAAAATGATCACAATAGTATGTCTAGTTAATATCCATCACCATACATCGTTACAATTTTTATTTTTACAAATAGTTTTTCTTAGAATTTTTAACACACTCAGCAACTTTCAAATATACAATACAGCATTGTTAACTTAGATATCATGCTATATATTACATCCTTGTGACTTATTTTTTTAATAGGTGGTAACCATACTCCTCCATTTCCACCTCCCAACTCTCTGTTTCTGGAAACTCACTGTTCTCTATATCTATGAACTTTATATATGTATATGAGATCATATATGAATTTGTTATTCTCTGACTTAGCATAATGTCCTTAGGGTCCATCCATGCTGTCACAAATGACAAGATTCCTTCTTTCCTTCCTTCTTAATGGCTGAATAATATTCCACAGTGTGTCTCACACACACACACACACACACACACACACACACACACACACACACACACACACACACACACAGTGCATATTTTAGTGCAATTCCTGGATTGGAAGGTAGTTCTATTTTTAACCTTTTGGGTAACCTCTATACTTTTTCCTACAGTGGCTGCTCCAGGTGGTATTCCCACCAACAGTGCACGAGGGTTTGTTTCTCTCCACATCCTTGCCAACACCTGTTGTTGATTTTAGCTATTTTGACAGGTGTGAGGTGAGATCTTATTGTAGTTTTGATTTTCATTTCCCTGCTGATGAGTGGTGTTCAGCATCTTTTCATGTGTCCATTGGCATCTGTATTTCTTCTTTGGAGAAATGTCCCTTTTTTCTGCCCATTTTTTAACTGGATTATTTGTGGTTTTTTGAGTACTGAGTTAATAAGTTCTTTTTTTCAAAGTTAATTTATTTATTGAGAGAGCACAAGTGAGCACACACAAGCAGAGAGGAAATGGAGGGAGAGAGAGAATCCCAAGCAGGCTCTCTACTGTCAGTGCAGAGCCTGATGCAGGATCTTGAACAAGAACTGTGAGATCATGACCTGACCCGAAATCAAGAGTCAGTCACTTAACTGAGCCACCCAGGAGCCCCAAGTTAAAGAAATTCTTTATAAATTTTGGATACTAACCCTTTACCAGATATGTCATTGAAAATACCTTCTTTGTTAGGTTGGTTCCCTTTTAGTTTTCTTGTTTCCTTCACTGTGCAGGAGCTTTTTATTTTGACCTAGTCACAACAGTTTGCTGGTTTCCTTGCCTCAGGAGACATATCTAGAAAAAGTTGGTATGGCCAATGTCAAAGAAGTTACTACCTGTTCTAGCTACCTTTTTTTTTTTTTTTAATGGATTCAGGTATTACATTTAGCTCTTGAATCCATTTTGAGTTTATTTTTGTGTAAGAAAGTGGTCCAGTTTCTTTCTTTTGCATGTTGCTGTCCAGTTTTTCCAGCACCATTTATTGAAGAGATTGTCTTTTTACCATTGGATATTCTTTTCTGCCTTGTTGAAGAATAATTGACCATATAATTGTGGGCTTATGTCAGGGTTTTCTCTTCTGGTTCATTGATACATGTGTCTGTTTTGGTGCCAGGACTGTCCTGTTTTGACTATTATAACTTTTAAGTCCAGAACTGTGATGCCTCCAGCTTTGCTTTTTTTTTCAAGATTACCTTGGCTATTTGGAGTCTTTTGTGGTTCCATAAAAATATTAGGATTGTTTGTTCTAGTTCTGTAAAAAATGCTGTTGGGATTTTGATAGGGATTGTTTTGGGTAGTATAGACATCTTAACAATATTTTTTCTTCCAATTCATAAACATGGGATGTCTTTTCATTTCTTTATATTGTCCTCAGTTTCTTTCATCACTGTTTAATAGTTTTTAGAATACAATTATTCATCATTTGTTTAGGTTTGTTGCTAGGTATCTTATTTTTGGTGCAATAGTAAATGGGATTGCTTTCTTAATTTCTCTTTCTGCTGCATTATTGGTGTATAGAAATGCAACAGATTTCTGTACAATTTTGTATCTTGCATTTTACTGCATTATCAGTTCTAGTTTAATTTTTTAAAATATTTATTTAGAGAGAGAGAGACCAAGGCAGAGAGAGAGGGAGACATAGAATCTGAAACAGGCTCCAGGCTCCGAGCTATTAGCACAGAGCTCGATATGGGGCTTGAACTAATTAGCTGTGAGATCATAACATGAGCTGAAGTCGGATGCTCAACTGACTAAGCCACCCAGGTGGGCTTTCAGTTCTAGTTTTTTGAGTTTTCTATTCATAGGATCATGTCTTCTGCAAAGAGTGAGAGTTTGACTTTCCTCACCAATTTGAATTTTTGTTGTTGTTGACTGATTGCTGTGGCTAGGGCTTTTAGTGCTATATGTTGAATAACAGTGGTGAGAGTAGATATCCTTATCTTGTTCCTGACCTCAGGGGAAATACTCTCAGTTTGTCCCCATTGAGGATGATGTTAGCTGTGGGTTTTTCATAAATGGCCTTTATTATGTTGAGATATGTTCCCTCTAAACCTACTTTGTTGAGGGTTATTATGAATAGATGTTGTACTTTGTCAGTGCTTTTTCAGTGTTAAAATGATCATATGGTTCTTTTCTTATATATAAAAATTGTTTTTATTGTTTTTGAGAGAGAGAGACAGAGAGTCAACAGGGGAGAGGCAGTGAGAGAGGAAGACACAGAATCTGAATTTGGCTCCAGGCTCTGAGCTGTTAGCACAGAGCCTGACATGGGGCTTGAACCCACACACTGATTTTTCCCATTCAGCACTTTGAATATATCATGCCACTTCCTTCTGGCTTGGAAAAGTTTCTGCTGAAAAATCCACTTATGGCCTTATGGGGTTTTCATTTGTATGTTTTATTTTTAAATTTTTATTTCCTATTTGAGAGAGTGTGAGCACACAAGTGTGGGAAGGGCAGAGGGTGAGAGAGAATCTTAAATGGACCCCATGTCCAGTGCAGAGTCCAACACTGGGCTCGATCTCACAATCCTCAGATCATGACTTGAGCTGAAATCAAGAGTTGGATGCTTAAATGACTGAGCCACTCAGGTGCCCTTGTCTTGCTTTTACTATTTTTTCACTATCACTATATTTTGCCATTTTAATTACAATGTCTTGGTGTGTTGATTTAGTTGGGGGTTCTCTGTGCCTCCTGAATCTGGATATCTGTTTCCTTCCCTGGATTAGGGTAGTTTTCAGCTATTATTTCTTCCAATAAATTCTCTGGCCCCATTTCTCTGTTTTTTTTTGGAACTCCTATAATGTGATTGTCATTACATTAGATAGAATCACTGAGTTTCTTAAGTCTATTCTTGTTTGGCATAATTATTTTTTCTTTCTTTTGTTCAGCTTGACTTTTTTCCATTACTCTGTCTTTTCCATCATTAGTTGATTCCTATTTTTTTTCCATCCTGAGACTACATCAAAGGTGTTTCTCATTTTGTTTATTGAGCCCTTTATCTCTGCTGTTATTCCTTATCTCTGTTAATAGTCTCACTGGTGTCCTCCACTCTTTTCTCAAGTCCTATGAGAATCCTTATCATCACAGCTTTAAATTCTTTACCAGGCATGGTACTGTATCTGTTTTTCTTAGAACTTCTGAGGCAGATCTGTCTTTTCATTTGGGACAAAATATCTTCTCATTTTGTCTAAGTTTCTGTGCCTGTCTATGTTAGGAAATCTATGTCTCCTGTTCTGAAGGGTAAAGGGTTTATGAAGAAGAGTTCCTGTAGTGCTCTGCAGAGTGATGGCCCCTGTTCCCCAAGGCCTGGTGCTTCCAGGACTGTCTCTAAGGTTTCCTGGCTACTTTATCCTTCAGGCTAGTCTGCAGAGGCTCTCTTTGCCTGTTGTGGACAGAATTTGTTCCCTGGCCTGAGCTGGTGTGTTTAACAAGGTGTGCTCTGGTCTGCTTGCTAATGAGATCTATTGCTGTTGTGACTGGAACTGAGGCCTCACAGAACTGGAGAGACAGGAACTGTGGTGTTGGCAGGAGTCTGGGGCCATCTTCTGGAGGAGGGGGCCTACTGTGCTGCGAATGAGGCAAGCATGACTGGAAAGGGTGGTTCTTGCAGAGAATGAGGCTAGGTATAGGTGAAGTTAAGTAGAAGGTGCTGGCATAGCACTGGTTACTACACTTAATTTTTTAAATGTTTTATTTTTGAGAGAGACAGAATGCAAGCAGGGGAGGGGCAGAAAGAAAGGGAGACACAGAATCCAAAGCAGCCTCCAGGCTTTGAGCTGTCAGCACAGAGCCCAAGGTGGGGCTTGAACTCATGAATCACAAGATCATGACCTGAGCTAAAGTCAGATGCTCAATTGACTGGGCCACCCAGGGCACCCCTTGTGCTGGTTACTACAGGTGGCTCTGCTTTTATGCTAATAGGCTGGGGAGGAAGATGGCACTTGCCAGTTCTTATGTTCCCAGAGGGGTCTCTCCATGAACACTGTCTCTCTAGAATATGCTCTGAGATGAGCAACTAACCTCCCCCATGTATGTCCCCAGGCACTCTTCAGATCACTATTTCTATGCTGTATGTGTCTGGGCTATTTGGGGCTGCTCTTGAAGAAAAGGGCTTAAAAAATCTGGGCTTTCACAGCACCACTGATTGCAAGAACTCAGGAAATAAGCGTCTTTTTGCTTTCCAAGCCGATTGCTGGGGGGATTCATTTTCTTGTGTGCTCCCATGTGCACCCTCCTCCCACCCCACTGCAGTTGCTACGATCCATTTCTCTCCTAAGCCACATTCTCTGCCTTCTTTGATGTGGCCTCTTCTCTACCTGTAGTTATGGAGCTTATTCTTCAGTCTTCAGATAGATTTCTGGGGTCTTTAGGATGATATGATAGTTCTCTATTGTATTTGTAGGATGAGGCAAACCTAGATTCCTCCTACTCAGCCACCATCTTCCCCTCCTTCTGCAAGTAACCCTGTCATGGGGAAACTGGGGGTAATAGTAAGCTGAGAACTCTTTCCATTTGTTACAGTCCCAGGGGGCCCATGATCTCAAGCCTGCTCGCCACCAGAACCAGGTGATCAGGAGGTATTCTCTGGTTGGCAGCCATAAAAGCTAGAGCATCATACCTGTATGTACAATGGCTCCCCTCCAGGAGATAGTGGTGCTCTGGAGGGTGGCAGAGGAAGAATGCAAAGATGGTAAGCACTGGCTGATATTCTTACAGTGTACTCCAGCAAGGCCTCTCCTCTGTTTGAGGTATCTGCCCATTAGATTGCTTTTTTTCTTTTTTTAATGTTTGTGTATTTTTGAGAGAGAAGACAGTGCAAGCAAGGAGCGGCAGAGAGACAGGGAAACACAGAATCTGAAGCAGGCTCCAGGTTCTGAGCCTGGATGTGGGGCTCAAACCCATGAACTGCAAGATCATGATCTGAGCAGAAGTCGGATGCTTAACCTACTGAGCCAGATTGCTGCTTTAAGATAACAAATAAGCCTCTTTCACAGAAAGTCTGGACACTTGTCCAAGGGCAGCCTCCATGTAGGTAGTCATGTGTGAGACTTTAATGAACCATTTCTCAGTCTGCGATAGCCTTGTGGGTTTCATGGACATGTGCCCCATTGGCTTTCAAAGCTAGAGGTGTAGGGAACTGGTCCCTCTAGTGCATATCTTAAAAAGGTAGTGTTCAAACTATTTGCTCTTCAGAGAGAAGCTTTTGAGTTCTCTTCCAGTTGTGAGTCACTGTGCCAAAGGTGGAGTTTATGGTGAGTTTGTGGCTCAGACTTTCTTACCTGCGTCAATGTGAGTTTTTCCTTGCTTGCCAGATGCATAGGAGCTGCTCAGGTGGTTGTGGCTTTTTTCCCCCAGAGGATATTGTTCCATATGTAGCTGGAGATTTGGAGAATCCACAGGAAAGGGTGAATTCAGGACCTTCCTACATTGCTGCCTTGAACCAGCCCCTTCATGCTTAACTTGTTTAAAGCCCTTCAGTCCCAGCATCTCGCCTGTGTCTGGAATGCTTTCTCAACCACGTTGTGACCTTAAGTATGAATTCCTCAGGTCTCATTTGTAAAGAGAGTCAGAATATGGAAGAGCAATCAAAATAATTTCAACTCAAATATTGAAGATGCCCCTTCTGTGTCTTAGGCACTGCTAGGTGCTGAGATAGGAGAAAATAATGATCTGCACCTGCAGATGTAGTAAAATTAGTTGGTATGCTTTGCAAAGTAGATGCTGTTACTTCCACCTTCTCTCCCTAGCACCATGCTCAAAATAGTGAATGACTATCCACCTAAGCTGGAACTAAACTATTTCCAAGAATAAGGGGGAGTGGATGACTAAATTGGATTCACCTGAAAAGTGAGGGAATGGAAGCATGAACAGGGGAGATGATGTGTGACAGCGGCTCAGCCAGGACTTGATTGTGTTCCAGGCGACTTTGTCACTGCCCTTCCTGGTCCTTTGATCTTTCCACCAGTTGTCATATACTTACCAGTTTCATTTTTCTGATTTGGGATAAGGGCCTGCTTGATAATTCATGGACTATGGACCCTCACTGTGTGCAAATGTGCACATACTTTTAAAATGCAATTTTAGGGGTTTCTCAAGAGGGAGAACTGCCTTATCCTCTTAGCAGCCTTCCTGTCTTAGAAATGGGCTGTTTCATTGTTACTCCACTGGGTCAAAGCCTTGGTGACATGTTGCTATTTACAAATAAGGCTGCTACTGAATGCAGGAAGTGGAGGGAGTTTGTGACTGGTCCCTAGGCCAGATGATGCAGCAGGTGATTCATTTTTCTCTTTTGCCTTTTCAGTTCAAAGGTTATATCCTGAGGGATTGGATTCTCTTAGAACTGTGTCTGTTTTATCCTGGTTGGTATTTAAAATCCATTTTGAGTAACACTGATGTAGATTTCCTTTTCCTGGGACATGGCGGGGCCCTTCCAGGGTAGCCCCCAGCCTTATCACAGCCCTGCACCAACTTGTGCTACCAGTGGCGCCCCTTGTGTCAAGCTAGTGTGGGCGGGGGTGCTCTGCAGTGCCACCCTTTCATCCAACCATATTGCATTTTTCTCCCCAAAATGACTAGTGACTTGAGTGGAAGGAACCCTTCATAGTTTACTTGGTTCTCTGACATATGCAGAAACAAAACTGTGGTTGGTCAAATGAGGAAACCTGCTCAGAGAGGTATACCCAAAGTCATACCCCAAATCTGTAGCTGAACTCAAACACAGCACTTGTCACCAAATCTTTTTTTGATTTGACCAGTTGAACATATGCTGCCTTTTCTCCATTGGACCTGATTAAGGTGTTGACTTTGGCCACATCAAGGTCATAGAACTGCTTCACAGCCTGTTTTATCTGGTGCTTATTGGCTTTGACTTCCATAATGAACACAAGTATGTTACTCTCTTCTGTCTCCCTCTTGGCTGACTCAAGGAACCAGGGGGAACTTGATGATGGCATAGTGGTCAAGCTTGTTTCTCCTGGGGGGCACTCTTTTGAGGATATCTGGGCTGCTTTGGAGACACACTGTCTTGGCCTGTTGGAAGGTAGGTGACACGTAAATTTTCTTGTAATTGTGGACGCCTTTCAGCACCCTTTTCTGGGCCTTCAAAGCCTTTGCTTTGGCTTTGGGAGGGGCATGGGCTTCGTTCTTCACCTTTGTTATCATCTTTGTGAAAAGGTAGGTTTTACTTTTCTATATAATTTGCTTTTCCTTGAGTCTGTACAGTTCTTCTTGATTGGCAAACTGAATGTCAAGGACTATCCTCTAGTGAACACAGAGCTGGCTACCTCATTCCCATCTAAAAGACCTTTGCTGCTTGTTCAGCACCATTCATTCATTCTTTTCAGTAATTACTGAGACTGAGCATGTCCTCTGCCTGGCTGATGGGAGAGCACTAAAGTATAAATTAGGTACAATTCAGGGGCTGGCCTGTTCCCATTGTTTTTTTGTTTTTTGGACAGTGACTGATGTTTGTCTCCTACAGAAATGCCAGATAATGCAGTGGCTCTGCTGGGTGCTTGCTGTAAACTCCAGATTATTCCTACACTGCGTCACTTGGTAAGGAACCTCTCCCATGGGACCTGGGGATGGGTACCCAACAACTGATAAAACACCTTTAGGATTCTGCAGTCCTTCAAAATAGGTTAAACAGGTGTTATTACTAATCCCACTTTGTTTTGTTTGTTGACACACGATCCACATCACACCACACACCCTACAGGAAACTGAGATCAAAAGGAAAGGATTTGTACAAAAAATTTGCTAGTAGGGTAGGACTCCAGCTTTGCCATTAGATTCCAAATCTCATGTTTTTCCCATTGTTTGGAGAATTTTGGTCAAGGTTGGGTTGCAACATTGCAGGGAAGGAACCTGACACCATGTTATTTGTTAACGGCAGGGCTATAGTTACACCAGTTTGCTATAGCGCTGCATCAAATTCATCAGGAAGGTATTCAAGAAGAGACTGGTCTCAGATCAGTAGCTTTGTGCCCTCAGGGAATGTCATGGCAAGACCAAGAGTTAGGTAATGATGAGCCTAGCCCTGGAGAGTCAAGATTAAGCCTTTCCTTTTTAAGTTACAAATTGGGTCATTGAGAGAAGGAACCATCGAATGGGGCATGTGTTGCTCAGCCTGGGGCAGAGTAGCAGATCATACCTGGCTGGATTATTTTAAGGTCTGGTTAGTTACAAAGAGTCAAAATGAACATGCTACGTATACATAGGCTAAAAAGTCCAAAGCTCAGAGCTCTGCTGCTAGATCTGGGAAGGAGGTATTGAGATTAAGTGCCTGGATGACCACCCTGAAATTTGTTATCCATCTAGTCTGAGAATCATGAGCACCATGCTTAGTGCCTTGGGTACTTCTCTGCATAGCAAAGACATCTGAACAGTTTAGAGCCCATTCACAACTGAAAGCAGTTTCTGCCCACTGGAAGAGGAATGCTGGGTTCTTGTACTGTGACCACAAAAGCTGAACTACTCGAAAACATGCCAGCATGTTTGTTCTGGGACCAGCTAAGGGTAAATACTGGTGATGTAGTTTAGTTATGGAAACAGTAAGTATCATTATCTATTTGCCTGCAATGATGAGCATAGCAGTAACTCTGCTTTCATAGCCCAGCTCCCTGTTGCAGTAACTGAGTGTTTAGCATTTCCCAGGGTCCCAAGATTTCCAAACTATCTACTGCATTCAGGAAATACTTCCTGAATTGCGTATGTGTGTTACTGCAAGACCACATAGCTAATTCCCTTTTCCTAATAAACTTATGCTTCATTGTCATTTTCCTTGCAGTCAGAGTTAGATCTGATCTTTGTTGCATCCAAGTTCTGTGTTGTTGGTCTAAAGGTAGCCACATTTGGGGCTCTAGAATGGCTTGTATTCTACAGTGGCACAAAAGCCCAAAGTCATTTGTGTGCTTTTTGGGGGCTGCTCAACATAGACAAAGAATTTTTCTTTTGAAGAATTTCCTGGGTATCTTCACATAATCTACCCTAGATACTGCAGCAACTCTTACGACAGTGAGGCTCCTGCCTCCTGAAGAAATTTGGGTATTGTGTTTCTTACAGGGATTTACTTAGAACAAGGTACAAAAATCTACCTGCCTTCCTGTCTTATCTGGGGGCCAGAGTAACTTTGACTTTCAGAAGGGCTTTTGGAAGAACAGCATCAAATATACTAACGTGTTTGTCAAACTGGCAAGAAGTGAGTTAGAGTATCAATAGTGACTGTTAATTTCACCCCAGCACCTTTGGGTGACTGTAATCTTTTATACCTAGAAGGGTCTCTGGGCACATGGGGCTGGCAGCTATTCAGAGGAGGAAGCTGGGTGCTGCTCAGCACTTGTCCATTAGATCCCAGACACAGAGCCTCGCGGGCAGTCTTGAGGCCACGCTGGTGGAGCTTATTCTTAAACCGCTGGGATGTGGTGCTTGTGCTCAAAGAGCAGGCCCAATCCATTCTCTAAAGTCAAATTGATAGTTTATGGTCTTGGCCTAAAGCTGATGTTAAGCCTGTAGTAATAACACTATGTGAGTGGTATTTGGTGAATTTACACAGCATAGATTTGTAAGGCTGACTTTGATAACAGACACCCAATTACTTTTATAATCAAATGAGTGCTTCCCTTTGGCCACTGGGGCAAGGTTTCATAAGGTTATCATTGCTTAGGACATTTCTGAATCTGAAGGGAATCCAAAAGATTTCCAGTTAAAATTCACACACACCTCATTTTTTTATTTTAAATTTTACTCTCTACATTAATTTGATCTGGTTCTGAATGCCTGCCTAAAAATCAAATCTGTTTTAATTACCGAACATTAAAAATTTCAGATGTTCTGAGAATTTGCACTTACAGCAGCAGCTGAAGTGACCTCTCTGAGGACCTATGACAGACCAGGTCTCCTAAAAAGCTCAGGTTTTAGAAAGCAGACTAAATAGTGCATATTCAGAAAGACAGTAGAGTAATAGTCACTGGGATAGGGGGGTGGAGGGGAGATTAGGAAAGGCTGTTCTGACATGGCATTTCAGTTTATCATGAGAAGAAAAGGTCTACGAGGAACTCTGGAGGAAGAGTATCCCAGGAAGAAGCAAAGGTTCTTGAGACAGTAAGTGTAACTAAACTGTGGTTCCTAACCCTTTGAGGAGAAGAGCAGCTATACAGGAAATTCTAATATCATTAAAATAAACCATACATACTGTGTGTTGTATGGGAAAGTTATAGAGTTCAGACAGTTGAAGGACTGTCGGAAGAGTTGGGCATAAGGTCACACAGGTCTTGTTACATCTTAGGGGTACTCCTATTGGGGAGTTTAATACTTTTAAGTGAATTTGTTTAAATATGTCATTTCAGCTCTGTGCTCTCTCGGATGATGGAGTATCTGACCTTGAAAACCCAGCCTTGGCTCCTCTGAAGGATCTAGAAACGTTTGGTATCGTGCAGCGTTTATTTGCCACAGCCGACATGAACCTGGAGAGACTACAGTCATCCGTAAAAGTTGTCACTCAGAAGGACCCCAACATTTTCCCACTGATTCTTTATATAAGCCTGAATGGACTTTGTGCTTTAGGCACAGCACATTAATAACATATGTGAATTACAAGTACCGAACCATCAAGCTAGGTATTTTTCAGCATTGTTAAGATATTACTGAGCTTAGCTACCAGGTAAGCTGTTTTTCATAAGAGGCCCAATGTCTAAGATAGACTCCAGTACCCAAAGAGCTGAGGAGGAGGGTGGAGAATTCTAAGCTAGTGTACAGTCAGAACCCTCTACTACAGAAAAATGGGTCCATCTATCACTTTCTGGTATACAAAGACAGAGGAGTCTGACACTGTGATCCAAAATTTCTCTTCATAGAGACTGTTTTAGATGTGCTGACTGGAAAAACTGTAAATGCCCCTACAGTATACATACTCCTCTAATAGCAGGACACCCTTCTTTAGGGGTCTAGCTATATGTATTTCTGTCACGCTTTCATGAATGTACCAATTCTAGAATAATACTGATTTCCTATGCATTCTGTTTAATTTGTAAAATACGTAGTATTTTATGAAAGGAAAACTTTGAATGGTGTATATTTTAACTTTAATTCTGTCTTGACATTCTTCTATGAAAGTAGTTTAGAATGTCTCTCTAGTGCCCGTGATCCCATTGCTAATAAATATCCACGGGGGACCTGAAATCACTTATGTAGCTAGGGCCTCCAGCCAGAGGTCTGACTTCAGGAGCAGGGAGGGTGAGTAGTCACAGGTGTTAAAGAGAAACGTGTTTTATATATATATATATATATATATAAATTTTTTTTTTTTTTTTTTAACCTCATCATCTACTTGAATGTTAACATGGAAGAAATGAAGCAAATAATCCTTTCATCACCTCAAAAATGAGACTAAACCTTAGGACGCATGGAAAAAAATGATACGTTATGTGGCAACAACATAAAAAGCACTTTATAGCAAACTAGAAAGGAAATTGCAGAAATGGAAATAGTTATGCTACAACTGTGGCACTATACATGCCTTTCTGTCTTTCTGAAATAAAGTTTTATAAACAACCAACTGAAGGCAGATTGTGTAAAAAGAATCCACTTGTATAAAAAATAGGTACACATATATCACATGCAATGGGAACTTCAAGAGTCCACAAGAAACCTGACAGCGGTTCCTTGGGGGGAGGGAGGTTACTCTTCTATTTTTGTTAGAATTTTGTATGCATGAGCCTCTAAATTAAAATGAACCAACCAACACCACTAAAGACCAACAAAAACTAAAAACTGGCTTCAGGCAGAAAGATGCCATCCCAGCATGTGCCTGTACTGCTAGGGGTATTCCTAGCCACCCCCAGTTACGGCCATTCCTTAGCCGACCCCACTGGAATGGGGGGGGCAAAGTACTGCTGGGCCTCCAAAAGGCCCTTCTAACTAATGTATCTTTATCACTACGTGTAATTATTAACTGTAAATGTACCTTTATTTACTGCTTGAGATCAAGAACTATACTTTTTTTTTTTTTTAATGTTTTTTATTTCTAGGAGAGAGAGAGCTTGAGCAGGGGAGGGTCAGAGAGAGAGGGAGTCACAGACTGAAACAGGCTCCAGGCTCTGAGCTGGCAGTCAGCACAGAGCCCGACGCGGGGACTGAACCCACGAACCGCGAGATCATGACCTAAGCGAAAGTCGGACGCCCAACCGACTAAGCCACCCAGGCACCCCAAGAACTACACTTTTTAAAAACAGTTACATTTGGAAACAAGTCCTAGTAGACCAGATCACCTAGAAAACAGATAGAAAATAGAGTAATATTTCTGAAGAGGCCAGCTACCTTCACTCAGATGTTTCCATGACCACTTCTCTTTCATAAGCGGATGCAGAAAGAAACATGTTCACTAGTGTGGTGTGGCCCTGGAAACATCCCACAGAGGGCTCGTAATAATCCCTGGAATCTGTGAACATGTTACCTTACATGCCAAAAAGGGACTTCACAGGTATTTTCCAGGTTACAGACTTTGAAATGACATACTATCCAGGATTATGGGCCCTTAAAAGAAAGAAGACAGAAGAGCCAGAGAGAGACCTGGCCAAAGAAAATGCAGGGAAGATGTGGCATAAGAAGAATCGCTGCGGTTGCTGGCTCTGAGACAGAGAAGGTCTGAGCAAGAACAAGAGTGCAGTCCACCTGACAGCCAGGAAGGAAGAGGGGACCTCCGTTCTACAACACCACGGAACTGAAGTCTGCCAACCACCTGCAGGAGCCTGGAAGCACATTCTCTCTCCAGCAGTGAGAGCCAGGGCAGGCCCTGGGAAATGTCTCGATTTTAGTTGGGTGAGACTTGTGCTGGAGTTCCATCCTACAGAGCTAAGTCTGTGTTTTAAACTGCTAAATTTGTGGTAATTTTTTACTGCAGTGATAGAATACTGGCAATTTAAGATGAAAGAATGAATGATAAATGAGAAGTACACTGGACTGGCAGTTTCTGAAGTACAAGGTAGGGAATCCCATAAACTTGAGAGAGAGTTGCAAAGAACCTTTACGGAAGCAGGCTTCCTGCACTCACCCACCGTCACGCGTCTATCTCTCGGCCAGCCTGGCAGGTCCACCTCCCTTTTCCACCGCAGGCCTCAGGGGTGAGCTGTGTGCCCCAGCAGGAGTTGTCTTTCCCATCAGGGCTTCTCTTGCTGGGCTGGTCCTAGCATCTCATGCTATCTAAGCACAGAGGACTTTTCTTGATCCTACATTTTAGTCTTCCCTGTCTCTGCAATTTTCTTCCTCGAGTACATCACCTTTGAAAGCCACCAAATCACTTGGGCTGGGATAGAGGAAACAACAGTTAGGGTTTCCTTGTTAAAAGAAGCAGGTGAAAAATTTATATATTTATTTTGGTGAGAAAAACAATTACTACAGGCTTTTTACAAAGATTATTACCATTTAAAAGAAATTACCAAAGCTAATCTGATATCCTCTGTATTATCTCTAAACCTTAGTTCTACCTATAAATGAAACACTGCACGTTTGCAATATTAAACCTTTATTTTTATATATACAAAAATATTTTACCTGGAATATACAATCTCCCATGTTTGGACAGCATATGGAAATATGTGAAAAAAAATTTATAGGGACAGTTTCTGAAAACTCAATACTTAATTGTACTGCAGGAAAATTTTATTTATACAAGGACAGCACTGATGCTTCTTTTATACAGGACCTAGGAATACAATTACTTGGAAAGCAGCAGCAATTAAATTTTTTAAACTTTCATCAGGAAACTTTAGTAGCTTGTTCAGCTCCTTTTTTTAGGTTGCTAACAAGTATTTTTCCCTCCATTAAAAAAAAGTTCTACAATCAATCATTTCAAAGAGTAGAGGTTAAAAAGAACATGCATTTGTGTTCAAAATAAAGATGATATACTAAACTGAAACGGGGGGGAAAATCCCCAAAGCAAGGTTTTCACATCAAATACTCACCATGGGCTCTAACAGAACTCAACATGCATAAAACTACACTTCTTTTGCTGAACCCTAGTTCTTCAGCACCCTAGATCCCACTTCCTTAAAAATCAACATTATCAAAGAAACAGCAGTTGGTGGTTCTTTTTCAAAGAGGACACACAACCAAAAGGAGTATTTTTCTTATATTTCAATTACAGACGAGATGAGCTATTCCTCAAATCTGCTTCTACCTGAAAAGATGAAGGCATTCCTCATTTTGGACCACATTTACCAGAACAAGCTTTATGTCTTCAAAGCAACATTACTTATCCCACTGCCCATCTCTCCTATTTAAAAATAAGACAAAAACCACATATTTTAACTGGTGATGACCTCTGGTTTAATAGTGGTAATTTATAGCTAAGGAGTTTTGAGTGCTCTGTTTTTTTCCACTTCCTCCAAGCTCTCAGGCCACCCTGACTGCTAGGAGGACAGCCAAATTTCAGGTATGGCCTGTCCTATTTGTATGTTTCTACCCCCAGAGCTTGCTGTTGTTAAAGTACAACAAAAACATCTAGTCCAGCTTTTAAGATCAAACCTTTTGGCTTCTGCTTTGTGGCAACACCACCACCTACTCAGTAGGATTCAAGACAGATTTACAAGCATGGAGTGAATTGCTCTTCTAAGTATTAAGCGGCATTTACGTCAACTGTAGCTGTGTTCATTCAGTTTGTGCTGGAAATTACAAAACAGTAAAAACTAGTAAGGGGAAAAGGGAAGGAACTGCCACTTCTGGCTGACCAGCGTGTGGAGGTAAGTCACATTTATCACAGCACTACATTATCAGCCAACGGCCACAAAGCTAGGAGAAAGAATGCAACTAATGTCTTCATGTCAGATTCAAGGTCCTCTAACCAGACCTAACCAAACTGTTCTCCCTATACAGAACCAGAGGCCTTTTAAACTTAATACTATGGTTTAGCAATAGGGATGTGGTGATAAATTTCAGGCATGAGAATTAAGGTAGGGCAGCTTTAAGAGAGCGAAGACTGTATTGTGGTAGGATGTAAGAGTACTAGCTTGCTTAAATTTTAATTGATTTGTGAGTAACGGCAAGATTTCACTAAAGGTTTGGACTTAGAGTGGAATTCTAAACTAAATGAACCTCCTGACCAATGCTACTGAGAGAGTAGAACCGGACCCTCTTCCAAGGCTGGAACTACATTCTCAGAGGTGTTTTAAAACTGGAGGTAAGATTCTTGAATGGTATGCACCATTCATTATGTTACCTCTGAAAGAGATATACTTTAAAAGAACTAAAAGGTAAACAACCTCAATATAAGTGAATACATTAATAAACAGAAAAAGTAGCCTAATAAGGATTTCCCGGTCTAGCATTTACTGTATCATAGATACAAATTATTTCTTGTAATTTAAGGTGAAGACAAATATTAAGCTAGCCTTAATTTACTAGTGGAATATTAAAAGGGAGATACAAATTTTATCAAAGGTCAGATGGTCAGGCATCAGAATTAGGATCTCAGCTAATATAAGTAAACCATCTCTATTTTTAACAAAAGAGATTATTTTAAAGAAAGTAATGCAATGTACTGCAGGAGTGCTATAGGCCATGCTTTAAAATTCTTACCTTTGAAATATCATTCCTTCACTTTTTACTGTATTAAAGACTCATTTTTGATTCTGTGCACTAAATCATTCCAGGAACACAAAAAAGTAACATAATGGGTGGGAAATATTTAAAAATGAATAAAACCTGAAGCTAACAAAAATGTAATTTAAAAATCATCTTATTTTAAAGAATTAAAGAGTTGTCTTCTTTAGATATACAATGTATACTCAAAACCTCATATGCTGAATTATATTCTTACAAGTTTGTGAATATTCACTTGTACTATATACAATAATCCCATTATTTAAAATATTGCATTTCTCCCCAAACTCAAAATGCAGATATCATTACATGACTTTTCACACAGACCCACTGGAACAAGAGGAGGGTGGTTACTACAATCTCTAAGTTTGAGCCCTATCACAAATTCACTGGAAAGCTTAAATAAATGTTTCCCAAGACACTGCCATCTAGAACTCTGTCCTTTTTCCTTAAGGAAACTGTTATAGTGATCATTTTCTGATCTTAATTTTATCATCTATTTTTTTTCAAAAAGGAGATTAGTATCTGCCTCAAGGTAAAGCTAGAGCCTTATACAACAATGTAGGGAAAAAAAGGTTTCAGAAGGTCTAAGAATATGGAAGTAAACATTTAAGAACACTAAGCTATAATTACATGAGTAAACAAACACATTTAGTTTTATTCATGTAGTTTGGGAGAATTTTACATATTATACATATGGCTGTGTATATATTATATATATGGTGACTCAGACATTTAAAAAATGACCTATATATGTACATAAAAGTTCAGAATTTCTTTTTTCATATTTAGTATCAAGATTCATTACTACAAAATTATTGGCTCCCTATCCTGTGATTTCTGGAAAATGGAGTGTTGTTTCAGAAGTCATAAAAGTACAATGTTAAGTAGATCATTATTTTGACCAATTTCCAGAACTTTATGTTCAATATTTACCAGTTCAAAGTAATTGTACCTAACTGCATGGCTATCCATCTTGAAAATCAACTCCAGTCACTAGATTATGACACTTGTTTTACCTACCAATAAGTACCAATTTAATGAATTTTAAAAGCAAAGATCATCTTTTATTATTATTGGGATAGTATGGTCAAAGCAATTAGTATCTGGCCATAATCTATAATGCTACCCTATTGTATTTTATTGTTAATTTGCGTTATTTTCTAAATTTGTGTTAATCATTTTGCTCTTTTAAAGAAAAGTTGTCCCTATAAGTTATTCTAAATAAATTTACTAGACTACTAGTAAATCAGGCTACTATTGCCGTAGTCCTACTGGGCGTATGATATGATTTCTATTTGAGAAAGTTATGCTCAGCAATTGTACAGTTAGAATTGGCAAAAGTAAACAAAGTCCTGATGTATTGGACTGATGGTATCCAAATATCAAACAGAAATTGAGACTGCATAATCAAGGCATGGCTAGAATAAAAGCGAAACTCTACTTGCAATGCATCAGATATATTCCACTAGTTACAGAGTTACATGACTTACCCAGGAATATCAATTCTATGGGTGTCTGTACCTTAAAAAAAAAAAAAAGATATTTATATATATGTATATATGTATATATATGTATATATATATATATATATATATATATAAAATATTTAGTTGTATAGAAATAGTCATGCCCCGAATGCTGAATGTGGACACTCATCTGTCCACAAAGAATGCTCAGGTGCATTAATGTATTAGCATGTTTCCCAAAAGTATATGCAGGTGCATGTGTATTTTAACTTTTACCAGTTGTTCATCACTTTAAACCATTACTCTTCAGTAAAGCTAATTGTTTTCTGTATTTCCCACAAGAGAAATTCACATTTCCTTGATTACAACTATACTCTTATTGCCTTGGGAGACTCCTGGGGCCCTTGGGACTCCTTGTGCCAGCAGAGATCTGCCAGGTCCTGCAGACTCAGGTGAGACTTTCAGTTTAAAGCTCAACAACTCTATTGAGATACAATGAACTTCTCTGAATTTATTCTTTTCAGCTCTGGCATCTAGAGTGAAATTAACTAAACAGTATTATTTCATTTTATATTATGGGGGATCGAGTATTAGTCATGAATACCATTTATAATAGAAATAATTCCTTTAAGTATAGACTATTTTCTAATTAATATGCTTTTTATACTATATGATAAAGCTAAAAATATATATGATGTAAAAATCATCTCTATCATGTCAAGACAGTTGAACTATTTTTGTGGATAAACTTGTGCTGTTACAATGATCGCACGGTTGTTCACAGATGCTCCATGCAGCAGCATGAAGGCATACCACAGAAGACAGCACATTTTCTGGGAACATGAAATTTCTCTTAAAATTTAGTGTGTTGAAATATTAAGTCGTAAGACATTACCTTGACACTGTTTTGATTCAGGTTGCTTTGAGAAGCCAAGAATTTGATATAAATATATGCGGTTTAAAAGTTACCAAAGATATTAAAAGAGTATGATCCATTTTCCCACTGATGTCCTATCCTAGGACAAAGAACATTAATTTGTGTTCTGGATATGAAATTCTAGGAAAAAATATCTATAGATTTCCAATATTAACCATATAGCAACTTGAGCATTTTGTTTCATTGTTAAAAAGATTTAAAGCCATGTGTACATAACTGCTTACTGCCATGTATTTTCTCTTCCCTCTAAGCACTTCCATTGGCATTCCACGTAACCGCTTTGCTGAGAAGAAAACAAATTCAATAGCCTGGTGCCTGGTGCCTACCACAGACAAAGATGACCACTAATATTTAAGCACCTAACCCTTTAAGTGTGAATACTGTTCCTGTGAAAGGCTGGCAGCAATATAAAACATAGCTAATTTAGTTTAATGATGAGCTACGTCTAAATATGTTTGAGGAAGAATTTATACCATCCAAGAATCCTAAAGAAAGATACTAATGGAGGTGAACCTTAAAAATCTGATTATGTTAACGCATCTAAAAGAGGGGAGCTGTTTTGTTTTCCTAATCATTAAACAAAAAGTGCATTTCCTAAGAGAAATATAAAATATGAGATCTTGTTTAACAAATATTATATAATACATACAATGTACATCTTATATAATTACATATTACATATAGATGAAACAGCTGACAGTTATTTCCAAATCTCATAAATTGTTCAATGGATTTGGCTTTCAACACAACAGATTTAACAAATATTCTAACAATCACATCGCCCTTCAAAAAGCACACCTGATTGTTCACAAAACTCCCAATTGCAAACTAGAAGCAGTATCATAAAAATTTGTAGAGGCATGATACATTTGCTGACCATATCCTAAAGAAAACTTGTCAAAAGCGGTAGGTCATTTTTGTCAAATTTCTACATGTGAAAATAAATCAACTTTGTGTCAGTTTATGTGTTACAGGATAAGGCACTCTCTCAGCCTGAATGGGCTTGCTTGCTGGGGACACATTCACTTAGCATTAGCCTATCATGGCAACAAATGAGAGTGCAAAGTATTGCTCTTCCTTTTTCCCCTCAAGATAGAAATGAAAGGAAAAAAGCCCAATATATCTGTTTAAATTAGAATGGATAGCCATCTGTCCCTGAAATAATGAAATCATGTAGTGTTAAGCAGATTTTCAATGTCAGCCTTGGATGGCAATGACATTACAGTTCTGCTTCTGTAAGAACTTGTATTAGGAAAGAAGGCCAATAACTACTGTTTTCTCTTCATAAGAGTAACTGACCCTTCCCTAGGTAATACTGAACTAAAGGACAGCTTTACAAAACTATTTCAAGTATTCATTATCACAGTGAAAATGGGAGACCAATGTGAGAATGAACGGTTTGAAAATTCCTTTGATGAAAAAGGCAAGGGTACTAAATCAAAACATATACAAAATGCTTCAACGCATTTCTTTATGTGGTATGAATAGAAATATTATCCATAAAAAGTTAGAAAAATTAAGATAAATTATATATTAGTACACCTTTCCAACCACATTTTATATAAAAATTCAGAATAGTGTACTGGTATTTCAATCTACACAATAAAAATGCCTAAACTTGGCAGATATTGTCTATCTGTGCATGTATTTTCTCAGTAGAAGGCTTATTTGTTGCAGTCACTTTTAAAAAGTTTTATTTCCATTCTTAACTTTATTGAATCATCAGTAAACCCAGCTGATTGGGACCCACTGTGGCTCCATTCTCAGCTTCTCTATGGCAGTCTGTAGTTTTTCAAAGGCTTTGTCTAGATTGTCATTTATGATGATCAAATCAAAATAGTGGTTGTATGCTCTCTGAATTCGTGCACTTTCATCCACAGTTTTCTTCAAGTCAGAGTCCTGTCAAAGAGTGTCAAAAGGAAATGTTTCTATCATAAGGTGTATTTACTTGCTCAAACACCAAAGTGAATATAAGAACTAAGTACACTGGACTTTTTAAAATAATTCCCAAAATCTAATTTAGTGTTGAAAAGGCATTACCATCTGTTGATAACCTAGTCTCTACAGCAGAGTCCGTGTTTGCTTTGTGAGTATTCTGTATCTTCTGTTTCACTGATTTTAGGAAAATATTCCTAATTAAACAACTATTGATAATAAACTCAGAGTGAATTCTAAGGTAATAAAAGAATTATTTCAGGTTTTTAGTTCAACTATAGCATCCATCCTCTTCAAATGATTTTTAAAAATTTGCATATATGTATACATCCTAGAAAAGAATCACAGAATTTTCCCTTTGTGTTTTTGTTTTGCTTCTTCATGGTCCTTGATGCCTGCTGAGGCAGTCAGTATAATGAAACCAAACTGGTGGGGCAGGGGAGAGTATGCTGCCATTTTTCTAGATCTTTGAGTTGTACATCAAATCTAGGGCTGATGGCTCCACATTTGTTTAGACTCCTTATGAGGTTCATAACAATTTTCCCAGCTCTATGATCATGAATGATTTCAAATTTGCCAATGTAACCATGCTTCATCATCACAGTTTAGAAAATGGATAATGCCTTTGGAGCATGGTCTAATAAGAACTTGGCATCTGCCTCTCCTTTCAGCATTGTTAATCCTCTGCCAGGACATTCGTGCACACCAATATAGCAGCACAGAAAGATGGTGAAAAGAGTTCAAAAGATTTTTATCTTATAGGCTCTGTAGATCATGGAAACCATTCTGCAGTGACTATTAAGCTCAAAGCCAAATCTGCTGCCTAGTTCTAGAAAAGAGAATCTTAGAAATATATTTTGAAGACTAACCACATATTCCCCACCTCCACCAATATATACTCACACAAATATTTATATGTTTAGCTAGCATTGTTTGTATTTTGTAAAATATTTTGGAATAATGTGGGAGAATAAATAAGTAATGGGTTCTGCATGAACAAGTAAAGCTTTTCATTAAATTGCAACTGTTTTGGAATTTCACATTCCTTCTATATTTTCTCCAAATATTAACTGAGTTCCTATTAAGGTGTCTATATGTTTCACTATCTATAGATAGAAAAATGAATAAGACAGAGTGGAGGAGGCAGATAAAGGGCAAATAAATATAAAAACTTCCAAGTTGTAATGAGTACTATATAAGACACCAAACAGGAACAAAGAATTTTCAGAATTCTACTTTAGAAAGAATGATTACAGACACTGAGTAAATGATATTTAAACTGAGAACTATATTGGGGGGAAAGAGCATTCTAGGCAGAGGAAATAGCAATGCAAAATCTAGGAGGGAAATGACCCTGATGCATTTTAAGATATTGAAAGCCCAGGATGGACAGAAGGACTAAGGGTCGTGGTGATACATTGAGAGGAGTACAGACTAGGTTGTGGAGGACCCACATGCAATGGAAAGGCATCTCTGGCTTGTGATGGAGAAAGAAAGATGGAAATGACATCAGACTGGAAATATATTTTGGTGACAAAGTCATCAGGATTAGCTATGAATGTGAAAAGTGAGGAAAATGAATCAAGATGAGGAAGAAGCAACTGTATAAAATGCAGAGTTGGGGGGTGGGAATAGGGAGAGCATAATTTTTTTTGGAAAATATTATACTCTGTGTATGGTAAGTTTAAGATGTTTTGGGAGATAGCTAAGTGCTGGGTAGTAATAGGTTATGCAAGTCAGAGTTATCTGTACATGAACCAGGAATCATCAATGTAACAATGGTACATAAGCTAAAGAATTTGGTAAAAACACCTAAAAGGGAAGTGTAGAGAGACAAATGGGTTCCAAACTAGGCCTGAGGGACACTACTATTTATATTTTAGTTAACATCACTGACATCTCTAAATCATTTTGAAACAAGTAAAATATCTTTTATGATAGATGTGTAAACGGCCATAATTCACTTTGAAAATAATTCTTACCTATTACAGTCACTAGCAATCTGGTTCATTTAAATTAAAAAAGATTTTTTTTATGACATTAACAATCATGTAACAATAGCAGAGAACACCATACAGATGGAAAAAAAAATAAAGAACCCCTCTCTATATATGGCCATAGAGGATCTCTAGACTATACTGCAGGTCGACTACTGTATAATAAGCTGTAAGAAATGGGGAAAGGGAGGATACACACATATACATACTTGCTTATATTGAAAACAAATAGTGAAAATGGCTACCTTTGAAGGTGGGAGTGTGGAGGGCAGAGAAAAGCTAGATTTTTCTGTTAAGATTTACTTTAGAAATATTAAATACATAGAACAAAATTAAATTCACATAAAAAAACAGCAATGCCTGAAAATCAAAAGCAAAATGAAATAAACCAATGTTTTAAACTGATGGTTTAACCACAAAGGAATTATTTCAGTAACATTAAAATTAAATAATACCCAGTCGAATAGATTTTAGGAACAACTTTTTTAAAAGCTCAAAACTTAAAAGTTTTCAATAATCATACTGTTGACATTCATACTGATACTGTTACTCAGAAATTATATATATAGCAGGTTCTTAGTTTATACATACAGTAAGAAATTATGTTAATGTTATCAGGAACCAAGATTTTCAGCATAAGAAAAATGAGAAATATAGAGTCAAAGAAGTAAAATAATTTAAAGTTTAAATTGGAGCTATGAAATTGAACTAATATGTGTGTTTTCTGAAAAAGGAAAATACATTTCCTACATCTGGCCACTGAAAAGGCCTAGAAATAATAAGCAACTAAGTTGAATGCACAACTTTAGCACCTATATTATCTCTAAATACCATTTCCCACTAAAAGGAACCAGGTGTTTTGGATGGCTGGTTCCAGGTCGGGGCCAATAAATGTGTAAGAAAACCTGGAACAGTTTGTTGTACTAGGAAGAAAAGAGTCATTAAGATTCAATTTCAGCTCAGGTCATGATCTTACAGTTATGAGATCAAGTCCTGTGTCAGGCTCGTGCTGAGTATGAATCCTCCTTAGGATTCTCTCTCCCCACCTCTCTCAAAATACATAAACATTAAAAGGAAAAAAGAGTAATTTATCTAAGTACATAGGAAGTATTTCAAGGGACTTTAAACAGTGATTTGACTGTATATATTCAGGGGATAAACCCTAAGGACAAAAAACAAAAACAAAAACAAAAACAAAAAAAACCAGTGCCCGGTAATCACACCCTGTAGTCAGTCTTGGTATACTTATTCTCATGCTGCTGTGTGTGTACTGTGGTATAGAGCAAATGAGCAATTATGGGACTATTTTAAGTCTAACATTCCCAGTGTTTTTGAAACTGGAATACTCAGTGTAGGGAAGTGGAGATATATATATATATTATATATATAAGAGGTTAAATAAAAACCTTGTAATTCTGAATGTGAATGAGAAGTATCACGACAGTTTGCTTCAGACATACAACAGAAAAACATGTATCATAGCTGTCTACCTGAAAGGTATAGCTAGAAACAATGATCAATCTTGTGACAATGTACACCCCTAGTATTATGGTCTTAAAACACCACTTACCCTAAAAGGAATCAGAGCTTCTTGAAGAAACAGCTGATACCTGGCCTAGAACAGGGAATGTACAAGAGGAGCCTGGAATATCCATCATACCCGATAGGAAAGAAACTGAGACTAGTGGGCTCATGAAATAAGGTCTTAAGGGCCAACTTGAATAAGCTCCTACTGGTCAATGATGGGACAATTTGAGCATCAGTAAGAATTATAACTGCAACAGAATAACCTCATCAAAAGCTCTTATCATGTGCTCAAAATGAAACTTAAAAACAAACCTTATTTGATCACCTGTTGCCTCTGCAGGCTTACAGAACAAATCCACTATTCTGAAGGCTGATCCATAAAAAGGAAAGTATCAACATATACTCTGACCTTCCTATGTGAACTCTATTTCAGAGTAATCAACTAGTTGATAAGGAAAAGCTATTTCTTAGAAGAACTCTAGTTTATAAATTCATAAAGAATGACAAACTGAATACTACCATTTCACAATCCTTAAAATCAAGGCAAAGATGAATAAAACTTGCTGAAATCATTAGATAAAAACCTACTACTTTATAAATCAGGCTAAGGACATTTGAACCCACTGAATATTCTTATCACAAAAAGAGAACCTTTCATATGCCTCATAATGTAACAAAATGAGATGTATCACTTATTAATTATTCTTGGGAAATAAAAGTGAACCTATATCTGATCAATCCTCTATTAGTTCATAGTAAATAGAAGGAGTAGAGGGAAATGACACAATGGGGACAGAATTGGTGAAAATCTAGACTCTGGAGCACTCAATAGGATAACTGACTCCATTTTTTGAACAACTAGAAGGTTACAAGAGAGGAGAGGGAGGGAAGCAGTGAGATTTTACAGATTAGAAAAGTGAAGTGATACCTGCTTCCAGTTAAGATGTATTAACAGATAATCAGACTAACCCTCTTGTCTGACAATGAAAACAAAATGTACGGAAAAACAGTTTTTAAGAATAATGCATGAAGCAATGTAAGGCTGATATCTCAGAGAAATAGAAAACAAATGAAATGAACCTATGACCACCCCAGCTGACTGTCCTGGGAGACTTCCTAGGCCGTAACACAAGGCAGAGCCCAGGAAAAGACTACCAACATTCTGAGTTGGGACAGAGCTGAGAGCCCAGGGAAACCAAGGGCGTAAGCATTCTCAGGACAGAATACCTGAACATAACAGCAGCATGGAGAGACAACTTCAGAGAGTTGCAAAGCCCCACTCCCTTGCAGCATTCAGTTATATACCACTTAGGGTAGGGTAAACCTACCTGAGGCCACCAAAGAACCACCAGAAAAAATGACAGGTATTCAAGCTCTGTCAGGAACAGGACCTCTTCTCATCAGGCAGAACAAAAAACCTGATGCACAAACCACTTGGAGGAGTCCTCAAATGTTCTTGCTTCCCAGGTGGGCAATAATTGCCGCAGATTAAGAAATGTTCTGGTCTTACCTAACACATTCTAAAAGCAAGACCTGAAAGTAACAAACTGTTTCCCAACAAGTGCATCTCAGAACAAAGCTCACAATGTCTGAAAGCAGCAGAAAAATACGGCCAATGTGAGAAGAAAAGTAATTCAAGTCAAACTGATCCAGAACGGACACAAATGTCAGAATTAGTATACAATGACATGAAAACACTTATTATAACTATATTTCAGATATTCAAAAAGTGAGGTAGAGACATAGAGAAACCTGAAAAAGAACAAAGACGACTAACACTATATGATTTCAAGGCTTATCAGCAACAGTGTGGGAAGAGGTAGATGCGATGGGAAAGAAGGATTCTGAAGCAGCACAAGGACATCTTTGGAGGTAACGAACACGTCTATTCTCCTGACTGATAGCTTTATGGGTATATACACATGCCCAGACTTACCAAGTGATACACTTTTAGTATGTAGAGTATGTAGAGTACACTTTTAGTATGTAGAGTTTATTGTAAGTCAGTTATCCCTTGACTAAACTGGGGGTGGGGGGGGTGGGGAGAAGATATTTAGAAGATACCAAGTAAATGAAATGTGTTGATCTTGTTTGGATCTGATTTGAACAAATAAACTGTAAAAAAGTTCTAACTCTTAGAGAAATTCAAATATGGATGGTATATTTGATGATATTAAAAGCTGCTCTCAGGGCTCCTGGGTGGCTCAGTCGGTTGAGCATCCAACTTCAGCTCAAGTCATGATCTCACGGTTTGTGGGTTCGAGCCCCACATCAGGCTTTGTGCTGACAGCATGGAGCCTGCTTCAGATTCTCAGTCTCTGTCTCTCCACTTGCACTCTCTCCCCCCAAAATAACTAAATATTAAAAAAAGAAGTTGCTCTTATCAATTTTTTTGTGTTCGACTTCGGCTTCGGTCATGATCTTGCAGTCCATAGGTTCGAGCCCCATGTCAGGTTCTGTGCTGGCAGCTCAGAACATGAAGCCTGGTTCAGATTCTGTGTCTCCTTCTCATTCTTTCCCTCCCCCACTCATGATCTATCTCTCTGCCCCCAAAATAAATAAACATTAAAAAAAATTTTTTTAATCTTTATCTTTTAGAGATAGATATGGGAAGTATTTACTATTGACATGTCAAAGACTTGCTTTAAAATAATTCAAGTAAGGGAGGAAATGAAGCGAGGTCTAACTGAAACCCAAATAGCCATGTATTACTGAAGCTGGGTGATGGGCATATGGGAGTTCATTTTTCTCCTCTTTTGTATATATTTTAAATTTCCCATAATATGAAAAGAGAGAGAAGAAAAACAAAAAACATTTAAGAAGAACTAAAAGTCAGAACGTACTACCAGTAGTAAACCTTATGAGGAATATGCTTGTTAATGGTCTTGGAGCCCCTTTTCCTCACTGGTAAAACGAGAGCTGGATTAATATGCATATTTTAGTACTGTTCCATTTCACTTACATAGAGGAAGCAAACTGGTGTTTATTTATTTAAAGTTTATTTATTTGTTTTGAGCAAGTGAGTGAGAGAGCGAGAGCGAGGGAGAGAGAAAGAAACAGTGGGAGAGGGGCAGTGAGAGGGGGACAGAGGATCCAAAGCAGGATCTGTGCTATCAGCACATATCCCGATGTGGGACTCAGTCATGAGATCATGACCTGAGCTGAAGTTGAATGCTTAATGAACTGAATCACCCAGGCACTCCTAAACTTGTATTTTAAAATAAAACAATCAATGATTTTTAAATAAAACCCACACTGTCCCAGATCCTAGTTACATCTCATGAATGAATTTTTATTCTGTAATATATCATATAGTATATTTATTTTGTGACTATGATTAGAATTAAATGTGTCCAAAAGAAAAAAATCTTAGGAATAAAATACTATTGTTAGCCTGAAAAGAACTACTCACCGTCAAAAGCTTAGTAGTGATCCCAGCATCCACCACCGCCTTGTGCATGGCACGTAATGTTTCTAGTTCTGGAGCAGCAATAAATACAACATAGGGCATGAACTCGGATGTCCTCAGCACTTTGAGGGCCTGTGTAGAAGAACAAATACAAACCAATTCAGATGGGATTGGAATTTGTTTTGTTATTCTTTAATGCCAAATAATCAAAGTCTACCTGCCCTATCACTAAGGATTCAGATGTAAATTAATACTTGCCCCCTTCTATCCTTTTGATTCCATACAGTGCTTTCCTAAAATAGTGATCCATTAACTGTGTTCTGACTTGAGTCATATTACTCTTTAATTCTTTTAAACAAAGGAAAGTAACCCAAAACTCATTAAGAATGATACAAATGCTTTATATATATGCTACTTGTAGACTTCTGTTAATATCGAAAAAGCAGAAATAATCTCAGTGTCTATTGAGAGTGGTATATAAGTTAATATACATTTGTACTGTGAAATACTATGCAATTATAAAGAACTAAAAACAAAAGCTCTCCAGTAACTGACATGAAAAGATCGTCAAGATATACTGTTTAATGAAAAAAGGTTAAAGAATCTGTAAAATTTCCTAATTATATAAAAAAATAGGCCCATTGAAATTATAGCTATATCTGTATTTAAAGCATATAAAATGACAAAGGTATATACTGAACTATTAATAATTATCACTGAGTAGGGAAGTTAGGTTGGGTTGATTGTGGAAGGGTGGAAAGGGGCCAGTGAGAGAGACAGGGAATGCGAATGAAGAGAATGTTGCATGTGTATTGGGTGGGAAGAGCTGTGACTTTAACTCTTTATTCTTTATGTTGCAACTTTGTTGAAAATTTAAAATTAATATTTCCTAACACATGCATTTATATATTACTTGAGTAAGTAAGTAAATACTAAACTTCTATCAAGTTCCATTGCTATCTAAGCCTCTAATGGCTAACTGATCAGAAATATATTTAATGAGCTGTGGATGCATGATAATGTTCTCTATCACCACCCTCACAATCTGAAAGTAAAACAAAACAAACAAACAAAACCCTCCATAGGAATTAGAATTTTAAAACAGCTTTGGAATCCATGCAGCTTACTTGTGGGTTGACATCCAAAATGCAAGTTCGTCCAGTTTGGACAACTTCAAGAATAGAGTCAATTTTAGTTCCATAGAGATTTCCTTCATATTCTCCATGTTCCAAATATTTTCCAGCTTTAATATCTGCTTCCATCTCAGATCGTGACACAAATTTATATGCCTGACCATCTTTTTCATCTTCCCTTGGTTTCCGCGAAGTAACTAAAATAATGTTGAAAACGTATATAAAGAGATGTAAAGTATTAAAATTAAGACCAAGATGTACAAGGTAGCTTAGGATTTTTCCATTTAGTGCAGGCTTTGGCAAATTACGGCCTATGGCCAAATCTGTTCTGGTTCTTATTTTTGTAAATAAAATTTTCTTAGATCACAGCTATGGCTCATTTGTTTTATTACCTAGTGTTTCATTCATTTCACAATCATGTAATAGTTGTGACAGAGAGTAGATGGCCCACCAAGCCTAAAAGATTTACTATGTGGTCCTCGAATTAAAAAGTTTGCTGATCCATGGGGTACCTGGGTGGCTCAGTCAGCTAAGTGCCCAATTTCAGCTCAAGTCATGATCTCGGCAGTTAGTGGGTTCAAGCCCTGCATCAGGCTCTGCACTGACAGTGTGGAGTCGGCTTGGGATTCTGTTTCTCCCTCTCCCTCTGCCCCTCCCCTGCTCTCACTCTCTCTCAAAATAAATAAACTTAACAAAAAAATTTGCTGACCCTTGACCTACAGGACTGTTTTAAGAAGCAGTCCCCCATACACAATTTATATTTTAAAAAATGTGCTTTATAAAGTCGGCTTGAACCTCCAAATTATTTCGTAGAAACAGGGCCCTAAATTTAAATTCTTAATTATAGTTAATCCTACTAAGTGAGGCATATTGTAAATAAATATCTTTTCCAGCTCTCCCCTTCTCCTTAAGGAATATCAATTATATTCTTTCTTCATGCTTGAACATTTCCTAACTGACTACCCAACAAGGGAGCAAAATTCTATTTTTAGTTTGTATTATCAGTCTTCCCAAATGTAGTTTTACCCACAAATTATCTATCCTTTTTCTCACCCTAACACCAAACCTTTCTTTGGGCTTCCTGCTTACTGATATCCTGAAATGTTAATTGTTTGTTTTGCACCTCGGTGGTGGATATAGTCACACTTGATGTTATTATGTTTTAATTAACTTCCTCTTCTTTAACCTAAAGTATTTTTCTTCTGAGAGAATAACAGTGGATAAACCAAGTCAAAATTTAGAGGATCCTTTTGCCTGATATTTTAGAGTTATGAATACTTTCAGGGATATAAACTCCTTTGAAATTTGGGCTAGTCTAGGAAAGGATATTCTCTTTCCAACTGTTGCAAAGATGCAGAGTTAAGTACTCTCTACCAATCTGTTAACACTGGTTTGGAAAAAGAAAAGTAATTTTTGTGTGTTCGTTATTTTTCCAGTTTAGCCTTCACCTGGTTTTGACTAGATCATATACTAAAAAAGTATTCTTTTACTAATCAAGTACTTACATGCAGTATATCTGATGACATCATGAAACACACGCAATTAAAAAGTAATCCAGATGAAAAGGTGACAGTATTTTGGCTATTTGTAATATACACAGCACATCAAGAAAATTTTGATAAGGACAGAATGAAATTCAAATTCAAGCTCAATAATAAGGACCTAACTCATAAATGAGGTCATTAGGTAGAACAGGACTCCCTTTCTTCTCCCATTGTTTTCTCACTCAGCCAGCCTTGAAGGTGATGATCCCAGACAACTGTGGAGTAACTTTTTTTTTTTCTTAATGTTTGTTTTGAGAGACAGTGTGTGAGCGGGAGAGGAGCAGAAAAAGAGGGAAACACAAAGTCTGACGCAGGCTCCAGGCTCTGAGCTGTCAGCACAGAGCCTGATGCACGGCTCGAACCTATGAAGTGTGAGATCATGACCTGAGCTGAAGTCGGACACTTAACCGAATGAACCACCCAGGCTCCCCATGTGTGGAGTAACTTAAAGATCTTCAAGATGCTATGATAGCATTTCATATTAAAAAAATGTATGATGTCTAAGGTTTCTGAAATTACTCACTAAAGATAGTATGATAAAAACTTCTAAGGCAATTTTAAACTCCTCAAATAAATACATACCAGGACTTAGCTCAATATTTGTGAATGTAATTTCAGAAGAGTACTATTTTCTGGTGAAGCTCTACAGAGAAACTGTATATGGGAATGCACTACTTGAAATAAATATGTACAGGTACATATATTGTCCCCATTGCCATCTCCAATGTGTTAAGGAAATCTTAATTCTTGGCAAAAATGTTTTTAGTTTACAAGTGAATACTAATGATAATCCCATTCTCGAGTGAAAACTCCAAACAAAAATCTAACAAATCCCAACAACAATATTGCCACATATTTAAGTCCCTTTTCATTCCTAGAACAGAAAAATTAGAACAGAATGACTTTACTACAAATGATTCCTTAAGTTTATATGGTAAGCAAACAAGTAATGAGATTTCTTAGAATTTAATTGTATGGCAAAATTCTAAATTTTTGCAGCTGCTGAAAACAACCAACAAAGTAACATTTTTGTTGTTGTTGCTGTTAATTAAACTCAAGATGTCAATGTGAAAGAGCAAATTTGATTTATAAAGTAGCCTATCCCTCTGGGTTAATAATTTTTTCTATTTTACCTTTGGATCATTTAATAATATGTAAAGAAAAATCAATTTAATATAATGCCAGCATTTACCTCCTTCCCTATGAGACTTCCTCATCCATACCATCTGACAATACTATATATATCAGGAATTAGCAAACCTGTCATAATTTTTCAGTGTTTCTTTTTTGCGTTGATTCGGAGATGTAAAAAAAAAAAACTAAGCTAGATGCTATACAAATGTGAATGGTTTTAAGAGAAGTAAAACACACCTACATTATATGAAGACGTGAGAGTTAATGTATGGAGATACCTAAATCTTTCCATATAAAAATTCAGATTTGCATCCTTACTAAAATTATAGTCTAAAGAAAGGTAAAATAGTACATCTTTCTGGAAATTAATTTGGCACTAAGATCAAGAAATTAAAATATCTATCCATCTAATAACTTTATATTTTAGATTTATGTATATACACTTTATCATCTCTTATAACAAAAATAACTACTTAAACTGTATAAATGGGCAATAACAGTATACTTCTATGCTGGAATATAAAGAGGCTATTAAGATTTTTTTTTTTTAGGTTTATCACGGTAAATGAGACATAACATAAAATTGATCATTTTAAACATTTTAAGTGTGCAATTTAATGACATTAAGTATATTCATATTACTGGGCAACCATCATCACCATTATCCATTTTCCAAAGCATCTTCATCATCTCATACTGAAACTCTATTAAACACTGACCTCCCATTATGCTCTGCCCTAGGCTCTGGTAATTACTACTCCACTTTCTGTCTCTATGAATTTGATTATTCTAGGTATCTCATACAAATGGAATTGTACAATATCTGTCCTTCTGTGCCTGGCTTATTTCACTCAGCATAATGTTTTCAGGGTTCATCCATATGACAGCATGGATCAGAATTTTAGTCGTTTTTAAGGCTGAATAATATTCCATTATCTGTAATATATCAGTTTACTCATTCATGCACTGATGGACATCTAAACTATTTCTATCTTTTGGTTATTGTAAATAATGCAATGAACATTCATGTACAAATATCTTAGTCCCTGCTTTAAATTCTTTTGGGTATATACCCATAAGCTGAATTGCTAGATCATATAGTAATTCTATGTTTATTTTTCTAAGGAACTGCTATATTGTTTTCCACAGAAGATAATGCCATTTTACAGTCTCCTCAGTAACAAACAAGTATTTTAATATCTCTACATCTTTGCCAGTACTTGTTATTATCTTTTCTTTTTTAAATTCTTTAAATGTATGAGACACACAGAGCGTGAGAAGGGGAGGATCAGAGAGAGAGGGAGACACAGAATCCGAAGCAGTCTTCAGGCTCTGAGCTGTCAACACAGAGCCCGACACAGGGCTCGAACCCACGAACTGTGAGATCATGACCTGAGCTGAAGTTGGCCACTCAGCTGAGCCACCCAGATGCCTCTCTTTTTTTAAAAGTATGTAATACTACCCCCTAATGAGTATAACATGGTATATCACTGGGGTTTTGATTCGCATTTCCCTAATAATTAGTGGTGTTTATCATATTTTCATGTGCTTATTGGCCATTTGTATAGCTTTTTTGGAGATATTCCTATTCGAATTCTTTGCCCATTTCTGAATTGGTTTGTTTGCTTTATGCTGTTATAGGATTAATATTTGAAAATATATATTCACAAAACATATATACACACACATATATAATGACTTGTGGGAAAAAGCTCATGATATGTTCGTTCGTTCGTTCATTCATTCATTCATTCATCAAATATTTGTTGGCTGTATACTATGTGCCAGACCCTATCCTAGATTCTGGGTCTATAGCAGTACATAAGACAGAGTAGCTCTGTGTTCTCACAGGATATGTTCTTGAATGGGAAGACAGGTGAGTAGTCAAATAACAAATGAGAATTTAAGTGCTAAAACACAACCACTAAGTACTGGGGAGGCTACTTTAGATTGAACGGTCAGTAAAGGCCTCTGAAGATGAGACCTGAATAAAAAGTAAAATTCAGGCATTTGAAGATCTGGGAGACAGTGTTCCATGCTGAGGTAACAACAAGAACAAAAAGGTGAGAATGATAAGCTTGAGAGTTTGAAGAAAAGAAAGAACAGCTTGTTAAGTAGGGAAAAAAGTAAGTGAACTTTACACGAATAATATGGTCACAATTCTGTGATTAGACGTTTTTTAATTGTGTTCTCTATATTTATAAGCAAGATGCTGAATAAGACTTTTTTTTTTTTCATTTTGGTAGTCGCACAGTATCCCTCAAGTCCCAAGTAGATGATAAAACACCAAGGATCTATAGCCTCCTTTTTCAGAGTTTACCAAAAAGTGGCCAACATGGTCCTAGGATCTCCTGCCCACCTGCCTCTATATAATATATATTCAGAAAGGAGTCATTAAGATTATTAATCATAGGTTCAGGGCAGAATGCTCTAGTTTCTTCTCCTTTACCCCATGGTAAAATAATTCTCCCCAGAGAACTGTGAAAGCCCATGATGACATATCGTAGCAGTGGAGTTCCTTACTCCTGCTGTCTGGCAAAGCAAGAATGAGCTCCCTGTGGGCTGTGTGTGTAGGGGTGTGTGTGTGTGTGTGTATTCAAAAGATAGCCTGGCTTGAACTTTTCTGAAGGTATCCTTCACAGAAGAAAGACAAAATGAAGGGTAGAGAACCAAGCAAAAGAGAATATGAGATATGGGAATGGAGCTTGGCATGGGTCTCATGCCTGTCCAGGGAACTGAAAAGTTCGGAGGTCTCTATTGAGTCTATAAAGAACCTACCTACAAATAGGCCTCAAGGAAGAGACAGTACTCAGACATTTGTGACATAAAGAACTTCAGTCTCCAAAAGGCAAGATTTTATGTCAGCCCTTTATCCTCACTTCTGCCCGGACCCTGAAAACCACAAGCATGAGAGCAGGATATGAAGGAAGACTAAGAGAAGAAACTAAACCCTTCCCTTTATAATGTAGGTCTTAAGCCAAGGTTCAGGAATGAATTATAAGGAAGGAAAAAATAGTGAATGGATGCAACACTGAAGTTCTGAATTGGAGTAGCCTTTTTTTCATACCCAAAATAAAGTCTAATTTAACGAAATGACACAGTTCTTATAACTGAAAGTGACTAGAAAGTTACAGAATCTCATAGGGAGCTGAAAGAAAAGAAGAAGATCTGATAGAGCATGTATGAAGTCAGTGACTGGATGAAAATTAAAGCTCTTTCCTGTCTGTACTCTCAAAGAGCTCAGCCATCCAACAAACCAGTTAGTTATATACTTGCCAGAAAAAGTTAGTCGAGTGACCTAACTGTAAAGATACTAGGAAATGAATGTGTATTCAAACAACGTGAGAGCCAATACAGAAAATCAACAAAAGCAAATGTTGGTTTTATGAAAAGAACACTGAAATTGATAAACCTTTAGAAAGACTGATCAAGAAAAGGAGAGAGAGAAATCGAATTACTGAAACCAGGAATAAAAGAGGGGATATTACCATGGATGGTGCAGAAATTCTGAAACTGATTAAAAAGAAATAGAAAATCCCAGGAGACCTACGACAAATAACAAGACAGAATCAGTAGTCAAAATCTCCTACAAAAATAACCCCAGATGGCTTCAAGGGTAAAGTCTATGAAACATTTAAAGAATTAACATCAATCCCTTATAAACTCTTCCAAAAAAAAAGAAAAAGGAACACTTCCCAACTCAATATAGGAGTCCAGAATTACCACAATTATCAACATTAGCCAATATCATGAGAAATGAAATCTATAGGCCAGTATCTCTTATGAATATAGGTACACAAATAGTAGACAAAATACTAGCAAACTGACACTCGAAGCATATAAAAAGGATTACACACTACAACTAAATAGGACTTACCCCAGGAACACAATTAATGTAAAAGAATAAAAAAAAAATCATATTATAGTCTCTATAAACAAAGAATACACATTTGGCAAAATCCAGTACCTTCTCATGATAAAATTTAAAAAATCAATAAACTAGAAATAGAACAGAATTTCTCCAGCCTGAAGAAGGTTATCTGCAAAAGCCCCAGAGATAACATCATACTTAGTGATGAGTGACTGAATGGGATCCCTCTAAGATCATCAATAAAATAAGGATGTCTACTTTTGCCACTTCTATTCCACACTGCACTAGAGATTCTAATCAGGGCAATTAGACAAGAAAAAAAAAATAAATGACAGCCAGTATAAAAGAATAAGGAACACTATATTTGCGGACGACATAATCCTGTGTATAGAAAATCCTGAGAAATTTGCAAAAAAAATTATAATGTGTTCAGCAAGGTTGAAGGATACAAAATTAATGCACAAAATAAGTTGCATTTCTATATACTTCTAATAAACAATTTGAAAAGGAAATTAGGGAAATGACTTTTTATACAATCAAAAAGATGAAAATACTTAGGAATAATTTGACAAAAGCATAAGACTTTTAAACTGAAAATTACTAATATTACTGAAAGAAATTAAAGAAGAATAAGCTCGGGGCGCCTGGGTGGCTTAGTCGGTTAAGCGTCCAACTTTCTCTTAGGTCATGATCTCGCGGTTCGTGGGTTCGAGCCCCGCGTCGGGCTCTGTGCTGACTGCCAGCTCAGAGCCTGGAGCCTGTTTCAGTCTGTGACTCCCTCTCTCTCTGACCCTCCCCTGCTCACGCTGTCTCTCTCTCTCCTAGAAATAAATAAAACATAAAAAAATTTATAAAAAAAAAAAAAAAAAAAAAGAATAAGCTAAAGTGTTTACAGAGCTACTCCCAGAACACTGAAGAGACTGAGGACTTTGAAGCAAGAAGCTAAAAATTGGAGTTGGGTGTATAACTGTGCATTTGGAGGTCAATCCATACCCTCTCCCTATCTATCCTGTTAGAGAACACTCCCAGCAGAGGGATATCCAAATATTCTTCTCTGGAGAAATCTAACAGCTCCCCTCAAAAATGTCTTATGTCTACTTTTTTACTTCCCCCAAAAATACCTGTCTCCTTGGCCATCTAATAAAGCTCAGCCATTTGCCAAGACTTGCTCAAGTACATAGAGCTTCAAACCAGTTTTAACACTTACTTTTAAGTACATAAGCCAAGGATCAGTAGATAAAAGAAAAAATCCTCTAGCATAAAAGGGAAAACACACACAAACACCTCATAAACAGAAAGAGTAACCTGGAGGAAAGCAGAGATAATTTAGCTTTTAGGAAAAAAAAAACTAAAAAAACAATACACTCTTTACTATTCTTGGAAAAAAAAAACAACTAAAAAAATACTCTATTTACTATTCTTAGAGATATGCAAGACATAGCTTCTGCAAACAGATAATGCTGTGGAAAAAACCACCACCAAGAAACAGAAAATCCTAAAATGAAAAATATGATTGTGATAAAACACTGATAGAACAGAATAATGAACTCAAGGTAATCTTTTAAAGAATAGAATAAAAAGATAAAGGACAGAAAACATGATGAGAGAGAGATGAATCCAGGATGTTCAACATTCAGCTAACAGAAATTCTAGAAAATGTGAACAGAGAAAATATGGAGAAATCATCCAAGATATAATAATTTCCCAGAATTGAGGGACATGAATCTCTAGTCTGAAGAACCCACTAATCATCAGCACAATGAATTAAAAAAATGCACACAAAGGCACATCACTGTCAAATTTCAAAATACTGAAAAACAACAGAATGAAACAAAGAAAAATCAGGTCATGTATGAACAAACAAGAATTACAATGGCACTGGACTTAATAGAACTGGATTCAAGAATAACATCTTTTGAGTTTTAAAAGATAGGATTTATATTCTCAGCTAAACAATCAAATAGAGCGCAGAAAATATACATCTGCAAATACAAAGAGAAATCATTCCTCATACACATTTCTTGTGAAATAACAAGAGGACCCGTTCCAGCAAGACTAGGCTGCTGTCAACCCAGGACAGCAACAAAGGGAGGCGCTCCTGTGCTAACAGGACGGCAGCCAGAGTGGAAGGCAGGCAGGCCTCACTGAAGCAGGGAGACCTATGGCCCTGAGACAGAACTCTCCAGGAAAATAAACATGACTTACTGGATGAGTTTTTGGTTTAAAACATTCATACACATACATGCAAAAAAAATCAAGGTAAAGACAGGAAGAGAAAAGGAATTCCAGCAACTGCTGGATGGAAGGAGAGAAAAGCTGTTCTAGAAAATAAAATGCAATGAACTGAAACTAGACCAATTTTTACACTGGAAAGAGAGTCAGGAAGTCAATAGGTAAGGCCTACACTGGATAATCCAATAAACTGCAGAATGATGATATTATTAAGAAATGTGGAAGACTACCCAAATAAATAGCAACCAAGATGAAAAACAACTGCTTCTAGTAAGCCAAAGGTGGAATACAGCAAGATTGGCAGTTAATTTTTCGATTACATCATCTTTAGGTACTTGATTAAAATACTGTACATATATTAACTTGATAAAAATGAAAAATAAAAACTTTAAAATACTTAAAACCCTTTGGTCGCAGTGAGGTTTTTATTTTCTTAACTATTTAACCAGAATTTGTCTGAATTTAGTGATTTAAAGTGCTTATGATGAAATCCAAAGCCTTACCCCAAAGGGATTACAAATAGTACATGGTTACTCCCCCAACCAATCCCTAAGAGTTTTAGCAATAAGATCACTCACTGAAAATTAAACCTCAAAATATACTAGATGCAAGTAGAGAAACTCAAAAATTCACTGAAAAGAGACAGAGTGACATTAGGCTAAGGATTAATCCAGAACACCTTAATGGCATTAAAGTACCTAAAGAAATACTGTTAATGAAAAGGGAGCTTGGATAGCAAAAAAAGTACAGAAAGAAGAGTTATATAAGGTGAAAATGGCTGGTCTCCTGCATTGTTCAGAGGAAAGAGCATGTATGTTACCTCATGCAAAGGCCCACACATATTCAAAATAAAGACAAATGTATATTAGTTTTTATAAGACTATGACATCATCTAACTCTTAAATGTGATTTCATTCTTAAAAGCATACTTCTGACATTATTTAACTTTCCATGTAAATATGCGAATACGGAATAAATGCAAAGATGACAAAATGAATGCTTGGCTCATGTAATGGTTATTATACTTCCCCCATCAGTATTTTTATTTTATATGTCAACCTTTATAACCTTAATTAATGCTGCCTGCTCTGGAAGATTCCTGCTGCTGATGTGCTATCAAAAAATCAGGTTTACGACCTTGTAGGACAGGGCTACCAGTGAAAATGCACAAAATTCACAAAGGAATTGCCATACTGGAAGTATCTGAGGATGCAGATTTCCCTCTTTCCTTTATGGTAAAATGGGTAAAAAATACAACTTTTCAGACAGACATCAGTGGTACAAGAAAATACACAGTGAATGCTGATTTCTGCCACAACTCCTAGTACTTGCATTTAACTAACATCTCTGGACTCAGGAGTTTGGAGAAATAACTGCTGCGGGTCAGCAAGCCGACAGGGCTACAGTGTTATTTCAAGACAGCTGTAGAGTCACCGAGTTTTTCCAGTATCTTCTACTTGCCTTCCTATTTTCTAAATAAAAAATTATTTAGAAATAAAAACATAATCTGTTCCACCTACTCTTTGATGCCAATAACAACAAAGAAAAGAGAGAAAACTTACATGGCACTGTAGTTCCAAATCTAGTGGGATTCAACACTATGAACCTGTTTTTCAAGCTTCTTCGTCCCACCCCTTGAGCTCCTATCAATACTAATGTCTTTCTCTGGAAAGGAGGCATTTTGGCTACCTCCTCATATATCTGGATCTCATGACGATCAAATTCTAAATGAAAAAGGAAATGGAAAATTGTCATATTCACTTCACTTACCTTTTAGATGGATGATAAACCTCTGCAATTTTGTTCAGTAAGGGCCAGGTTGTCTCAACAAGTAAATATCACTTGAACTGTACTGACTTAGTATAGATTTATTTTTATAAATTTGGTAAAGTACAATAAATTATTTTCAATCTTGATTTAAATATCTGTTTCTATACATTTGCCCTTAAAAATTTGGCTAAGGAAGCTAGAAAGAGGCCATGTTTTATCTTCATCATATATTCTATCCATTAAACCCTTTCTTATCAACTTGTTGAAGAAATAATTCTTTTAATATATACAATCAAACTGCAAATTCTCTTTTATAATTTGTTCAGGCAAAAAGTGTGTATCCGATATAAAGGACAGTGGTATAACTAGTGTGGCTGCTTAAATAAGTCCCATAGAATGAGTACGGCCTTAAAATAAAAAAAAGAACAAATACCATGTGCTGACTCAACAAATACCAGTTTGATTAACAAAATGCACACAAACGTATTGATAATTAAGCATTAAGATTCTAAATTTATATACAAAATAAAATTTTGGATCCGAACTATTTTCAGTCAAAATACACTCCAAAATTAAATCTTAGTCCATGAGAAAATTACAAGGTTTCTATTTTGCAAAAAAGCTTAAGTATATTATCTGTTATTCGGATTATAACTCTCAATCTATAATAATAAGACTTCTTTCTTAGGTTATTATCTTAACAGCAACTCTTTATTTGCACAGTTTCTCCACAGTAGATTAAACCAATATTGAGAGAATCTCTTTTTCCTTCATTTTATTATTACTATTATTATTCCCTTTTTAGTGTGCTATTTAGCTTAGTACCAGTAGAGAAGCAGCTCTGACGTCCAGCAAGTACTTTAAAAAATTATCAATTCCTTTCAGAAGGCCTTTTCATTCAAAGAGCTGCATTTCACTCCTATCTGTCTCTACAACTGAAAAGAATAACTGTCATATTTACCTTTAAGTCTAAAAGATTTAAGAGAGACTCCTACTAGATCAGACTAAGATTTGTTTGGTCTAGTACTGTTTTCCCAAAAATATCATGGACAATGTTATAACAGAATAGAGCTGCCCTAAATCATAACTCTTTTAATATCTTCATAAAGGCATTTCTTTGGAAATGACACATAAATCACCATCAAAGTTCTCTGAACAAAAAATTTTAATAACATTGTTCCTTCACTAATATAATCGTAAATCCTAACCAATTCATTTCATTGTAAATTATTCTCAGAATAAAACACAATGATGACAGTATAAGCATACCTAACATAAATTTAAATAATGTCTCCCTATTATTGGGCCATGTGTTCAAGTGACAGCCCCTTACAATTAGGTATTCATCTGAATTAGTTTCTTTTAAAACTATGTATTTAGAGTTTATGCCACATTAATTAATGATATAAAGCTATCTCACTTGGACTTCTCAAAAAGTATTTAAAACATACCTGCATTTCTGGTTGTGAGATACATCATCTTTTTCTTCTTTTTGCTACTTATGGTTCCACAAAAAGGTCCTGAAGGATTACAAGACAAATATAACTTAAAACAGTGTGTCAGAATATGATAAAACTGCCCTGTGATATTCTATAGGGGTGGAAGTGTTGTGTCCTACAAAGCAGAAGGGGGCAGAAGTGAGTTGAGCCACTGAATTCTGATACTATACCAGCAGGTGGCAGAAAGGGATCAAAGAGTTTACTTTTGAGAGAGCTAGATACAAGCCGAGGGGCTGGACTGATTTCAGATACATTTTAAGTAAATTATTTGCTGATTCAGAGGAAAGAGGCAAAGAAAGGTAACCACAAAGGACTATTTGTTACACGCTGTGTTTAAGCTCATCACCTGAATTGTCCCAGTCTCTTCTAACAAATGCCTTTCTCTTCTCTTCCAGGAACTGGCTTGGAATGAGACCAGCACTTCCTCCCTCTTTTACGTGGCTAGCCTAGAATCAAATGAATTGTATATCTCAATGACCAAAATTTGAGACCATATTCTAATAAGCAGGACAATCAACAGTTAGTAAAAATATATCACATTTGTTCTTAAAAGCTGACCTTGAGATTTAAATTCATGGCACTGTCAGTAAAGATATTTAAACACTTAGCACTAAGGAATAATCAACTGGCACCTAATCAATCTGCAATCTGGTATTGAAACTTGGGGACCAAAACACAAACGTACATAGGATCTTTAAATTACACCAAATTTTTACTCATAATGCTAAGTTAGTCAAAGAATGGAAAGGATAAAAACTATTTTATTTCTTAATAGGACATTCACTTAGCACCCTTGGTAAGGTAAGGTATTCACTACCAACTGTAATCCTACAAGCCAGAGAGAGAGAGAGAGAGAGAGAGGAAAGGGGGAGGGAAGGAGGGACACAGAGGGAGCGAGGGATGGGGAGGAGTGGGATCTGAGTATCTTAAGTTTAAAATAGGTAAAATTACACTTAACTGTAAAGAAACTAATTTGGGGGACACCTGGGTGGCTCAGTCAGTTGAGTGTATGACTTCAGCTCAGGTCATGATCTGTTTGTGAGTTTGAGCCCCTGCATCAGGCTCTGTGCTGACAAGTCAGAGCCTAGAGCCTGCTTTGGATTCTGTGTCTTCCTCTCTCTCTGCCCCACCCCCACTCTCGCTCTCTATCAAAAATAAACAAACATTAAAAAATTTTAGAAAAAGGAACTGTTTTGAAATCCCAAAAAGTGCTATTTTAAAATAGCGGCGGGAAAACTGGATACTAGTGGCTTATCCCACAAAGTTAGTATCTTTATCTTTATAACTAGCATAGGAAAATCTGGTATCATTTTTAGCAATTAACATCCTGAAAAACAGAATTAAAGTAATAGATTACCAAAATGCAAGAAAGGACTGAAATAACGGTGACAGTATGAGAAGACAGAACTGAAAGATGACATTCACAGAAAGGGGAACAAGAGAAAAGTTTTCTCAAAGAGTTCAATAAAGGAAACAACCACAGAAAGTTTTTTTGATCAGAGTTCTAAGAAATTCAGTGGAGATCTCTCAGGATTACAGACTCCTTTTAACGATTTTTTAGTTCTGAAACCTCACAGTGCACTTGTACATAATAATGTCTTAATTTAACTTTAAGGACACATTAGTAAGATTGTTCTCATTACTCATTCCCCCTTAGAAGTCAATATAACTTATCAGAGTTAATGTGAGTTACTACTATCTCCATTTACTTTTTAGAGTTTAGAGGTAGGTCCTGGATCCCTTCCTCATATACCTTGCTTTTTAATGAGACTGTACATTGTTCTGACAGTTTAAGGGATTTTAAACTTTCTGATTTGTCAGTTTCTCCAACTTAAAAAAAATTTTTTTTAATGTTTTATTTCTGAGAGAGAGAGCGAGAGCGAGAGAGAGAGAGAGAGCAGGCGAGGGTCAGAGAGATAGGGAGACACAGAATCTGAAACAGGCTCCAGGCTCTGAGCTGGCTGTCAGCACAGAGCTTGACGCGGGGCTTGAACCCATGAACCGTGAGATCATGACCTAAGCTGAAGCTGGTCGCTTGACCGACTGAGCCACCCAGGCGCCCCTCTCCAACTCTGAATACTGTGGTTGTTAGCTGGTGTAAACAGTTACAAAAGCAGGCTTATGACTCCTGTTAGAGATTTCTGAAAGCTGTATCAGGGGAAAGGAAAAAGAACATGATTACACAGATCTTTAAAAAATGAAGGAGGGGTAGAGCGCCTGGATGGCTCACTGGGTTAAGTGACCAACTCTTGATTTTTCAGCTCAGGTCATGATTTCAGGATTCTTAAGATTGTGAGATCGACCCCTGCATCAGGCATTGTGCTGAGAGAATGGAGCCTGCCTGGGAGTCTCTCTCTCTCTCTCTCTCTGTCTGTCCCTCCCCTGCTTGCACGTACTTTCTCTCTCAAAATAAACAAACATTAAAAAGAAAATAAGAAAATCAAATCAAGGGAAAATATGGTGATAACACATATCCCTTTCCATATACGCAGATTTCAACCAAGACCAATTAACACTGATCATAAAGCAAACCTTGATTTCTCAATAACTGGGAATAGGTGGAAAATAGATTTAAGAGGTTAAGAAACTTATGTTTTATTTGCCATGAATGTACATATATAGAGAGGACACAAGAGAGAGATGCTACTCTCCACATAAACACTTCTAATTAAAACAAGCAAATACTAAGAAGGGATGACCCCAAGTGAGCTGTTCTTGCCCAATATCATATTTTACTGCAGTCACTGATGTGGAAGAACCAACTGATCTGATTCCTAAACCAATGGAATATCTCCACAGGCTAGTTAATTCTGCATTTATTAACAGCTACTCACAAATTCCCTCTCAATTTGATCTTCTGTCCACAAAATTAGCAGCCATGAAGCAGGAGCTGTTCATGCAGGAAAAATCATTGGAACAAATGCTAATACCTTCTTCCTGAATATTCAGCTATTGGCCAGATCTAAGATTGAAAATAAAAAAGCAGTTGAGGAAATTTGAGAAGCATACTAACCTGCCACCAGTTTGGATCTTCTCTGTTTACAATTTGAAGAATTTCTCCTTTTGAAAACTTCAATCCTGCTTCTTTGCAGGGTATCAAGTTATCATTGTATGGATTATAATCAAAGTGACATTTCACAAATACCTAAAATACATAGCACAATTTAAGACAGTATAGGGGTATCATTTGTCACTAGATTTTTGAAACCTTTTTCAAATATCTGTGATTTAATAGTAATTGGAAATGTGTTTAGTACTTCAACTAAGGAACTTGTTCCATTCAAATAAAAATCAATTTCTAGACATTAATACTTTGGTATCAGAAAAAAATAAACATTAGTACTACAATTAAAATTTTGTTTCTATTTTAACTTCTAATCTTAAATCAATAGAGTTTGACAATCATTTTATTCAACCATTCTTACACTTTCCTTCAATCTTTTCACATGATTTTCCACATAATGCTGCATTAATTTAAATGCAGTTAAATGCTGCTTTCTGATTAATATCCAGAAACAATATATGCAGCTGATTTAAGGCATATATTTCAGATACATCAGAACCATTTTTTGTTTTTAGGACTGACTTTATGAAAGAGCCCTGAAACCAAAGTTAAACAACGAAAGTTCATGTTCAAGTCACACCTGAAATATAGTTAGTAACTTAGTAACTTAAAAAAAATAAAAAAACAACTTTCATCACTGGTAATATATAGTTTTTAATTACACTGATTTACACTGGCCAAAATGAGGGTGGAAAATATTTTTTGACATCATCTTATTCTAATTTAAATAATTAGCATTAAATAAATTGTAAGAAAAATACTGAAAATGCCTTGAAACTACTTCCCAATTTAAATTCATTGAACCATACAAATTTCTTTAAAATATATTAATAAAAAAAGTGTGTCAGTTACCACTATTAGTTACTATCTCCAATAACTGGAATATTTTGCCTATTCACTTTAAATTCTATTAGGCATTTTCAGTATTTGATGGCAATTTCAGAATGATTATATTCTTAAAACTTTTCATGCATATTTATAAAAATTCAAATTTTGTCTACTGAAGAAATGATTTGGCATTAATCAGGTAAACTTTAACAAGCAGAAAAGCACAAAATTAGTCAAAATGACAATGTTATCAAACTTCTACAAATGTAACCAAACTAGATATTCAGGTAACACAAGCAGATAGATAGTATTATTAGTGGGGTAAAATATAACGTGATGGATGCATATTAAAATCATTTAGAAGTAACTAAGTCTGGGTACATGTGACAAAATTTTAGTTATTTACAATTAGATGATTTTGATATACAATATCAATATACAATACACAATAATTATTTTGATATACAATTATAGAAATATTCAAAAAGCAAGCATACAAAAAATATTAAGATTGCTAAAATGTGACAACTGGATAAATTGACAATGGCATGCAGCTCAATGTTTTGGCAATGGAAAAAAAGAACCCAATTATTAAGTTTATTTAATCAAGGTAAATTTAGTTGGCTGATAAGACAGAAAAACTGGAGTACCAGAGAATGTCCTGGAATGACATCATACCTGACGGACGTGTGCTGGATGCCTCTCCATACTGACGCAACTCTAAAAATATATTTTTCATTGTATAAATAAAGCCAGACTTTAAACTAATAATAAATTAACAAAATATAAACAAACTACTGGCCCATTTTATTACTTCACTCTTCTGGTAAAGTAACTACTCCCCTAAGTAATTATCCATAGAGTATATATAATACCTGAAAATTATAAATGACAGAAACAAAAACATGGAGGTGCTTGAGATGAGGCAGAGAAAATGGATGGGTATGTAAAGCTGTAAAAATACTTAGATACTCATTATTTCTCAAGAAAGCTACATCAAATGAATAGTAAGAGCATCCTGTCATTTAACCAGGAATGTGTTTATCATTCTTATCTGTGGGACAACATACATATTGTAACCGTAAGTTCAGATTTTCTGAGATACTCCAAATTTTAAATATCTATTCTCTTATTCTCATCAAATTGTTCTGGAAATGTCATTACTTATGGAAGAAAACCCATCACTCAAAAGTAAAAAGATTTCTAGAGGGAACAATTCTTATTTTTTCATTTATTAAACTAATTTTAGAACATTACTCTCAAAAAAAAAATAACATTACTCTCATGCTCAAAATCTCAGATTAACCTGGTTTTACTTTGAATTTTAAAAATCTATCTGAAAAATTAAAGAAGGTTTTGATCTAAACATTTTGTAATGATCTTAAGAGTTATTAGAGATTTGACTAGATTCAGTATGATTATAACTTATTAAGTACATTGTATAGTGTTTTACTTTAGACCATATATTAATGGTTCATTCATTACTAAGTTACTAAACACAACCTACTAAAATATGTGAATCTCATATTCTTATCACTAAAAGAAAAAAACTGAATGACCAATAATCTAAAGTACATACAACAAAGAACAGGAAGTACAAATGGCTTTTACACACACGAGATACTCAATATCACTCAAAACAAAACTGTATTTTAATAACATTTTCTTCCTCTCAGATTAGGAGAAATCCAAATATTTGATAACATTTTGTAGACAGGACTATGGACCAACAGGCATTTTCCTAACAGGCTAGGGGAAGATCTGGTTTAATCCCTCTGGAGAACAATTTTGACAAAAGCTATCAGAATTACAAATGCAAAAATCCTGACCTAGTAATCCACCTCTGGGAATGTATTAAACAGCAATGTTGCTCAGACATATGCAAAATGACTTATGTACAAGACTATTAACTGCTAAATTATTCCTAATAGCAAAAGATTAGAAGCAACCTAATTGTTTAATACTAGGGAACTGGTTAAATAAATGATGGTAAATTTATGTGATGTAACTAACACTGCACAGCTATTAAAAAGGGTGGGGAGGTGGTGGTATGTGTCAAGAGGCAGTCTATGTACCAACAAAGAAAGATCTTAAACACACATGGTTACGTGAAAGAAACCAAGGTTCAAAGTAGTGTGTACACAGTTTACATAGTGTAAACTTTTCATGCAAAAGGAGGTGGAAGGGGAATAATAATATATAATTTTTACTTCCTTGCATATAAATAAACTCTAGAAAGATAAACTAATAGCATAATTTCTTTTTTTAAAAATGTTTATTTATATGGGGGGAGGCAGGACAGTGTGCACAGGGGAGGGGCAAAAAGAGAAGGAGAGCGAGAATCCCAAGCAGGCTTCGCACTGACTACACGGGGGTCGATCCCACGGACCATGAGATCATGACCTGAGCTGAAATCAAGAGTCCGATGCTTAACTGATGAAGCCCCCCAGGCGCCCCATAATAGCATGGTTTCTTATGGGGAGTGAGAACTAGGGTGGCAGCGAATTAGAAGAGAGATTTCAATTGAATACCTATTTCTTAAATTTTGAAACATGGGAATGATTCATCTATTTAAAAAGTAAATTCTTATTGTAATAAAAGATAAAAGATGATTCCCACCTCTGACTAAGATGAAGGAATAAAGGACCCTCCAGCTTGAAACAACTAAAATAATGGACAAAGTTTTACAACCATTTTTAAAGACATAAGACAAGGAAGTCAGCAATCCCTAAAAGTTGGAAACAAACAAGGTAAACTATTCAGTTGCCCTAGCTAATGGATAAAGAAAATTTCCAGGTTGCGACTCAGGAAGGAAGAATCTAGGTAGAGCCTGGCAGTCTCCAAGTTGAGGAGATGAGTTGGGTGACCAGGGAGACGGGGTAGCAAGAGTGTACAGAATAATCAGTGAGGAAAGGGTTGCACAGAGAAATGGCTCAAGAACTGCAGAGCACTTCCTCCAGTCTTCGCCAGGGTGCTGATCTGTGCATGGGTATAAGAAACTACTCAAACTCACATAAAGAACTAGCATGATAGGGAGCAATAGCAGTAGGTCATATAGGGTTAGGAAGAGTTTCTGTTCTCATCAAGGTGAGTGGAAAAATCTTGTAATTCATGAGGCATTGAATAGTCAGAAGGATTATGCCCTAGACTTACTCTGCTCTGGCTGCACCTAAACCTTAAAAAGCAAGATCTGAAAGGATTAAACTGCTCTCAAGTAACTTAAGTATCCTGAACAAAGTTTAAGAAAAATCCTTAGATACAAAAATATCCAGCATTCAATAAGGTAAAATTTGTGATGTCTGACAGCTAATGAAAAATAAACAGGCATGCAAATAAGCAGGAAAATATAATCTAAAATGTAGAAAAAAATCTATTAACAATGATACAGAGAAAAAGTGATCCAGAAATGATAAATATGATAGAATTAGTAGAAAAGGACTTTAAATAAATGAACAGAGTATCACTGAGCAATGAGACAACTTCAAGTAGCCTAATGTATGTGGAAGTGATAGCATCAAAGAGCAGGAGAAACAGGAATAGTAAAATAGTCTGAAGAGATAATAGTCAAAATTTTTTCCAAAGGTGATGAAAGAAATATTCCTTTTAACAAACGGCACTAGAAGATTGGGTATCTGTGTGCATTCCCACTTTCACCCATATCTTACCCCTTATACAAAAGCTCGTAGAGTAAATGGACCCTAGAACTAGATGTAAAGCATAAAACTATACAACTTTCAGAAAAAATTACAGAAGAAAGTCTTATGACATTAGGCTATACAAAAATATTTTACACAGAACACAAGCATGATCTGTAAAAGAAAACAAGGAAAAACTAGACTTCATCAAAATTAAAAACTGCTGCTCTTTATACTACACCGTTAAGAGAATGAAAAGATAAGCCTTTTCACTGTGAGAAAATCCTTATAAATCATAATTCTGATAAAATACTTACATTAAAGAAGCATAAAGAACTCCCAAAACAAAATAAAATACAACTCAACAAAAAAGAATGAGACTTGAAAACAAATCATCAAAATAGAAATTAAAAAGTAAGCCAACGGAAAGATGCTCAATATTAGACAGTCATTAGGAAATGCAAATTAAAATCATATTGAGATAAGACTATGCACCTCTGGAGTGTATAAAATTACAAGGGCTGACCATACCAAATGTTGGTGAAGATGTACAGTATGCTGACTGGAATGTATATTGGTACAACCACTTCTGAAAATAGTTTGGACTTCTTTAAAAGCTCAATATGTATCTACCATGACCCAATCCTTCAATCCTAGGTGTTCATCCAAGGAACTTACATGTAAATGTCTACAGCACCTTTTATTTACAATAGCCTCAAACTGGAAACAATAAAAGTGTTCATCAGCCAGTTAATGAATAAACTGGTACAACCAAGCAATGGAATACTACTCAACAATAGAAAGGAATCAACTGCTAATACGCATAAAAAGATAGATGAATCCCAGAAGAATTATGCTGAGTGAAAGAAGACAATTAAAAAAAAAACCACCCAGCAAAGTAAAGATTCATGTTGCATGCTTTCATTTATATAAAAATAAGGAAAAAGTAAACTATAGAAACAGAATGTAGAGTAGTGCTTGTCTGGAATGCAGGGGAGAAATTTCTGGATGTGATATATACATATATATGTTATTTTGATTGTGCTAATGGTTTCAGAGGTATGTATGTGTATGTGTCTACATTTATCAAATTGTACACTTTAAATATATGCTATTTATAGAAGATTTATCTCAAAGGTATTTTTTAAAAGTTTACTTGTTTTGAGGGACAGAGCAAGAGTGAGTGACAGCAAGGGAGGGGCAGAGACAGACAGAGGATGAGAGACAATCCCAAGCAGGCTTCACGCTCAGCATGGAGTTTGACATGGGGCTTGGTCTCACAACTGTCATATCATGACCTGAGCCAACATCAAGAGTCAGACACTTAAACAACGGAGCCTCCCAGGCACACCTCAAAGATATTTTTTAAAAGTAAAGATAAAAACTGTAAAAGTATGAGGCACTTGGGTTGCTCAGTCAAAGTGTCTGACTCTTGGTTTTGGCTCAGGTCATGACCTCACGACTTGAGTTCGTGGCTTATGCCAGGTTCTGCACTGAGGTGTAACACTTGGTTGGGATTCTCTCTTCTTCTCTTTCTGTCCCTCCACCCCCTCAAAAGTAAATAAACATTTTTTAAAACTATACATTATATACTGAAAAAATAAAATATTGCACAGAATTATGCTGGGCCTGTGTAAATGATAATTAATAGGAGAAAATAAATTAAATGGATGAAATGGCTGGAGAAACAGCTCTACCATGACCCTTATGTGAAATGAGAAGGTGGGTGGTAATTTCTTTGAGAAAATAATTGTTTGAACATAGAGCAAGAGTTTCTCACACACCCTCATTCTCAACACATATTTTCAGGTCCATTTGAATTTGCAATCAGACTGGGTGACAAGGTAGTAAATGCAGCAATCAGAGTTGCTATGAAGTTCCCTATGACAATAGCAGGATGATTAAGGAAGGATGTTATTTTCCTAAAGATTTTCCAAGTTACATGAACTCCTCTTACTCAGTTAAATGATGCCACACACACATTTTGAAATGAGCAGGGAGGCTAAAACATGTGTTTGGTTAAAAAAGCTTTGAGGGACAATTAACACTCCTATTTGGTAAATATCCATCTGTGGGCCACACACTTAAGCTTCTATCAAAAAATTTATTTTAAAAAAATCTATTAAACTACACTGTTCAAATTTATAGTAATTATTCTTAATTTACATCACACTTGATTTATTGGTTCATGCAAAACCTGTTTGTGTTTATTTCCTTTAATAATTTGACAAATAGCCATAAATTATACTCAAAACAGGCTAGAACCCTAAGTGGGCCTCCTCTCTCATTCCATCCATTTCATCACTCTGGCTTCCCCAGCTAGGGTAACCCTTATCCTGAATCCTGTGCTCATTAACACCTTGCTTTCCATTTGTATAGTTTTATTGTGTATATATAGGCATTCTTTAAAACTATGTATTTAATTACTTTAAACATTAAAAGTAGCATCACACTATAGCATACAATTTTTTGATATTTACATGCTTGTTGTTTTCAGTTGTACATACATATGAATTGCTCTAGGAAATTACTGTGTTTGGATATATGTGAACACTCAACTCTGATAACGCTGAACTCTACCCAGTATGCTTATACTTACATCACCACCAGCTGTGTAGAAGAGATACTGTAGAATCACGTGTACATGTTTTGCCAACTGAATGGTATAAAATGGTATTTCACACTGATTTTTCAGTATCTTTTCATATATTCACTGATACTGTGTCTCCTTTTACTTGATTTGTGTATGTAAAGTGACAGGAAAATAACTTTATATGTTATCCACATTTAATAAACAATTTCATTCACTGAATAGTCTCTCCTCACTGAAAGATATATCATCTTATCAAAGAAGTACATGTGATAGCTCTCTTTCTGAACTCTTTATTCCAATGATCATTCTATCTGTTCCTAGGCCAATACCAAGGTACTTAATTCCTACATATGAGTAATGCCATATTCCTACTTTTCTGCCTCAAAAGTGTCTCAGCTATTCATCCTATCAAATACTTTGAACAACCTTACTGGAATTTGTATGGAATTTCACTGAAACTAAAAGTTTCTGAGGAAAACTGACATCTTCATAATATCGTATTCCTGTCCATGAACATGATATATTTATTTAGATCATCATAATTTGTGTGTGTGTGTGTGTGTGTGTGTGTGTGTAGAGGCCTTGAATATTTCTGTTAGATTTATTCCTAGACATAAATATGACCTTCTCTGACTCTACAGCAAACAATATTTGTCTTAGTTACATTTCTTGATGTTTGTTGATGACATGCAGAAATGGAGGTGACTTATGCATATTAATCTTATTTTCAAATATCTTGCTAAACTCTCTTGTTTCTAATAATTTATAGTCTTGGGGTGTTCTATGCAAAGAAAAATCATGCTACTTGAAAATACTAACTTTTATTTTTTTCCTTTCTAAACTTTTTGCTTCTATAATTTGTCTTTTTCTACTTATGAAACTCATCAAAATTCTGAAGATCACCCTTCTCTCCAATAGCAAGTGGTGCTTTTCCATCCAGCCACTGTAATATCCTTAAGCTTCGCAATACCAAGTTAGTCTAAGAAGCCGGGTGGCATTTCTGTCAGCTGCTGTGTCTTGGCATGGCTGGTAATGATAAAAATATTTGCTTCTAGAGATGTTTGAACATTGGGATTATTAAAATAAATAATCATTCCCTAGTCTGCAAATATACTTACCTCCTTAATATCAGAAATACTGTTCATTTACCAATGTACAATAATGTCTGAAGCCTGGGAAGCTTCTCTTAAGTTTATGATAGGTTCTTACATCTTGTTGGAGTGGAAATGAGGCTTCGTGGAAGAGTGGGGCTGCACGCAAGGGGTCTTAGGCAGACCAGCTGAGAGTTCAGTTCCTGATGTTAAAGAGAATGATTCTAATATTCAACTATTCAGAATAGTATTTTTTTTTAAGTAAGATTAAAGAATTCCCTCTTCTCAATTTACTTATCTTTTTTTTTTTTTAAATTTTTAAAAATGTTTTATTTATTTCTAGGAGAGAGAGACAGCGTGAGCAGGGGAGGGTCAGAGAGAGAGGGGTCACAGACTGAAACAGGCTCCAGGCTCCGAGCTGGCAGTCAGCACAGAGCCCGACGCGGGGCTCGAACCCACGAACCGCGAGATCATGACCTGAGTGAAAGTCGGACGCTTAACCAACTAAGCCACCCAGGCGCCCCTCAATTTACTTATCTTTTAAAAAATCATGAATATGTATTAAATATTATCAAATTCTGCATCGAGGTTTTTCTCTTTAAATCTGCTAATGTGCTTGGTTACATATATTGATTTCCAATATGAAACCATCCTAGCACACATGGGACAAATCCAGCTTGGACATATCTTTCTTATAGATCATAAAATTTCCTTTGCTGATATTTTGTTGAAAATATTTACATGCATACCCTTGAATGAAATTGAACTATAATTTATTTTCTTATGTTTTTGGTACCTAGGTCATGGTGACCTTTAAGATGAATAAAAGAATTCCTATCAGTTTGACTTTAATGAACAAATGGAATTATGAGCAGCCTCTGGGAACCAAGCTTTTATGTAAGTCGAAGAACTTCAGAATTAGCTACAACTTCTAATTCACTTGGGCCTCAAATTTAAAATTATAGATCCTTAGTCTCACGAAAATTTCTGAATTTTTAATAAGCACCTCAAATGATTCTGATAAAAATGATCTACTGCTCATGCTCTGAAAACCACCACCCGGCAGGGGGGGCTCCCGGCTTCGCTTTGCTCTCACAAGCAGTTCAGAGGAAGAGTAAAGATAAGCCCACTAGGAATACATGGTGGGGTTTCTACCAGAAGAGCTTAAGAGGCTAAATGCTCTTGCCTCTACATAACTCCTTTTAGGAAAGATGACCATAGTTTGCTCAGGACAGTCACTGGTAATGCCTATTGTTCCAACATAATCAGTAATCATTTCCTTACTCACTTTAAACACTTTAGATAGGTTTTATTTAGCTCTCCTTTGGAAGCTTTCATACTACAGTCTCTTTTCTTTTTTATCATAGGATAGATAGGCCTGAGAACAGCCTCAGGCTTGGATGACCTCTCCTAACCCATTAAATCTTTTCTCCCAGTTCTAAAGACTAGTAGAAGAGTTTGAGAAGGCATGGGATGGGGATAAATTTATACCTATGACAGGACTAAATATACTGGCATTTCACACGATTCACACCAGTTCACAAGGTTATAGAACATATGGGAATTTGAGCCAAAGTGCTAACATGTAACATATCAATATTATAAAAATTTATCTTGCCTGTAAAAGTCCATGACAGCCTTGGTAAACTGGTAAGAATTCTGGTTTAAACCACGGGGCGGGGGTGGGGGGAGGAACTTCCCAACTATCACAACATAATAAAAATAATAAATGAATCTTAAATTCTACTTTTCCATACTATTCAGGTCCAAATGGAAATGTGCCAATTGAAAAATGCAGGTAGTCTGAGAGGTACTAGCGATGTGAAATATCTAATTTCAAATACTCCTTTCTTTCATGATTCTTTTCTCTGAAGACAAGGTCTCTACCTTCACCCCAACCAAAGTTCATTACAAGCCTATTTATTTTCAGAAGTCAAATATACATAATAAAATTCAAGACTAAATATTCTGTCCTAGTGAGGAGGATAGTGGTGGAGTAGGAAGAGCCTAGGCTTGCCTTATCCTACAAATACAATTACATAACGATCAAATCATCCTAAATACACCAGAAATCTACCTTAAGAGTGACAAAACAAATTCCACAACTAAAGGTAGAGAAGAGGCCACACTGAAGAAGGTAGAAGTATGGAGACAAGACCTAGAGAGAAAGGGATCCTGGCCATTGCGGTGGGGAGGGAGCCATGGTCACGGAGGAGGGAAGAAACAGACAAGCACACAGGGAAGCCTATGGGGAAAATGAATCCCTGTAACAACTGGCTTGGAAAGGGACAGCATCCAAATTTCATGAGTTGTTGCAACCAGTGAGTCAGAAATAAAGCCTGGGGTTGTAAAGGTTAGCATCCTTACCTCTGGGAGAACTCAGAACTACCCTATCCTTCAACGAACAATGTAAAACAGACATTCAACATGTTATTTCAAAGAATTATATGGAAATATAAAAACCAGACTTTTAAATTCTCATTGAAAATAAGACCACTGGCAGTATCTTATGTAAAAACTTGTAATTTAACTTAGGAAACAATAAATTTGTGGAATAAGGTTGAATAATTAAAGGCATCAATCTGAAACACGGATAGATATTTCCTGTGTCTACATTATCTAGGTCTGAAAACTCTCTCCTCAGTTCTAACACCCCTGCCTCCTCCATGATTGCCAAATCTTTTTCAGCAATCGTTTTGTTACTTTTCTTTCTCTACAATTCTGTTACATCACCATTACCTCGTCGTCATCATCATCACAATAATAGCAGCAGCCATGTGTTGAGTGCTATGCGTCAGGTACTGCTATGAGAGTATGAATTAACTCATTTAATCCTCATATCATCTTTTGAGAAAATAAATATTATCCCTAACATACATGAGACAATGAAGCACAAGAGAGGCTAAGCTAGTAAGTGGTAGCATTTGTATTTGAACTCAGTGTTAATTTTCCATTAGAGTTGTCTCACAAATCACCTTCTCACACCTCCAAAACTCTGCTTCTTGGTTACATGAAATAACTTCTCTCCTTTTGGAAGTTCACTTAACATGATGAAGCTAGATGATAAGTATCATTAAAACATTCCTCTGTTCAACAATCTATGTTACCCAAAAGTTAGTTATAAAAATCAGGTCAAATGTGTACAAACCAGGTATTGAAGATTTTTCTCAATCCTCTCTGGCCACATTCCCAATTTAGCCCATCACATGAACACTAAGCAAGAGCTAATTGGAGCTACCTATATCTTATCCTCTCACAGGGCCTAATACAATGCCCAGGACAGGTGTCAAAAATGTTTGCTAGATTAATGAATAAAAGGTTTCATGATTTTTCAGATGTCTACCTGTAGATTCTGTAATGCTAAGGTTCACAGTGTTCACAAAGACATTTCTTTATTCCTTCCTTATAAGATCGTTCTAATTATTTAAAAAGTCAAAAATTCACTCATGACAAAATAAGGCAATTCAGAACATTGAAATCATAGTTTTCTCTTTAGCAAAAAAGTAGCAACCGGCAGTTATACCCAACAATGTGATTAAAGAAAAGAACGTATTTTTAATATTATGAAGAATTTTACTACTAACCTGTTGAGGAGTTATGGTATCTCTATAGCTTGGTAAAATTTTTAGGGTGACACTTCCACTAATATTTTTCAGTAATTCTTGCAATTCCTTTGGATTGTTTCCAACCTCATGGCCATTGACTTCTTTAATGATATCTCCCACATGAAGCAAACCTTGTCGATCTATCATTCCTCCATGAAGAATTCGAGCGATTACTAGGTCATTATTTTCAACTCTAAATGTTACACCCTATAGGAAATTAAAAAAAAACAAAACAGAATTATCAGTGATTTTATATTATTAGGAACAAATCTTAAATATTTATAAACATGTGTATAAGAAAATAGTTCTAAAAGTAGGTAAGTGAATTGTTCCTACCTTTTCTCATGTTCTCTCTTCTCCCAATGTTCTATTTTTTTACTTTTTACTTTTTTAAAAGTAAACACTTATTTTTTTTCCTGTATGATGCATTTTTTTATTTATTTTTTTTACAAATAGTTTATTGTCAAATTAGTTTCCACATAACACTCAGTGCTCATCCCCACAAGTGCCCTCCTCCATGCCCATCCACCCCTCCCACCCACATCCATCAGTCCTCAGTTTTTGTCAGCATTCAAGAGTCTCTCATGGTTTGCCTCTCTCCCTTTCCCCCACCATTTCCCCCCTTCTTCTCCCCCATGGTCCTCCATCAAGTTCCTCCTAATCCTCCTATACGTGCACACATAAGATATTTGTCCTTCTCTGCCTGACTTATTTCACTCAGCATAACCCCCTCAAGGTCCATCCATGTGGCTACACATGGACAGATTTCACTGTTTCTCATTGCCATGTAGTATTCCATGGTATAGATAAACCACATCTTCTTGATCCATTCATCTGTTGATGGACACTTAGGCTCTTTCCATGTTTTAGCTATTGTGGAGAGTGCTGCTATGAACATTGGGGTACATGTGCTCCTATGCATCAGCATTTCTGTATCCCTTGGGTAAATTCCTAGCAGTGCTATTGCTGGGTCATAGGGGAGTTCTATTGTTAGTTTCCTGAGGAACCTCCACACTGTTTTCCAGAGGGGCTGTACCAGTTTACATTCCCACCAACAGTGTAGGAGGGTGCCCGTTTCTCCACATCCTCGCCAGCATCTAGAGTTCTCTGATTTGCTCATTTTAGCCACTCTGACTGGCGTGAGGTGGTATCTCAGTGGTTTTGATTTGTATTTCCCTGATAAGGAGGGATGCTGAGCATCGTTTCATGTGTCTGTTGGCCATCTGGATGTCCCTCTTTGGAGAAGTGTCTGTTCATATCTTCTGCCCATTTCTTCACTGGGTTGTTTGTTTTTCGGGCGTGTAGTTTGGTGAGTTCCTTATAGATTCTGGATATTAACCCTTTATCTGATATGTCATTTGCAACTATCTTTTCCCATTCCATTGGTTGCCTATTAATTTTCTGGGTTGTTTCCTTGGCTGTGCTGAAGCTTTTAATCTTGATGAGGTCCCAATCATTTATTTTTGCTCTTGATTCCGTTGCTTTTGGGGATGTGTCAAGTAAGAAGTTGCTGCGGTGGAGGTCAAGGAGGTTGTTTCCTGCTTTCTCCTCTAGGAGTAAACACTTATTTTTGAGAGAGAGAGAGAGCATGCAAGCAGTCAGAGAGAGAGGGGGAGAGAAGATCTGAAGTGGGCTCTACATTGATTTCAGTGCAGTGCTCAAATTAGAACTTGCAAACTATTAAGATGATGACCTGAGCCAAAGGTGGACACTTAACCTACTGAGCCACCAGGCACTCCACCTCTCTCAATATTCCAATCTTATTAAACCATGGGCAATTGTGCCGACATTTAACACACCCCATTAAAAAGGACTTCCAGGAAAATTTCATTCCACAGAATAAAAAGAAGCTCAAAAGAGAAGAAAAAGTATTTATGCATTCTAATGGCCTTTTTCGCAGCTTTTTTCCTTATAATCAGGACCTAGATATAATAGCTTTAGCAAGGAATAGAAGACTTCACTATTTACAGAGTCTTACTATGCCTTCAATTTTATTTTTAATGTTCATTTATTTTTGAGAGACAGATAAAGAGACAGAGAGAGAGACAGAGACAGAGCATGAGTGGAGGAGGGGCAGAGAGAGAGAGGGAGAAACAGAAGCCAAAGCAGGCTCCAGACTCTGAGCTGTCAGTACATAGTCAGACATGGGGTCCAAACTCACGAACTGTGAGATCATGATCTGAACTCAAGTCACACACTTAACTGACTAAGCCACCCACGAGCCCCAATGCCTTCATTTTTAAATAACTTTCTTCTGTATTTTGATACTATAATTAGCAAGCAACTTCAGTTCATTTCTTCAAAGGGATGAAAGAAATGGAGTATAGTTATTTCCTGTAATTTTTGCTGACCATTATCAAATTTCTGGCCTCTATTTCAGCTTAACTTTTTATTTGGTTTAATTCTGTAGGCTATATTAAGTTGAGAGAGCTTCAGTTGTGTATTTACATACAAGCCAAAAAACACTGATAAAACAGATAAACATGAATTAAAATTTTCATAATACAAATTAGGAAAAAAAAATGAGACAATGTATAAACCACAAATATGTCAGATTTCAAATTTTAAAAGGCATTGATATGTCTACTCACCAATGGCTCCCCAGCTCTTTTGTGAATACCAAGAATACGTATGGCATCTACTGGTAATAACTGATTATTGATAGAAGAATTATTCATTTCTGGGCTTGATGGAGGTGAATCATAACATTTTGATGCCACAATATCATGGGCCTCCAAGAGTGACTATAAGGGTTCAAAACAGCCTGTGGTTATTGATTACTGATGGACTAAGTCATTAAAAAGTAAGAGTTAATTAGCCAAGTGGAGTGCTAAAACATTCCAAGGCACACGTTATTAAATTCTAAAATAGGAGTTAAATCAAAGGCAACAGAATCTTCTAAAGAAATATCAATATAAATAGTTTCAGTAACATAAACAGTATTATATTTCATGTTTTAAAAGATTTGCAGAGATTGATGGAGCTTTAGAATTTTTTTAAGTGTTCAGTGGAAACTGACCCTAGTCTTCAAAAATGTGGTGCACAGAAGGCACTGACTTTCACTGCTGCCATTATCATCAGCAATATCATTCAATATCTATCATCAATCCCTGTTTATTAGGCATCATACAAATTCAAATGGGACAGACCCTCATTTTTACTCTAAAATTGTTACGTTATAATACCATAGATTCTTCACATGTACAAAATGTCTGCTAAAAAGATATCCAATAGAAAATGGATAAATATCTGCATATCAGTGATGAGAGATGGTCTATCACTGAGAAAGGCTTAGTCTATAAAATATATATCGTAAGGGGAAAAAACTAATGAGCTAGTAATGGTCCTGAATATAATTTTACCTCCTACATTTACTATGTATACGCTATCATCAAGGAGGACTTTGATCTAGCTTTCTAGGAATATCTTACAATTATTTGTGTATTTTAGTTTTTCATTTATACTGTAATTGTGTATATCCAACATAAAACTGAGTCAAAAAATTAACTTTTTGAGTGGGTGCAATGCAAATTCAAAGACAAAAACAGAAAGAAGGAAGAAAATGTCAACAGATTCAGAATAGAAGCAATCAAGATATGAGCTTAATTGGTAATTTCTGGTCATTTCATGAAAATATGATGTAAGTAACTAAAGCAAATTTCAAAAGGGAAAATTCACCAATCCATATGTAAAGATTATTCGTATAAAAGCTATAAGTTGCTGAAACCTCTAACCTGGGCTGCTTAGTTTTCACTGTATGCCCTTTTCTTAGGCAGTATCAACTACTCCTGTGACTGCACTACTACTTACACATTGATAACTTCCAGAACTCTCATGAGCTTCAGAGTCATGGACTAAAAATTTGTCCACAACTAGCCAAAGTCATGCTAACTTGAAAATCAAAAAGAGTAAGGATTGTAGAGGATTGAAACACACTGAATTAATGAAAAATCCATAATTGCACAATTCTATTTAAAAAACAGAAGGACTGAAAAACTCATCTGTTACCATTCGAGACTGCTATTTTAAACAATTCTTTAACTTTGAAAATTGGTGAAGGGAAGGATCAGGCATTTCTCTGACTTTTCAGTATGAAATGTATTATGTGGTAACCAAATAACCCAGTTGATGAGGAAAAACTCTTTATATGAGAATAGCAGCTACAAAATGTAGAATGGCAGAATCTGAAAAATGTCATTTTGAAGCCTCTAATGAAAATATTGACTCAGGCAAGCATTAATTTGTGTTGATAAGTAGATAAATGGTTGGACAAGAAACAGCACTTGTATAATGCTAGAATAATAACAAACTAGATTATGTCCTAGCGAAGACTATTTCAAAGGAAGGATTAGACTGTCTTTGCCCTTAATCAAGGGACCAATCTCAGTATCAATAATGGAGGGCTAACTAGGTGTTACACATCTGACGTATTTAATTCATGCGGTATCACATCAATAGTGATGCATTCTAGTTCCAAATAATTAACTTGAATCATCAATTTTTTTAGATAGAAGTTCTGTTTACAGGGGCGCCTGGGTGGCTTAGTCGGTTAAGCGTCCGACTTTCGCTTAGGTCATGATCTCGCGGTTCGTGGGTTCGAGCCCCGCGTCGGGCTCTGTGCTGACTGCCAGCTCAGAGCCTGGAGCCTGTTTCAGTCTGTGACTCCCTCTCTCTCTGACCCTCCCCTGCTCACGCTGTCTCTCTCTCTCCTAGAAATAAATTTTAAAAATTAAAAAAAAAAAAAAAAAAAGAAGTTCTGTTTACAGGAAATAGAAGGGATAACTAAACAGCACAGCAAAGAGACTACCAAGTTCATCCAGATAGTGGGATATTCTGCAGGGCAGCGGCCTGGTCTCTTAATAGGTCAACGTCATAATCAAGGGAGAAAGGATGGTCCAACCAAATGCCACATTTGGGTCTAGGTTGGAAACCCATATTTACAAACCAGCTTAAACAATATTTTGTTATCAAATGGAGATGCCTGAATGGAATATGCATGTTACACAAGGTGAAGATTCACTAAAATGAAAAAGTGGAAATCAATGACTGAAAAAAAAAAAGGTAAGTTACAAAACACCTTGTGCAAAACGATCTCAATCAGTAAAGAAAAAAATATGTATATTCATGCATAGAAAAAGTATGGAGGAATATGCACTAGAATGGTACAGTAGTGATCTGGCTACTAAGAATGCAATGCCTTAATTTTTAAATTTTTGCTTGTCAGTATTTGCTAATATTTATTTCTTTAAAAAAAATTTTTTTAATGTTTTTTATTTATTTCTGAGAGAGAGATACAGCGTGAGCAGGGGAGGGTCAGAGAGAGAGGGAGATACAGAATCCAAAACAGGCTCCAGACTCTGAGCTATCTGTTAGGACAGAGTCCGACACGGGGCTCAAACCCACTGACTGGAGATCATGACCTGAGCCAAAGTCGGACACTAAACCAAATGAGCCACCCAGGTGACCCATTGAACTTTATATATATTCATATACTCATTAAGTTTTATGTATTCATGAAAAATATACAGCATGCCTGAAAGCTCTACCAGATGCTTACGAAGTATCACAAACTCAACTTGGCCAGTTACCTTAACAATAACATATCAGTTTCTTCTCGAGCGTTCCTTATCTCAATGAGGGCCACCAATTATTTTTCATAAATCCTATCCTTCCCACATCCCTCCTCTGTAACTATCATGTGTAATCAATCACCAAGTCCTACTGATTTTACTGCTTAAAACTTGAAAATTCTTACAAACTCCCCTTTTTTCTCCTCTCTTGGTTTCCTACTGTCTTCAGCATAAGGTCCAAATAGTTTACTCTGACAAATAAGATCTTAATCAACTAGTACCAACAAAAGATGTCTCTGAGAACTGTCCTTTTTTTTTTTTGTACTTAAGATACTGATTCATGGAGAAATCATATCAGTATAAACCTTCATAATTTGCAGCCACATTGTTGACGGGTCACAGAAAGTCCCTGAGAAAAAGCAAAGGGGTTTTGCCACTTGATTTTCAATGTTAAGATTTGCAATGAAAGCAGGTGACACTTTATTCTTCTATCCCAGGATTACTTGTTGAATAGTTCATTCTTTCTCTCTTAAAGTGCAGTATCTCTGTCACAAATCAAGCTGCCATATATATGTGGATGTATTTCTAGGATTTTGATTCTCTTCTATTGATCTGTATTTCGAATACTGTCCCAATCCACACTTAACTATGGGTTTATAAGAAATCTCCCCGCCCCCCTTCCCTTTCTCTTCTAAAACTGACTCTTTGTTAAACAGGTTAACTCTTCACTGATACAGGCCAATGTTTCAATTGTACTTATTTTTTTGCTCCTGTGGAGTATATGTTATGGATAAGTTTCTATTCTTACACAGTTCTTATTCCAAGGTCATCAACTGCATCTCAGTCTCAGAAGCAATACTGCAACAGCTTTAATAAGGAGGGCTGTGAAACTGGTAGTGAGGAAGGAAAATCCATTATCACAGTAAGGAAAACATCCATAGCATGTGGTCTGATGGTGAATCAAAGCTGGTTTTAATTACACAAAGGAAAATCCATTCTGATGTCTTTTTGTCATACACTAATGTACTGTATTTTAGTTATGTGTGTCTGCTTTTGTACCCTCAGTATATAAGGATATTAAAATACCTAAGTTGGAATTTACATATTTATAAAACATGGCTCTAAAAAAATCTTAAATATATCACCTTACAGTGGAACTTAACTGCTAAAAGAGAATACTTTGGGAATACAGGGGACTTGGGTAGGAAAGTAATAGGCAAAACTTACCTGGAAGTGAGGCTCTTTGAGTATACCAACCAGTTCTGCCACATTTTCATCCACATTTATTAAAGGAGTGATATCTTCAAGAATTTCATTGACTAATTCTAAGTTATTGTCACTGACAGCTTCTAGTTTTGAATCTTCTAGCCTCTCATGAGCCTGAAATGATAACCGTGTATTAAAGTCATAACACATATTGTTTTGCTCCAGACCAGGGTTTTCTTCTTGATTTCTTTTTCATTAAAAAATATTTTTAAAAAATTACTCCAAGGTTTGATTCACTGAAACCAAATTTAATAGTCCAATCAGCGGCAATATATAGATTCTGTAGTAAATGTTATCATGCTTCTTGGCTTCTATTTCTAACCTAAAAGTCATGGAAAACTTGTTTTTATAATTAAACCATTAAAAAATTGAATAGGCAGGGGTACCTGGGTGGCTCAGTTGGTTGAGGGTCCAACATTGGCTCAGGTCATGATCTCATAGTTTATGAGTTCCAGCCCCGCGTTGGGCTCTGTGCTGAAATCTCAGAGCCTGGAGCCTGCCTCAGAGTGTGTCTCCCTATCTCTCTGCCCCTCCCCTGCTGTTGTCAGTCTGTCTCTGTCTCTCTCTCTCTCAAAAATAAACCTTACAAAAACTTTTTAAAAATTTAATTAAAAAAAGAAAAACAAACTGAATAGGTCAGATGACATTTAAAGAACATATTGTCTAGCCAATATAAATTCCTTATGACTTTCTAATCTAGGCTCAAACTCTAGGTGATACTGTTTATGCTTTATGAAAATAAATGATTATGAATAAAAATTTAAAAAATAGGAATATAATCATTATAAGGGCTGCTATTAAAAAATAATGAAAACCATTTGGGAGCACCAGAATCCTAAAGCTACCATTTTCCAATTTTTAAATTCAGCAAGATGTCAATTCAGGGAAGGCAGCTCTTAAACTGAACCTTGAAAGACTGTATGATTTTGTTAGTGGAGTGATCCTCTCATATTTCTGTATCTTAAGTTGCCATTTTTTTTTTAATCTCACAATCTTTTCCATGGAAAATGGACCATGAATCACACTCTCATAGAAAATAAGTTGCCCTAATTAGCCTTCAACAGTGAGGGTAAACCAGAGTTTTAAAATCAAACTGGAGGGGCATCTGGATGGTTCAGTCAGTTAAGCATCTGACTATTTTGGCTCAGGTCATGATCCTAGGGTCATGGGATCAAGCCCGCACTGGGCTCCACACTGAGCCTAGAGCCTGCTTAAGATTCTCTCGCCCTCCTTCCCTCTGCCTCTCTCCCCTGCTTGCGTGTTTGCAAAATCACTCTCTAAAAGAAAAAAAAATTTTTTTGAACTGTAAATGAATGCTAAGCATTCTCCCTCTTTTTTAATGTTTATTTATTTTGAGAGAGAGAATGCAAGTAGGGGAGGTCCAGAGAGAAGGAGAGAGAGAGCATCCCAAACAGGCTCTGCATTGTCAACACAGAGCCTGACATGAGGCTCAAACTCACAAACTGTGAAATCATGACCTGAGCCAAAATCTACAGTCAGACGCTCAACTGACTGAGCCACCTAAGTGCCCAGCATTCTCCCTCTTTTAAGTGTTCTTTGTTTTTCTGATAAATGGTTGCTGTCTGATTTTAAAGATAGGCAGAGCATAACTGTTAAGATTTAATGTCTAAATGAATCCATTTAAGATCACAAATATTATACTTAATATTTTAAGATCTATTTCTCTAAGTGTTCAGAAAAAATCCAAATTTCAAGTGGTAACAACATCAATTAAACTTTATCAGTACCCATAAAACTTTAGCTGTTATTTTTTACCACAGAGTAGATCCTTCAAAGACAAATACAGATTCTAATTTTTAAAATGCAACTTTTTCATTTAAATGTATTTTTTTCTAAGTGACTCACATTAGTGAAATAAGTGTTTAAGCAGAAGAGAGGGCCATATATTAAGCAACATTTTTAAGAAACACCTCAGAAGAAGAAATTTAAGTCATATGAAGACAGAAGAAATTTGAACTGTTGCTTGAATAAATGAAGAAAAACGTCAAAAGACCAAATGTAATTTAGAGGAAGCAGTTTCTATTACATTTGGGTAAGAATAAAATAGATAAGAAAAAATTAAGATTAGAAAATGTCACAAAGAATGGAATGGATAAATTTGTAATTTTCTGAAAGTATAATACAAGCCTAATAAGGATAAGGGATGAGGACACTCAGTATGTATCAAAATGATTATCACCATTGAAAAAAAATTAAAATAATGGACATAACTAGCTCTTACAAAACAAGCTAGAACTGCTTATTGCTTTAATACAAATAATTGCTGTTAACAAATACTGAATTTAGCATCATTAACCTTGCTAACCTTGCTTAACCTCTTATGGTAGTGTAAGAAAGTTTAAGGGAAGAAAGAAGATTAACATTTACTGAGGGTTGTGTGTGTGCGTGTTAACAATGTTCTCAGTGCTGTGTGAAGGAATGAGTGTGTGTATATGTTTGTGTGTATCAAACAAAGATAGGTGTGTTATTATCCTCACCTTATAAACATAAACAATGATGCCAAATAAGATACAGTGATTTGCTTGAATTCACACTACTGTAAGTGGCAGTCAGGTAGTCTAGTATCAAGGCTTATCTGACTTGATCACTACATAGACAGCCACTGAAACATCTTACTGTGGTTAACTATTCCATCTACTAATTGATATATTACTCTAACTCATTTAACTGTGTGAGATATGCTCTCACTGAATGCTAGTTGAGTTGTTACTTCCTAGCATGTTCTTCTAGACCAGACGTGGTGTTTATTATGTTCTACTACATCTGTCCTTATAGTTATTTTATATTCCTGTGGTTCAGAATACTACCCACCCCTTCAACCTAAACCCTCTTTGCTCCAAATAAGAACTATAAACACCAGCTATTTCTCCAGGAAACAGATAATGACTGGCTTACAGTTTTCAGGTACTATGTCAGTGTATTTTCTATAACATCCTATGATTATGTAACATATTAATTTAATTTAAGACACTGGGAGACAAGTAAAGAAACCAAAATGATCACTGACTTGAGAACCCTAATATACTCTCCTTCGTTTCTATGTTCATTTACCTTACTGCTCCCAAATTGAGTGAGGACACATGGGAATGTGGAAAGACCCACAAGAAAGAGGAAGTCAAGTAGGAGGGCGGAATTATGTTATAAAAACAAACAAACAAACATACCTGAAGGTTTTTTCACATGAACTGCAGAGACTGGTTCTGTAGTAGGGAAGAATATTACCACAGAATACAGAAATTCTCAGAAAAAGGCTTTTTAGCGAAACTGTAGCTATAATTATATTAACATAGAAAGCCATTTTCTTAAAAATATTTTTGTAATGCTTATTTTTGAAATAGAGTGCAAGTGGGGGGAGGGGCAGAGAGGTGAACAGAAGATCTGAAGTGGTTCTGTGCTGACAGCAGCAAGCACAGTGCAGAGCTTGAACCCACGAACCACAGGACCATGACCTTAGCGGAAGTCAGATGCTTAACCAACTGAGCCACCCAGGCACCCCAGAAAGCCCCTTTCTGAAATTCAGTTGGGTTCTATCAAGACCAACTTTACTTTATCCAAAAAAGCAAATGCAGGTCCATATTTGTTAATTATGTAATTTTTAAGCTCTAAGATGCTGTGAAAGAAGGTGGGACCTCTATTCATTTCAAAGCCAGAATTTATTTATCAGCTTTTAAGAAGCAAGTACCAACTTGAATTTAACTAATCAAACAAAAAACGACAAAAGAAATACTAAAAACTGACCAGAAGGACAGATGACTCATAAGCTATTTGAATAAATAGGTCTTATTTCCTTTAAGAAAAAGCATTATTAGACATCTAGCATAACTTAATAAAAATATATTCCACTTGTCACAAGTGGTTGAAAGAACATGCCACGACTGGCTTTGTAGACAGTTGGAGCTGATACAAATATGGCCTATCTTTCTTGTAGGTCCAGTTCTGAGAAGCCTATTCACCAATGCCTCTTAGAAAAATGAACTGCAGAGAAGAAAAGTTCTTTCAGGACTTCTAGGTATTTTATCTAGGCATAGTTCAACCATGCTTGCAAGCAAAAATAACAACAATAAAAAGTCTAACAGAACTGTGGGCTATAACTAAAGTGACAAATACTACTATTCATTATGTTATATCTAATACTAATATCATTTATGTGTAGTTATGTGCTTTTCTCTCTTAAAAGCAAGGACCAAATTACCATAAAAATTTTTAAGTGTTAATTTATATTTTTGAGAGAGAGTGAGAGAGAGCGAGAGAGCACAAGATGGGGGAGGGGTAGAGAGAGAGGAAGACAGAGGATCTGAAGCAGGCTCCATGCTGTCAGCAGAGCACAAAACAGGGCTCGAACCCACTAACTGTGAGATCATGACCCAAGCCAAAGTCAGATGCTTAACCGAGCCACCCACACGCCCCGATAAATTTTGTTCTACCTTCTTTGAATGTGGATAAGTATGTAGTAGTTACTCATTAAATATTTCTTGAAAAAGCTAAGTAAATAGGAAATAAGTTTGGCTGTGGTCAGAGTTATCCTCTTCTATTCTAGACATTTAGGATAAGAAAGATCAAGAGAAGCCCACAAAAAGTCAAAAATAAATAAGAATTTGAGCAAAAAGTAGAAAGGAAACAGAATTGAAAACAATTTCTAATTTGCTTCTGCATACATTATATCAAAGGAGATTTGTTCTAAACAAAAAATAAAGAGGATGAAGTAAGTATAAATAAATTAGAATTGAATTCTCTAATGAGTAAAGAACTTGTCAGAAATTTAGTTAACCAAAAAGTTCAAATTCCTAGATTCAATATATGTCAAAGTACTTAGGGAGATTCTAAATAACATTGCTGAGCCATTCTTAGAGATATCTGTAGAATCAGGAGAACCACACAGATGTCAAAAACTAGAAATGGGAAACTTATTTTTTAAAATGAGAAAAACCTTTTTTTTTTAAAGTTTGGCTTTAACAGTAGTCAGAGAAAATATAAAAGAATACTTTTTATAATCTTTGAGCGGGAAAGACCTTTCTAACTTATGTTGCAAAATCTGGAAAAGCTATAAATTAAACCAAAAAGGCCCAATAAAATCAATTACATTTAAAATTTCAAATTTCTTGAAATTACAAGAAAATACTTACAAATCATAATATAGACAAAAGGCTAATTTCCTTATACATAAAGGACTTCTACAAACCAGTAAGAAAATGATCAACACATTAAGAGAAATAAATAATATGAAAAATTCACAGAAAAGGAAATTCAAATACTTCTTAAACATATGAAAAGATGCAAAGCCATATTCATGAGAAATATAAGCAAATTATAGTATAAAATTCTTTTTTTTTTTTAATCAGACTGGCAAGGATAAAAATTCTGGTAACATACCACGTTGGTGAGAATATGATAGAAGATAGAGACTCTCACACATTTTTTTTCCCCCTGCTGGGAAATACTAGTGAGCAGAATACATATTTATCTCAAGCTCACATGAATTGTTTCCCAAGACAGACCACAGTAGGAGCCATAAAACACATCTTAAAAAGTTTATAAGAATAAAAATCATATAAAGTATGCCTTCAGACCACAATGGAATTAAATCAAAACTCGATAATAGAAAAACAGAGGGGCGCCTGGGTGGCTTAGTTGGTTAAGCGTCCGACTTCCGCTTAGGTCATGATCTCGCGGTTCGTGGGTTCGAGCCCCACGTCGGGATCTGTGCTGACTGCCAGCTCAGAGCCTGGAGCCTGTTTCAGAGTCTGTGTCTCCCTCTCTCTCTGACCCTCCCCTGCTCACGCTGTCTCTCTGTTTCTCTCTCTCTCTCCCCCCTAGAAATAAACATTTAAAAAAATAAATAAATAATAGAAAAACAGCCAGAAATCCTTGAAACACTTGTAGACAAAGCAACACATTTCTGATAATACATGGGTGAAAGAAGTCTTAAGAAAAATTTACAAGTATGTCAACCAAGTGAAAATATAACTTACCAAATTTTGTGGGATGCAGCAAAGGCAGTATTTAAAGAGAAATTTATAGCACTGAATGCAGAGTTTGGAAAGAAAAAAGACCTAAAGGGGCGCCTGGGTGGCTTAGTCGGTTAAGTGTCCGACTTTCGCTTAGGTCATGATCTCGCGGTTCGTGGGTTCGAGCCCCGCGTCGGGCTCTGTGCTGACTGCCAGCTCGGAGCCTGGAGCCTATTTCAGAGTCTGTGTCTCCCTCTCTCTCTGACCCTCCCCTGCTCATGCTGTCTCTCTCTCTCTCTCCAAGAAATAAATGAAAATTAAAAAAAAAAAAAAGAAAAGAAAAAAGACCTAAAATCAATAATCTAAACATCTACCTTGTAATATAACTCAAAAAAGAAGAGCAACTTAAATTCAAAATAAGTAGAATAGAAATATTTAAAGCAGAAACCAATGAACTGAAAAGAGAAAATCAATAAAAGTTAATGAAACCAAAAGCTGGTTCTTTGAAAAGATGAAAATTGATAAACTTGCCAGCTTAACTAAGAGAAAAGAGAGAAGACAGAGATTTACTAAAAACAGAAATGAAAGGGGGAAGGGGCCATCACTACTGATGTTATCAATAACAAAGTAATAATATGAACAATTCTATGCCCACAAATTTGATAACCTACATGAAATGGACCAATTCCTTTAAATACACAATCCAACAAAACTCACAAAAGGAAATATAGATAACTTAAAGAGTCCTATATCTGTTAAAGAAATTATATCAATAATTATATTAAATTATATCAATAATTACTTCCCAAACATAAAGCACCAGGCCCACATGCGTTTGCTGGTAAATTCTACCAAACATTTAAAGAAGAAATCATACTGATTCTCTATAATCTCTTCTAGGAAACAGAGGAAGTATTTAACTCATTCTACAAGGAGAGCATTACTCTAATAACAAAACTGGACAAAAACCTTAACTTGTCATTATATAGTTGTTAAAACCCACAGACATATACAACACATTAGTATGAACACTAATGTACACTATGGACTTTAGTTAATAAAGTTTTAAATTTATAGAAAAATTAAACAGAAAGGACAGAATTTCCATGTATCTGCCTCACCTCAGTTTCCTTTATTCACACCTTGAATTAGTGTGATATTTGTTATAAGCCAATATGACATGATTACTAAAGCCTATAGTTTACATTAAGATCCACTCTAAATGTTGTATAGTTCCATGAGTTTTGACAAATGTATAATGTCATCTACACACCTTCATAGTATCATACAGATTAACAATTCCACTCCCCTAAAACTGCTCCATACATTTGTACTTCCCCATACTCTGGAAACTACTGATTGCTTTGTATGGTCTCTATAACTTTTGCTTTTTCATGAAGGTAATACAGTTGGAATCATACAGTATGCACTCTTCTCAGACTGGCTTCTTTCATCTAGCAATATGTATTTAAGGTTCTTCTGTGGTTTTTTTGAAGCTTGATAGCTCATTTCTTTTTAGTGCTGAACAATATTCCATTGGATGGATGCATCACACTTTATCTATGCTCGTATTAAAGACATCCTGGTTTGCTTTCAAGTATTGATAATTATGAATAAAGATGCTATAAATATTCACATGTAGATTTGTATGGACATAAATTATCAACTCACGTGGGTAACTATCAAGGAGTCCAACTGGGGAAGCTGGGTGGCTCAGCAGGTTAAGCATCCGAATTGGGCTCAGGTCCTGATCTCACAGTTTGTGGGTTCGAGTCCTGCATCAGGCTCTGTGCTAACAGCTTAGAACCTGGAACCTACTTCAGATTCTCTGTGTGTATGTCTCTCTCTCTGCCCCTCCCTCTGAAGGGGGACACTTCTGTGAGACTTCTGTGAGAGAAGACACTCTTTCTCTCTCAAAAATAAACATTAAAAAAAATTTTTTAAAGGAGTGCAACTGATGGATTGTATGGTAATACTATGTTAGCTCTGTAAGAAACTGTAAAAGTGTCTTCCAAAGTAGTTGTGCTATTTGCAATGCTAACAGCAATGAACAAATAGCTTCCTTTTTAAGATTTAGGCGTACTTCAGAGATACTGTGGGTTCAGTTCCAGACTACAATAAAGATAACATTGCAATAAAGAGAGTATCACAATAAAGCCAGTCAAATGAAATTTTTGGTTTTCTAGTCATATAAAGTTATAACTATACTATAATCTATTAAGTGTGCAATAGCATTGTGTCTGAAAAACAATGTATATACCACCTTAATTAAAAATTACCTCATCACTAAAAACTGCTAACAATCAACTGAGCTTTTGGTGAGTCATAATCTTTTTTCTGAAAGAGTGACATCTCGACATTGATGGCTGCTAACTGATCAGGGTGGTGTTGCTGAAGGTCTGGGTGCCTGTGGCAATTGCTTAAAATAAGACAAAATGAAGTCTGCTACATCGATGGACTCTTCTTTTTACAAATGATTCTTTGTAGGAAATTCTGTTTGGCAGTTTTTCCCCTACAGTAGAACTTCTTTAAAAATTTAGAGTTAATCCTCTCAAACCTGCCATTGCATTATCACCCATTGTTGTCATTTCAACGGTCTTCACAGCATCTTCATCAGGAGTAGACTCCATCTCAAGCAGCCACTTGAGACCAACTCAAGCTCATCCATAAGAAGCAGGTCTTCATCCATTAAAAAGTTTATCATGCGATTGTAGCAATTCAAGTATTATAATGAAAAAGTGCAAATATCTTGAGAATTACCAAAATGTGATAGAGACATGAAGTAAGCAAATGCTGTTGGAAAAATGGTACAAACAGATTTGTTCAATGCAGGGTTGCCACAAAGCTGCTGCTGCTTGCTTTCTTTCTTTTTTTAAAGAAAACCCAGAGTAACTGTCAAGTGCAACAAAAAGAAGCACAAGAAAATGAGGTATGCCTGTGTACATTTTGCAAATATTTCCCCCTGATCAGTAGCTAGCCTTTTCATTTTCATATCTTTTAAAGAGGAATTTTTAAAATTTTGATAAAATGTAATTAATCAAAATGTTTAATTACGTTTCATGCTTTTTATGTCTTACTTATGAAGTGTTTCTCTAACCCAAAGTTGCGAAGTTTTTCTTTATGTATTCCTTTAGATGTTTTAAAATCTCAGTTCTTACTTTTAGCTCTATGATCTATTTTGAAGTAAGTGTACGAAATGTGAGGGGAAAGATGATGTTGATTTTTTTGCATAAATATTCAACTGTCCCAGCAACATTTAAAGAACTATCATTTCTTCACTGAATTACCATGGCACTATTAATAAAAACCAGCTGACCATGACTAACAAGTTAGTTTAGCAAGGTCACAGGGATACAAGATTGATGTACATAAATCAACAATTGTATTTTTATATACTAGCAATGGATAATCAGAAATTGTAAGTTAAAGAAATGGTAAATTTAACAATGTGTGCAAGACCTATACATTGGAAACTATAAACAACACATTGCTGAAATTAAAAGCATACATACATATGTACATACATACAGGATATAGAAGGCTCAGTTCTCTTAACATGTCAGTTCTCCCCAAACTAATCTATAGAATCACTATAATCCCAGTCAGAATTTCAGGCTGGCACGGTGATAGTGAAATTTCTAAAGGACACTAATAAAACCGCTGTAAAAAAGAACAAAATTTGATGTTCTCCACAACTTGATGTCCAGGATTACTATTACTTTAGAGTAAAGAAAACTGTAGTATTGGCATAGATCAGTGTCACAGGTTAGAGCCCAGAAAGAGACATGAGGCCCAAACCCCCGAACCAGAAAGAGTCAAAAACTATTTTAAAAGTAACAATTACAACTAAGGGTAAGTTAGTTAATACAGATTTAAATAGCCCCTACATATTTCAACAGACTCTGAAGCTATAGTCTATCTGATCTGGTATAGCAATTGGTATTTATAAGAAGCTCAAATTTGAAAGTAAATCATATCCTGGGGTGCCTGGGTGGCTCAGTTGGTTAAATGTCCAACTCTTGATCTTGGCTCAGGTCCTGATCTCATGGTTCATGAGTTCAAGCCTTGCATCAGGCTCTGTGCTGACAGCGTGGAGCTTGCTTGGGATTCTGTCTTTCCATTTCTCTGTCCCTTCCTTGCTTGCATTTTCTCTAATAAATAAATAAACTTAAAAAAAGAAAGTAAATCATATCCTATATTATTACTATTAAAATAAAGTTTTATCTAATATACTTTAGAAAGACTGTAATCAAAAATTACTAAAACATAGTCTCTCCTAGGAACTTTCACTACCAGTAGACTTCCACTAAATTACAGCCCATTTGAATGGTTTATTTCAACATTTGGTTATAGAAATAAAGGGGAGTAATGGGGTAGGGGGAAGGAGAGGAGTGGAGGAGGGGTTTAAGACAGAGGGAGGCTAGACCACAGTACCAGTAATCTTGTCTGATGTGATCATTAACTTTTCCGGTAAATGCAGCTGGAAGTTCTCCAAGGCTCCTCATTAGAACATGAGGAGAGCCACAGAGATATTGCACAGACTGTTCAAAGACTGTTTGGTTTACACTGAGAGCTATTACTCCGCTTCCATGTAGCAAAAAAATGAGGTTGCAGCAATTCTTCTTTGTATTTTTTATTTTTGTGATGAGTCTTCTTCTTACCAATGGGCAGAGACAGCTAATTTGGCAATGAGAAGAAAATCAGAGGGGATGTATGCCTCTCCATTCATGGGTGCCCTCTCCCTGAGATCTTCTCTAGCTAACTTTACCTGCTCTGCCAGAAGCGGAGTGAAGGAAAGATACCCACACCATAGTGTAATTGCTTACAAGTTCCTGTATGAAAAGCAATCATTTGAAAGCGCCTGTGATGGTTTATTAGTTTTACAGGATTCTCTTTTTCCTGGTTTCTCTTTAGAGAGGAAAATAACATAAATTCAAAACCAATTCCGTATGAAGTACAATTATTTGCTACAAAAATCTCTCATCTTTTTCTGCATATTAATATTCTTAAATGAGTTAAAAAGAAAAATACTTTTTAATGTTTTAGAACTCTCTAGTAATAAAAAGTACAAGAAAGTTTTTCTTTCATATTCCTATAATTCTCCAAAAGTATTAAAGAAAGTATTTATATGTTTGAGTAATTTTTTTCCAGAAATAATAAATCTGAAATCAAATGCATTGACCATTTGGCTTTACAGAATAGGGATAAATTAACTGGTTCATCAATTATTTATGTAGAGAGACTAAGAAAGAAGCTTAACTGCTACCAATTTTATATTTTAGGCTTTAATGTTTATGAAAGTATTTTTGAAATTTTAAATAATATCCATAAAGTCACAAAAGCAAATTTGAAATACTATCTGAAATGATTTCTAAATATATTTCTCATTATGTAATTATAAGATGCCAATGTTTGATTTTCTTTGAAATTCTGTTAGATCTTCCCAAGTTGTGAAATACCCTCTTAACTTGTATTTATTGAAAAACCGCTCAATGCCATAAAGTTTATTTTCCTGTAGGTTAATTTCAGGTATGAAATTTGCAAATTCTTTTCCTTTTTGGAAATTTTGCTTTGTAAACGTTATAGAGGTAGAGAAGCCATAAGCCATTAACCCTTATTTTGCTAGAATAAAGGGTTGGGATTGGTATACTACAAAAATATTAACTACTACAATAAAATTCCAGTTGGGTAATATACACATGGATTACTTTCTACTTAGGAGCCAAATTTTTGTATCATGTGATCTTAGAATGGTTAAGGTTCTGAATACAATGAGGATCTGCATCATTCACTTTTACAAATGGAAAATTTTGTAAAAGGTATGATTCTTCACAAGTTAGAAGAAAAACAGAGGGCGCCTGTGTGGCTCAAATATTTAGCCTCCCGATTTCGGCTCAGGTCATCATCTCATTGTGCTAGAGTCTGAGCCCCATACTGGGCTCCTCTGCTCTCAGCATGGAGCTTGTTCTGGATCCTCTGTACCCTTCTTTCTCCACCACTCCCATATGTGCTCGCTCTCTCTCTCAAAAATAAAATGAACATTAACATTTTTTTTAAACAAAGAAAGAAAAAAGAGACTGTGGTTAAAAAGTGATTATGGAAGAGGGTGAGAATAACATACTGGGAGTGCAAAAACCAAATGGGAAGACAAGATGACTGCATGAAGAAAAGGTCAGAGAGCACATGTGGCACAGGGTCCTGAGAGCAAGAATCATTTGAGGGAATGCTAAAGAATAGGAGGGCTGGGCTGTGAAGTAGTTAATACATCACACTTTAGTGATATTTATAAAAATTAATATAGGAAATAGTGTAAGTGAAACAAAACTGGACCCAAAATAGCTGTAAACGTTTATTTATGGATGAATTAAGGAGACAACTACAGAGTCCATTAGAGAAAAATACTCAAAATTTATCAGGGTTATCCATGAAAAGATAAGATTTTAAAAAGTACTAGATCTAGGAAGTCAAGAACTGGAATAAAAAACAGGTACATGGTCTAATGTAAAAGAAGGAAATCAGTATTTTGCTGTTATTGAAATGGATCTTTTCCACAGGTCCTGTTACAATGTCCCTGAAACTTTAAATGTGTTAGGCTAAAACTATGAGTCATTTTATCTTGTATTTAAAGTCTGCACAGGCAAGGCAAAGGGGGTCTAATTTTTGTGTGCAGGATTTCATTATGTGGTAAGAGTTATTATTTGCTAAGCCAAAGGCATATCAACCAAGTTCTAAATTAGTAATACCTAAAAAGACCTCTGAAAAACACAATTTTAAAACTAATTTAGTAATCTTATAAATAAACCACTATACCTTAGCAAGTGATTTTACAATAGGATTCTCCATAATCCCCTTGAGGAAAATTAGGTCTATTTCTTCTGCTCCCGTAGATGAGGGCAGCTCTGTAAGGTTATCCAATACTTGCTGCATTGCTGCTAAGATAAAAGCAACAAACAAAACAAAGCAAAACACCCTTAAATTACAAGGCATTATGAAACACAATTATAAAATAATAAAATGTAATATTTGATATATGTAAAATAATTTAAATAAAAAGACATTAACAATTAACACTCTTTTGAAAAGTTATGTTTTAATAAAATGAATTGTTAAATAGTATATAAGTTTCAAATTGAATTCCCATAAGTTATAGGACAGTTTTTATATGCAATGTGGGCTTTATCAGACTACCTTAAACACACTTAACACTTCGCCTTTTCTTCATATTTTTTTAGTTTAAAACTCACTCAAGAAGAAATACAAACTTTTTTTTTTTTTTTTACAAATAGTTTATTGTCAAATTAGTTTCCACATAACACCCAGTGCTCATCCCCACAAGTGCCCTCCTCCATGCCCACCCCTCCTCCCCCACAATCCATCAGTCCTCAGTTTTTGTCAGCATTCAAGAGTCTCTCATGGTTGGCCTCTCTCCCTTTCCCCCACCATTTCCGCCCTACTTCTCCCCCTTGGTCCTCTGTTAAGTTCCTCCTAATCCTCCTATACATGCACACATATGATATTTGTCCTTCTCTGTCTGACTTATTTCGCTCAGCATAACACCCTCAAGGTCCATCCATGTTGCTACACATGGCCAGATTTCATTGTTTCCCATTGCCATGTAGTATTCCATGGTATAGATAAACCACATCTTCTTGATCCATTCATCTGTTGATGGACACTTAGGCTCTTTCCATGTTTTAGCTATTGTGGAGAGTGCTGCTATGAACATTGGGGTACATGTGCTCCTATGCATCAGCAAGGAAATACAAACTTTTAATAGATCTATAAGAAAGTAAAGAGACTGAATTATTAATACAAACTTTCCATAAGTCCAGAACCAGACAGTTTCACTGGTAAATACTATCAGACTTTAATGAGAAATTTAAAACAATACTTCACAAACTTTAAAAAAAAAAAAAAAAAAAAAACCAGGAGGGAATACTTCCCAATTACTCTACGAGATCTTGATACTAAATCCACAAAAAAGTATCATAAGAAAATTATAGTCAATACCTATCCTTTATATAGATGCACAAATCTTTAATGATATACTGGCAAATTGAATCTAGCCACATATGAAAAGGACTGTACACCATGACCAAGTACAACTTACCCCAGGAATACAAGGGTGGTTCATCAACAAATAAAAGTCAATCAGTGTAATACACTGTATTAACAGAACAAAAAACAAAACAAAAACAAACTACATGATGTCTCAAGAGGCACAGAAAAAGCATTTGACAAAACCCAAACCCTTTTTGTGATAAAAATATTCAACAAACTAGGAACAGAAGGGAAATTTCCAAACTTCATGAAAGGTATCTATGAAGAATCTATAACTAACATGATACTTAAATGGTGAAAGAATGGATGCCTTCCTATAAGATCAGGAACAAGGGAAGAATGTCTACTCTTGCCACTTCTACTCAACATTATTATGGAGATTCTAGCTAAGGCAGTTAGGCAAGAAATAAAAGGCATCCACATTGAAAAGGAATCTATCCTTTTTTTTTGGCAAATGTAAATGCAAAACTATTTTTGCAAATGATATGACCTTGTATATAGAAAATCCTAAGCAATACACACAGAAAAAATATTAGAATAAAAGAGTTCAGCAAGGTTTCAGGATACCAGATGAAAATACAAAAATCAAATATATTTTTATATACTAGCAATGAATAGTCTCAAATGACATTATGAAAACATTTTTACAAGAGCATCAAAAACAATAATTACAAATGAATGCAAGAAAGGAAGCGCAAGACTTATACACTGGAACTATAAAACATCATTGAAAGAATTAAAGAAGACTAAAATAAATAGAAAGATATCTTACTTCCATGGATTAGAAGTCTTAATATTGCTAAAATGGCAATGCCCCCAAACCAACCTACAGACTTAAAGCAATCCATTATCAAAATCTCTGCTGCCCCTTCCATTTTATTGCAGAAATTGATATGCTGAATATTATAAAGTTGCCAAACATTCCCAAACTAATTTGTACATTTAATGAAGTTCTAATCAAAATGCAATAGACCATCCCACATGTTTTCAGGCCAGGTGGCTTGTTCTCCTCCATAAGGAAATAGCCAAGGAGCTCTAGGAAACCTGGACCAATGAGGCATGGGAGTAAGAAAAACCAATGCAGTTCTCCATAGGTTGGGGAGGCCATAGGGTCTGGCAGTAACTGGTTGTCCAGGGACAATGCTGTGCTGGTGAATGTCTACAGGAACCAGTAAACACACTGTTATCTGGTTTTAGCAAAAAGCAAATCATGCGCTTTACAAGGAAATCTTGAAAGGGACCTCAAGTCCCTTTGGGACCCATGCCCCTACCCGATATTTCATTATTCAGCCTTTAGAATATCCAGTATGAACCCTAGCTCCTTGGGAATGATGATGCAAGGCTGCTACAACTGGAAGCCCAGGGAAATCAGAATTGTTACAACTATCTATCCAGTATGAAAGTTCTGGATGTCAACAATGCCTCTGAGATCCCATTTCAAGCTGAGGCTGACATCCCCCTTCCTTTATGGGTGAGAACTTCTACCTTTGCCTGCTAGATCTTTGAATCACTAATACTCCTTTCACGGAGTACTAAAGGCCCTCACTGGTACCCGGTTCCTACTGGATGGCTGAGATGGCCCACTATGGGATAGAGGTCTATAGCCAGAGAGAGTACTTCCTCTATCATGAGACCTTGACCAAGCTGGCCACCATGGTCAAGGCACAAAGTGGGAGCTCTCAGCAACAAAAACAGCCAGCAGCTAGAGACCTAACTAAAGTCTCCCCAAATGCCATTGGGTAACAAGCCTCCCCTCCAGTTAGAAGAGTCAACATGCCACACATCTCCTTGAATTAAAGAACTTTTAGGACAACGGAACACACTGGGGAGTACTCTATGACAGAGCTGAAGGACTCCCACTGAAGACAGCCAAACAGACTGCAGTGTGCTTGGTGGGCAGGTTCACACTGGCAGCCAAAGCCTCACTGAGCCCCAGGCTCCTAAAGCTCATATCTAGAGATCATTCCCCAGCTCTTTCTTATGGGCAGTTTCAGAACATCCACTCAGACTTTGTTTTTCCTTGGTAACACTTTTCTCTGGAGTTGAATTCAGATATTATTTTTTAACACGCCTATCAAAACTTCCTTAAAAGTCCTCGCTTTTTTTTCTTGTTACTTTTTTTTACCCCCATCTTGGTTCTGATTGTAGTTTATCTGCCATGTTCCAGGCCATTAATCCCAAAGGTGAGAGTTGGGATGAAGGGACTTGGTCTCTTCCATGTGTTCCTCTTTTTATGTGGCTGAATGGAGAAATATCTGGGTTTTGGGCATCTCAGAGTTGATTGGTAGGGAAGCCAGACAGAAACTGGTGGGAACTGGTGAGGCCGTTGGTGTAATATGGAACAACTTACCCTGGTGTTCCAGTTAAACCAGGATGTGGAAACACTAACACAACTTCCCTGACATGCAAGGATCTGCTCTGACACTTTCATTCCATACTCTCATGAAAAATGAATAATCCTCTGACCTGGCATAATCTCTTCCTCCCTCATGTACTGGCATACTATGGTATGGTACAAGGGAATGGTTTCCTCTAAATCAATTCACTGCTCTGACTTTATAAATTAGTTATCTAATAACATGACCTATTCAAAAAATGCCATTCAAAAAATAATTCTTTTCAACAAAATTATTCTCAAAGTATATGAAAAAAATAAATGAGAAACTATGAGAAAATTATAACAAAGACTAATGAAAATTAACCCTAAAATATTAAAACATAAACTAAACTATCAAATCTAGTGTATGTTAAACCTTAATACATAAAAGAGGAAGCTCTCTATAGTGAGAACCTAGCAAAGTTGAATGGCAGCCAGTAAAGTGTCCTCCTTCACTCAGAAATTCCAGGGAGAAAAAGAAAACCCCAAAACTCAAAAGGTAAGTTTCCTGCAAGTTCCGCTCCTCCATAAGCACTACAAGATGGACCCTTTATTCAGAAGTTATATTCAATGACATATATAAATGGAATTCTTATTTCAAAGAAAAATATATTTAATCCAGATCATTCCATTACAAAAATGAACAAATCAAGAATCACCAAACACTTTTGAAAGCTAGCAGCATGAATATGACTCACCAAATTCAACAAACAGAAACATTAACTGCCAAAGAAACAGAATTACTGGGGTGGGGGGGCGGGGCGGCACAGGGAGAAAGAGTAAAAGAAAAAAAAGATTAAATTATAATGTGTAGGAAGATAAAACTGAAAAATACTCCCGGTAAAAAATGTCCTCAATGAAAGAAAAACATTAAAAACAAACAAACAAACAAAACCCTGCCGTGGATCACAAAAGGCCAAAATTTACAAGATGTTGGGAAATTCATTAATAATAAGAAGGAATTAATAAAAGGGAAAGCAGAAATCCATTTAAAAAGCCCATAATCTGATCAATAAGCTGGCTCTTTCAAAAGACCTATAAAAATAGATAAATGATTGGCTAGCTGAAAAGACATAAGTAACATTAGGGATGCAATGAGAAAGTAATCGCAGGCAAAAAGATTTAAAAGGGAATGTAATAAACAACTGTATTTTAAAATCTAGTCAAATAGAGATTTTTCTAGGAAAATGTCAACGACAGAAGTGTAGGAGAAAAAGATAAAAATAGAAATAGATTATAATAGAAGACATTGAAAAGACACAAGGCCAGGAGAGATTTAAGAATAAATTCTATCAAACCTTCAAGAAAGAGCTACTTCACATTTTTAAAATGTGAAGCATTTTAAAAGCATAGAAAAGGTCGAAAGCATTCCAACTTCCATACAGATTTCAAAACTCAATAAAAAAGGAAATTATATATTAAACTCATGAGTATATAAGCAAATATCTTAACATATTAGCAAATTTAATCTAACAAGGTCGTAAAAAGTAACAATAGCCAAGTAGACTTTATCCTAGTAATGTAAAGATGACTTAACATTAAGAAATACATAATGTAATTTGTTGTCACAGTATAAGAAAACCCTATCATCTCAATGTTTGTATAAAGCACATCAAATAAAATTAAAAACCCAGTCCTGATGGAAAATTCTTACCATAAGAATAGAAGAAAAAGTCATTTTATACTAGAATCTATATGAAATATCATAACCTTAATGGAGAAATGGTGAAAACCTTACCATTAAAGTCAAAGACAAGGCCAGAATGAATCCCCACTCAGGCCAGTACTTTTCAAACCTATATTGAAAGTTTTAACCAAGGTATTAAGACATGACATTTTAAAAAACTATAGATGATAACTATCTACTTGGAAGAGTCTCAAGGGACGAGCTAAAAAATCATTTAAGTTAGTTAAAGGAGTTCTGCTAAGTAACTAGACATAAGAGCAACAGAGAAAAAAAAGACTTTCCTAAATAATAGTAATAACCAATTAGAAAACTTCATTGCACGGGAAAAAAAGAGATCCCATTCGCAATAGCAACAAACTCTACAAGTAAAAAAAATGCTAAAATAAAAATTTTTCACTCAGATAGGTATGAGGAAAAACTATAAATATAATAAAGAACATTTAAATAAATGAAGAGACCATGTCCTTGGACAGTAAGATTCAGTACCATAAAAATGTTGATTCTCTCCAAATTATTCTTTTTAAAAAAAATCAATAAATCCTAATAGAAATCCTAACAGGATTTTTTAATAAAATTATCCTAAAATTTACTTCAAAGAGAAAATGGGTAAAAGTAGCCAATAATTTTTGAAAAAAGCACAAATATAAAGGAGGAACCTGTATTATCAAGTATAAAAACAGTATAAATTAAAATAGTGCAGTATGGACACGGAAACAGACAAATCTTGAAAGAGACAAGCAAACCAGGATTTAATTTGCTAAAGGTGACATTTCAAAACAGTGTGGGTAGGGTTCAGTTAAATATGGTAGAATGACGATTACAGTTTATATTCTTTCCCTTCAGAACTTCTATTAAAATAGTAGCAAAGTATTAATAAAGATAAAGCCCTACAAAAACAAAGAGAAAAAATTGGACAAAAAAAACAGCAAAAATATTTGGAATAGTAAGAAATGAAACTAACTTAGAGCAAAGGTGACTCTATCTCCTAAATATTTGTAGAATAGAACTTCTTTCCATCACTCCCTCATGAGTCCTAGCTGCCATCATTTCTTGCCCAGACTATCACAAGAGTCTCTCATGTGTGTATGTATGTAATTAACTGAAACCTAGATTTTATGGCCTTTAATACAGTGCTAGATTCAATCTGCACCATCTTTTATAGCTTTAACGATACCAATCCTATCCCTGTCCTGACGCAAAGTCCTTCTTCCACTTACCACCCCATATTCACAACCACTTTTGTGTACTTAATTCATACTCATCCTTCAGGAACAGAATTTCTATGTTGCTGGCTGCCCCAATTAGCATAAATTTTTCTAACATATATTTCCATAGTATTCAATACATTATAACTCTGATAAACCTATAATTAAGTATTTTGGTATTTGTTTAATATACAATTTCTTTTCAAAACTCTAATTTAGCATAGAGCATATATCCGTCTTGTTCAAACCCATATTCCCAGCAACTAGCCCACAGTCTGGTACAACTTAAGTTCTTGCTAATACGGTTTCAGTTACAAAAATGTACCATTTTTCTCCTAAATCAAGAATAGGGGCACTTAGGTGGCTCAGTTGGTTAAGCATCTGACTCTTGATTTTGCCTCAGGTCATGATCCTAGGGTTGTGGGATCAAGCCCAAGATGGGCTCCACAGTGACGGCAGGGAGCCTGCTTGGGATTCTCTCTCCCTCTCTCCCTCCCTCCTTCGAAATAAACATTATAAGAAATCAAGAACAGTTTTATTTTTTATTTTTTTTTAAATATTTTTATTTATTTCTAGGAGAGAGAGAGAGAGAGAGAGAGAGACAGCGTGAGCAGGGGAGGGTCAGAGAGGGGGAGATACAGACTCTGAAATAGGCTCCAGTCTCTGAGCTGGCAGTCAGCACAGAGCCCAACGGGGCTCGAACCCACGAACCGCAAGATCATGACCTAATGAAAGTTGGACGCCCAACTAAGCCACCCAGGCGCCCCTCAAGAATAGTTTTAAATTGGGGCGCCTGGGTGGCTTAGTGAAGCGTCCGACTTTCGCTTAGGTCATGATCTCGCGGTTCGTGGGTTCGAGCCCCGCGCGGTCTGTGCTGACTGCCAGCAGAGCCTGAGCCTGTTTCAGTCTGTGACTCTGACCCTCCCCTGCTCACGCTGTCTCTCCCTCTCTCTCTCCTAGAAATAAAGAAAACATAAAAAAAAAAAAAAAGAATAGTTTTAAATTATATATTGTTATTTATAAACAAAACATCTGCCTAATACTTGGAATTAGCAAAAATGTGGTGTAGCTGACAAAGCAGTAACCTTAAAGCTACCAACCTTCCACAAATTATATAGTAAGCCATAAAGATAGAAGTGGTATCTTTCGGGGCGCCTGAGTGGCTCAATTGGTTGGGTGTCCGACTTTGGCTCAGGTCAGATCTCATGGTTCATGGGTTCGAGCCCCACATCGGGCTCTGTGCTGACGGCTCAGAGCCTGAAGCCTGTTTCAGATTCTGTGTCTTCCTCTCTCTCTGCCCCTCCCCCACTCATGCTCTGTCTCTCTCTCAAAAATAAATAAACTGTAAAAAAAATAATTAAAAAAAAGAAGTGGTATCTTTCAATGCTTAGTCTACTTAAAATGGCTTTTTCAGTAATCCTTCTATATATTTCTAACTTCCTAGAATATAATTCAATATGTAAGGCAAATATAAAAAAACTTTGCCCACCTATATTGTTTCAAAAACTCTTTAAAATTGTTTTACGTAAACACTTATACCTAGGTTTAGAACTATACCTAATTAAATGAGCTACTCCTAATAAATTAGAACTAGAACTTATTCAAAGGATTTTGTAATCACATTTGATGGTATATTCACTCTGATTCAACTCAGCGAACTAGATTTCCCATTAAAAATTTGACCAGTAAGGGGTGCTTGGGTCAAGAATTTGAGCTCCACATCGGGCTCTATACTGACAGTGTGGGGCCTGCTTGGGATTCTCTCTCTCTGCCCCTCCCCCACTCAAACTTGTGTGCACACGGTCTCTCTGTCTCTCAAAATAAATAAGAGTTTAAAAAATATATGACAGGTAAATTAAGTTTCCATAAGATGTTAAAATTTATTTCTAAATAGCTAATTTAAAATTAGTTATTTAGTTATATAACTAAATCTTAGTTCCATAAGATGTTATATTTTATATATAAAATAACAATTACTTCAGCAGAACCATCCTGGATAATTTATAGAATTCCTGAAATGAAAAACAAAATCTCCTTCTAAGTGCTTTTGTAAAGATTTAACCATAATTTTAAAGGAGATATTTAAAAAGTCATTTGGACTATTTCTCATGTAGTTGCAACAGAGCATCAAAATTCTTTCTAAAAATACATTTCTAAGACAAATTTCTATTGAAATTTGGACCAAGTCAGGTTTAAGATTAAATTGTAACACAAGTATTTTCACATAACTAATTTAACCATCATAGCACAGTTCATGCAAACCATTAATGTTAAGTCAGTAACAATTGTTTTCCATAAAATGATAATATGCTGTCAATATTTTAGCTCTCAAACTAATACCTTGAAATTCTAATTTAATTATAATTATACCAAAAAAAAAAAACCTCTTTGAATGTGATCAGCTAATTTAATTAAAATTAGCTGAAGACTTATAGGCTAGGCATGATGATACATGTTGAAGAGACTACAGACATACTATCTTTGTTCCAAAAACTCAAAATGAGTAGACCAAAATGTGTAAACATGTGTACAAAGCACATGAGTGATAAGAATACTATGAAGCATGGGGCGCCTGGGTGGCTTAGTCAGTTAAGCATCCGACTTTCGCTTAGGTCATGATCTCGCGGTTCGTGGGTTCGGGCCCCGCGTCGGGCTCTATGCTGACTGCCAGCTCAGAGCCTGGAGCCTGTTTCAGTCTGTGACTCCCTCTCTCTCTGACCCTTCCCTGCTCACGCTGTCTCTCTCTCTCTCTCCTAGAAATAAACAAAAAAATTTAAAAAAATTTAAAAAAATTTTTAAAAAAAATTAAAAAAAAAAAGAATGCTATGAAGCAATCACATAAAACAGCGATAAAACATAGTGGTTAAAAGCTTGGACTTTACTATTAAACTAGTTCTAAAAACTGAGTAAATGACCTAACATCTGAGTTAGTTTCTTTTACCTGTTATATAGAGAATGACAACAGTATCTACCTCACAAGGTTGTTGCTGCTAAATAATACATGGAAACTAGAACAATGCCTCCTAGTGCATTATTAACATTGAGGGAGTACAGAAAAGGAGTAAAATATTAACTCTTTCTTTGATGGTAGTGACGAGATAGTAAGATGGGAAATTAGGCAGACACCAGTGGAAGCATCCTAGTGGAAATGACCAGCATGAGAACATCCTACTCAAAATCTGTAATTTATCACCAACATTTAAAGCTTTAAAACTAAACATAGAGGGCACCTGGGGAGTTCAGTTGATTGAGTGTCTGACTCTTGATTTTGGCTTAGGTCATGATCCCAGGGTCATGGGATCAAGCCCCGCACCAGCGGGGGCTTCCATGCTCAGCATGGAACCTGCTAAAGATTTTTTCTCTCTCCCTCCCTCTGCCTCTCTCCCCCACTTGTGCTTTCTCTCTCTAAACAAACAAAGAAACAAACAAACAAACAAACAAACAAATGGGGTGGCTGGGTAGCTCAGTCAGTTAAGCTGCTGACTTCGGCTCAGGTCATGATCTCACAGTTTGTGAGTTCAAGCCCCACATCAGGCTCTGTAGACACAGCTCAGGGCCTGGAGCCTGCTTCCAATTCTGTGTCTCCCTCTCTTTCTCTGCTCTACCCCACTCATGCTCACTCTCAAAAATAAACATTAAAAATTTTTAAATCTCTATCTATCTATATGAAGCTCTACTTCCTAAAGTATTTCTAGAGAAAATCTATGCTTGGAGTCAACAAAAGCACAGGCACAGTGGAGGGGCAGCCCTACAGGGCAAATAAGGAACCCCATACACAAGAGCATACATTTTAACCTAGGTACCACACATTTCTTCACAAAGACAGTGGGCAGATGTTCTGAATGGGAAGGGTTCCTAACACAGATGTTGGGACCAGAACAAAGGAGCACAGAAGCCAAGGTAAATCTGGTTTTTCATGATGGACACTAAAGAAGAGGTGGAGGAAAGGTACTATACAGGAGGGAATACACAAATACACAGTGTTTCAGGAAACGGGAAACTATTCGCATTTTGGGAACAAAAAATACTTTTGGCACAGGATTGTTTTCTGCCAAATGCCTGTAGTGTTCTACAGTTATTATGACAACCAAAAACCCCCCTTATCACATTTTCTAACATATCCACGTGTGGTACCACCTTCTTCCCTTCTGTTCTTCCAACAGAATGGCTTGCATTAATATGTTTTATCTCTGGGGTAAATTCATCCCTCTCAATTTAGCTATCGGAGGGTTCCTAGCTTGCTCACCTGCTCTTTGCCTTCAAATCTGAAGGAGAAGCCTTGCCTGAGGCTCACCACTCAGCCCCTGCTCAAGACCTCTCATTCCAGAGAGAGTGGGGCAGGTTCAGGGGGCAGCCTATATACTAAGAGGAAATCCTCATTAGATACATATTCTGGGTTAATCAACCTAGTCCTTCATTTGCAAATATAAACCAACTGCTGCAGATCACCAGACATCTAAAGAAAACATCAAAACAAACAACAAAACATCAACACATCAGTGGACAAAGCTGAACAAACTAAACTAAGGAGAAACAGATGGTGCTGAGAATAGAACTTAAAATTTTAATTTTTATTATTATTCTCAGAGATATGTGAGAGACTACTGCATTTATAAAGGAGCAGGCCACTAAGAAGGAGAAAATGAGGTGTCTGGAGAATAAGAAAAAGTTCTTGGCAATTAAAAATATTGTCAAATTTAGAAAAATCAAACAGTAGACTAAATGGTAAGACTGTTAAGGTCAAAAGTGCTCATGGGGAAAATCAAGTGAAGGTAAACTCCTAAATGCAGAACAAAGATAAAAATATGAGAAAAAACACACAAGCAAGTCCAAAAGTGCCTATCAGGAGTTTCGTAAGACAAGATCAAAGACAAGGATGAGGAAGAAATAGTTGTCAAACAATAGAAAAAAATGTCCCTGAGTTTAAATGACATGCAAAACTTCAGAATGAAAGGCTTTCCAAGTACAGAGCAGATTGTATGAAAAAGATCTAGATCTGGCCACATCTAAGTGAAATCTCACAATGCTGAGGATTAAAAATGGGGCTGGGGGGAGTGGGTATTTCTCCAAACAAGAGTTGTGTAAAACGAACAATAATCAGACCTCTATGCCATTTATTACTGGTAATATTGGATGCCAAAAGATAACAGACTAAGAATGTCAAAGTTTTGATGGAAATTAAGTTTAAAGAAACAGTGCATACATTCACACACACATACACATAAAATACATGCATGTATGTGTACGTACACATGTGGTAAAGCTTAACTATATTGAAATACTTAATAAACACAATAAACAATCTCCTCCTCTGAAGAGCTTTTTAGCCTTCCAGACAAAATTTATGCCTGTATTTAAATATACCCTTTATTTATACGAATCTGTTTTATTAATATCTTAATGATCTTTCCATATTAGAGCTCACCCTTTTCAATATATCTAGTACTTCACTAAAGAGATGAATCAATATTTTAGTCTGTCCTCTAATGAAAGATATACAGATTGATTCTACTTTCTGCCGTTATAATCAGTGTTATAATCAGCATCTATAGATCTATATCCATACACATTCTTATATACATTAATATATGTACCATCAGCGAGTACATACTAAGAGTAGAACTGCTAGTTCAAAAGATACGTGATTTTTCAATTGTCAGATATTGTGAAACTGTTCTTTAAACAGGGCCTATCAATTACATTTCCATCAGGAGGTCCTCATTTCATTATTTGTTACAATAATGAATTGCCTCATAAAGACATATCAATATAAATGTGTAGAACATGTGCAACAAAAGGAGTGGTTATAAAGAGAGAACCAAATTTTGAATTCTAATCTCATTTTCCTCCAACGTGGCATCAAAACAAACTTAACACATTTATTTCCTTATCTGTAAAAACAAATGACAGTGATCTAACTTACATGGTTATTCAACAAAATTAAATGGCTCACCTACTAAAAACATGTAAATGCTAAATATTCTGCTTAAGCTAATATTCTGTAACTCAATCTCTTCATCTTTCATTGTGACTATTGCTAAATATTCAGTGTCAATGAAAAGCAAATCCCAACAACAGCAATTTAAATATATTTTTCCTACCTTGAAATCATGGTTTTTAAAAATATAATAGTTGAGGGTTTTCCCTAATTTCATTATCTTACCTGACCAACTTGTACCTTGTCATCATCTGGTTAAGTTTAATTCAGAAAAGAAAGTAAACTACCATTTGTAAAGAACTTATCAATATTCCTATTATAAATCAAGTGTCTTACAAAAGCAGCTAGTGAAACTTTCTGGCATTCTTACTTAAAAACAATGGTCTTTTTTTTCTCTCCAAATTTTTATTTAAATTCCAGTTAGTTAACATACAGTGTAACATTAGTTTCACATGTAGAATTTAGTGATTCATCACTTCCATACAACACCCACTGCTCATCACAAGTGTCCTCCTTAATCTCCCATGTTCCAGCCCATCTCCCCTCCAGTGACCATCAGTTTGTTCTCTATAGTTAAGAGTCTGTTTCTTGGTTTGCTTCTGTTTTTTTCCCCCACTATGTTCACAGGTTTTATTTCTTAAACTGCACATGAGTAAAATCATATGGTATTTGTCTTTCTCTGAGTGACTTATTTCACTTAGCATAGCTCCATCAACAGTTGCTAGAAACAATTTTCTACCATGGCCAATGCTTTAAGAAAAAAGTCCTCTCCAAAAACAAAAACAAAAAAACAGGCGTTTTCACTAAATAAGGAATTCTAGACTGATAGATCCTCTCCCCAGCACCACACTTAAAACCATTTTACTTCCTTCTGGCCTTTATAGTCTCTAATAAGAAATTCCCATTCACTTAAATCATTCATCTGTTAGTGGCTTTTACTTTCACTGCAATATATGTGTGTATATGTGATTATATATATATATAAAATCTTGTTTCTAGCAGTTTGATGATGTGACTGGACATGGATTTCATCGAGCTTATGGATAACTGTTTGAGGTTTGTTGAACCTCTTGAGTCTATAGGTTTATGCCTTTCCCTAAATTTGGGACTTTTCAGCAACCAAATAGTTTTTTTCTGCACCACATTCTTTCTTCTTCTCTTGGGGGGCGGGGTGTCTGATGAAACAAAATGTTAGGCTTTCTGGTATTATCCCATAGATCCCCGAAGCTTTGTTCATTATTTTTTTCAAACTTTTTTCTCTCTTGTTCAGTTTGGATATATTTCTATTGATCTCTAAGTTTATGGATTCTTTGTCATTTCCATTTTGCTATTATACTTGTCCAAGAGCACTCACCCTTACTTGTCATAGCATATTTTTTTAAATTTATTTTTATTTTTTATTTTTTTGAGAGAGCGTGAGCAGGGGAGAGTCAGAGAGAGAGGGAGACACAGAATCTGAAGTAGGCTCTAGGCTCTGAGCCCGCTGTCAGCACAGAGCCCGATGCAGGCCTCGAACCCACAAATCGTGAGATTATGAACTGGGCCAAAGTCAGATGCTTAACCAACTGAGCCACCCAGGTGCCCCTGTCATAGCATATTTATAATAACTGCTTTAAATCTTTCTCAAATGATCCCCACATCCATGTCATCTCAGTGTTGTGTCTATTATCTATGCACACATGAGCTGAACATTTTCCTGGCTGCCCATGTGCCAAGAACTTTGGAATGTATGCTGTATATTTTAATACATATTATGAGACTGTGTCTTGTTGAAAACTTACAGAGAGTGTTGATATTTGTTTTAGCAAGCAATTTACTCAGTTGAATGTAGGCCTTAGATTCTGACCTTTTGAGGTACTAATGCCATTTTAGTCTTCCATGCTTGTTTGTGAATTTAAGTTTCCATTTCTCGCCAGTAAATAACTAGGAGTGAGATTGCTTGGTCACATAAGTATATTTTTAACTTCATCAGAAACTACTAAATGGTTCAAAACTTTCAGTGTTTTTTGGATCTGTCTCACATATGCATCATGGGACTTAGGTGGTAGTCTATCAGCATTTTAGTACTCAACATCTATGTATGTATGTATGCTCTTTATTTTTATTTTATTTTATTTTTTTAATGTTTTATTTATTTCTAGGAGAGAGAGAGAGAGAGAGAGCAGGGGAGGGTCAGAGAGAGAGGGAGTCACAGACTGAAACAGGCTCCAGGCTCTGAGCTGGCAGTCAGCACAGAGCCCGACGCGGGGCTGGAACCCACGAACCGCGAGATCATGACCTAAGCGAAAGTCGGATGCTTAACCGACTAAGCCACCCAGGCGCCCCGTATGTATGCTCTTTAGAGTCAGATTGACACATTCACAATTCAAGGGCGGGTGAGGAGTACATAAACAACTTTAAGGTGTCCCTTTCTAGATCTACTCCCTCTCCATAAATATGCCTGGTACTCTAGTTCTCTGGGATGCTCTTTACCAATGCTCCAGCCAAATATCAGGGGCTCTGTTTAACCCACTCTGCCAAGTACTTCCTAAAACCACAACTCCTTCAACAGAAAGGAAGATTTCTTTCCTTGGAGTTACCGTCTTGGCTGTTGCAGCTGCTTCAACAATGCTGCCTAAGGATTTCCTAGGGGCTGGGGTAGAAGAGAATTCAGAATAAGAAAAAACAGATTTCTGCACTCTGAGTATCTTATTCTTTAAGCCAGAACTAGAAGGTTTTAGGAGTTCTCGCTGCTCATTCTGATGTCAATTTTTGGGTTTGGGTCTAGTTCAGGAGATACCAAACACGAAAAAAAATAAACTCAACATAAATTCAGTGGTATTTAAATATCTGGTTGTCTTCTCAACCTGCCTTTTATTCTATAAATAGATATTCCTATATTCAGTCTAGTTTCTATAGCTGCATTCACTGGGAGAGACAGAATATAGCGTGTTTATTCTACCATACTGGAACCTTTATAAGTTATATATTCCACCTAATTTGGGGTGGTTTGGTGCCACTGTTTCTTTAAATATATTTTTTTAATATTTATTTTTGAGAAAGAGAGATAGAGGGAGAGGGAGGGGCAGAAAGGAAGACACAGAATCAGAAGCAGGCTCGGCTGTCAGCACAGAGCCCAACACAGGGCTCAACACACAGACTGTGAAATCATGACCTGAGCCAGTTGTACGCTCAACCAACTGAGCCACCCTGGCATCCCCTTTTGTTTTCTTTTTTAAAAAATTTTTATTTATTTTGAGAGAGAGAGAGAAAGTGGGGGAGGGGCAGAGAGGGAGAGACAGACAGACAGACAGAATTCCAAGCAAGCTCCACACTGTCAGTGTAGAACTTGATGTGGGGCTCAAACTCAAGAACAAGGAGATCATGACCTGAGCTGAAACCAAGAGTCAGATGCTTAACTGACTGAGTCACCCAGCGTTCCCAAATATTTTTTCTGTCCCTTTCTCCTCTTCCTGTCATCTGGAAATCACATTACATGCATGCTGAAATGCTTGACGTTGTCCCAAAGGTCTCTGAGGCTCTGTTTACTTTTATTAACACCTTTTTTCTCTCTCTCCTTTGGATTGAATACCTTTTACTTACCTTCAGATTTTCTCTGCCACCTCAAATTTGCTGTTGAGCCTATCCAATTAATTTTTGAATTACTGTACTTCTCAAATCTAAATTCCTATTTGGTTCTTCTTTTCTAAATTGTTTCTCTATTATTTGTTGAAAATTATTAACATATTGTCCTATAATTCTCTGAACATGTTTAAAATAGCCAATTTGAAGTTGTTGTTAAATCCAACATCAAGCTCATTTCAATTGACTGTTTTTCCAGATTATGGGTCATACTTTCCAGGCTTTTTTTCCTCCCCTTTATTTTTCCATGTCCAAACAGAATCTTTAACATATTACTGTAACTGTGCATTCATTCTATTTTTCAGAGCTGTTGGGTCTTTTTTAACATCTCAAGCCTGTAAGATTTCCACCATCTGCCAGTTGATTGTATATAGAGTGGGGAATGGATTCAAACTTACAGACTCTAGTCTCCCTTCCTTTGAACTTTTTGCCAGGCTCCCTCAGGTCTCCCCTCCACATATGTAGTTTCCTAGGTAACCAGAATTGTATGGAGAGCTTAACTCAGCCCTTCTGTGGCTCTCATTTCTAGGATTTTGCTATGAAATTTCTACTGGTCCACTATCACCCAAACTACTGCCAGCAAGGCAGCAGGTTTTCTGTTTCTAACCAAATCTACCACTTTTCACCAGCAAAGCTGCAGGTTTCTGTGTTCCCGCTTAGTCCCCCATTCCCTAAGTCACATCCCCCCCAGGTTTTGGAAGCAAAGCTGCTAGTGTTCTGTCAGTTCCAACCTGGTAAAGCTTCACTTCTCACCAAATGAAGGGGCAGGGTGCTGGGAAGGTATCTACCTGGGAAGAGCTCAGGCATGAACGCCACAGACACACTATTCTCACCCCAAGCCCTAACAGTTGTGCAAGATCAATTTTTTAACTGCCTTTGGTCAATTTCCAGTACCCCTAAATGACTGTTTTTGATGATTTTGTCCAGTTTTATGTTTACTTTTTGCAGAGGGGAACTGCCAGCCTCTTCAAGCCACTATTATTAGGCTTCAAGTAACTGTTTTTAATAAAGATTTTCAAAGTTTAAACCTTCACTGTCACAACTTATTAAGTGAAAAATATCATAATTGGTAATACCGACTCTAATGAGGCAATTTTTTAGGATGCGCATAGTGATATTATTCGAAAACAGAAACAACATTCAATGTTCCTTAGGAAGAGAATGGCTAAATATCCATCCTATGAATACTCTGCAGTTAAAAGAACATGGTTTTTCATGTACTAACATGAAAATGCTCTCCAAAACACATTTTTCTGTGGGAAAAAAAAACCAACTGTGGTATTTATAGAAATGAAGTACACAAAACTGTATATTTTCCATAGGTACAACTACATTAATAGATAGGAATAAGTCTAAAAAGATATAAAACAAAGTGTAACAGGTTTTACCCCTGGGAAAAGAGCAGAGAGACTGAAAGAAAGACTGGTTAAAAGGCTCTTGGCTCTATCTGGTAATACCTTAAAATTGTTACAAAATTAACATATTTACATATATGTGTATTAAAAAAACAGTAACTTAACAGATTGCTCTAGCTATGAATTGTATTATTTGGAAAGTCATTATCAAGAGGGTTCCTAGAGGTTTCCACACAGACCAATAAGGATTAAAGAAAATCACTTCACCTAATAAAATTAAGTATTACCATCTACAAGGTTTTATTAGGCAAAAATGCTTAGCCTCATTCCTCAAGTCATGAATTTGCCAAAGATAATCTCCTTATAGAGAATACTGCATACCTTAAATATCCTGTTCTTTATGTATTAGTTTGTACTTTTTATCGAGGACTTCTTTCCACGTAAGCCATTTTAGGCTATGTCACACTAAATAATACCTTTTAATAACTTTAGCAGATTTGCTTTAAGTTACAAGGCTTCTTTAAGGCCTGTAGTAAAGAATTAGAGTAAATGGAACTCATTAACAATCCTACAAATCAGTTATTTTTTTTCCCATTTTTACCCTAATCGCAGCCTTTATAGATTTCAAAAAGAAAACGGAACCTTCAAGACACTGTGGGTATAGATGAAAACAACTCACCTTTCACTTTTAGTCACACACACACTGTAGTTCCCACATGTATCTCCAAGCGTCTTTGGTTGGAGACTGCTAAAAATTAAGTTCTATCTTGATTCTTGATAAATATTTATTGGCCAGAGGACTTTTCTTACTTTCCTATATTATATTACTCTCTCACAATTGTAAAATGATAAAACAATCTTTTGTATTTATACGAAGTGACTTAGGAAGAATTTCTTACTATTGTTGCCTTAAGCAGTCCTCTTAGAAGAGCTCTTTTAGCCTATTTCAGAGCCTGTGTCTCCCTCTCTCTGACCCTCCCCTGCTCATGCTGTCTTTCTCTCTCAGAATTAAAAAAAAAAAAAAAAAAAAAGAAGAGCTCTTTTAGACTTCTCTGCTAATAAATATAAAAACACACGTACACATGCTAATTTAACCAAAAGTCATCAAGTGGTATTAGTGGTAGAAGTCTTAACAATGTGTATTCTTTATAACTCCACCACCATTGAATCCTGCCTGAATACCACAGATACACAGACTATCTTATTTTCATTCCATTTCTAGGTCAGTTGTCCATTGCCTCCCACCACGTTATTCAATTCAATATCCATCTTTGCATTTTCCCTTAGTGAATCCCTAACCATCTTATGTGTAGATTATTATCCCTTCCTACATTGTCTATCCCGTTTTAGTTTTTTTAAAATGCTGTGGGGGTCTTGGGTGGCTCAGTTGGTTGAGCGTTACACTCTTGATTTTGGGTTAGGTCATGATTCCAGGGTCGTAGGATTGAGCCCCACATCAATTCTCTCTCTCTCTCCCTCTCCCTCTCCCTCTGTCCCTTACCCCCACTCACATGCATGGTCTCTCTAAAATAAATAAAAAAGAAAATCTTTAAACAAATGCTGTAAGGTAGATGCATTAGGTAGTATCTCCACTTTATAAATGAAAAAAAAATTAAGCCCCAAAACTAAGTGACATGCCAGAAACGGGTCAACAAGAGAAAAAAAAAAATGAGAGTTCAATTCTACTGACTGGCCTCAAACAATGTTCAACTTTTTCAGCTGTAATCACAGATTATAAGCAACTTGTCCCAGGATCCCTCTACAAAGCAATCTATCTTCTCTAAACAAAAAGAAGGAAAATATCCAAGACACTGGAAAGACAAATCAGGACATTTTGTAAGGAACTGACCATAAGCCTAAGGATACGATAAGCTCATTTCTATCACTGAGGGTCTGCATTTTAACGAGTGACAGATATGATGGAAAAATCATGAAACAATCTAATGTGGGTTAATGGAGAGAGCACTGGGGATGAGAAAATGGCAGTTTCTACTTCTAGTCTTGCCACTGTGCAATATGACTTTATTATGATTTTATCCCTGAAAAGAGTAGACACACAAATTTCCATAGGTTAACATCTCTCACCATTCCTACTGCCATGCCAAGTATTTGGAATGCTAATGGAATTAGAAATATCCTGGAGAAACTTGGAGGCAGTTGCAAAGTTTAGTAAGATGGAAGAAAATGAATTGCCAGTAATAACGTGCTCAGGAGCAGCAGGTGACTGAAATAAATGCTTATAAGAACAGTAGATGACCGAAATTAAAAGTAAGGTTAATAGTCAGAAATGGCCATTAGAAACTATTTGAAGTCAGAAGGATCCAGAGATGCTGGATGCTACAATTAACACTGGGTTAAGACACTTCTCATCATCCTCTTTTATTATCTGTCTCCCTGGATTCTAATAGGTAAATAGCACTGAATCAAATGCATTTATTGAAAGGAAAGAAAAGGAAGGATTAAATATAAGACTTTTGCTTTAAAAGAAAAAGCCTATCTTTCTTCTCTCATATTCTTTGCTTGAAGTAATTTCTTAGGATTAAAGGCAATTATCAAGTACAAGAAATACTGAAGGAAGAGTGATAATGCTTAAAGATTTAAATTATGTCTCTGGACATGCATAATTCCAAAAAAGACTATTATAATGGTTAATAACTGAAGCTAAGATTCAAATGGAAAACATACATTCATAATTTCTTTTCCCATTATCCCAAATGTTTTTTATTTTTTAAGTGTTTATGTATTTTGAGAGAGAGTAAGAGAGAGAAATCCCAAGCAGGCTCCACCACACCATCAGCACACAGCCCACATGGGGCTCAAACCCTTGAACTGTGAGATCATGACTTGAGCCTAACTTAAGAGTCGAACACTTAAACGATTAAGCCACCAAGTGCCCTTCTTCAAATATTTTAAAATAAAAATATCTGGTAAAATGAGGGGAAATAATGGTTTTTCAGCATTCACTAGGTGTTTCATGTGTGCTCCCTATTCTCTCATAATCTCTCAAAGAACAAGAGCATTCTATTCTACATAGCCCAGTATGTTACCTTGCATACAACAGGTACTCAACAAACGCTCAAATAATGCTCTGAATTATTTTTCCTTCCATTACCCAGCTCTCAGCCCAAACTGGAGATAAAATTTTGTACGATCAACTGATACATACCAAAGTAAAATACGAAGTTACTTCGGAATAACCTTCAGTTTATAATAGTACCATTATGTCAAAGGAGTCAATTCATTTGTCATATTAACACTTAAGAAATCTAAATAAAAGTTCAAACTGAAAGAAACAATGGATAGCTGCAGTGACTTAGAGAAAAAAAATCTTTTGTGAGGGAAAGCTAAAGGGTGCTCTTTGTCACAGATCTTTGTACCTAAAGCATAATAAAAAACAAAATTAAGGGGCATGTAGGTGGCTCAGTCAGTTAAGCAGCCAACTTGGGCTCAGGTTGTGATCTAATGGTTCATGAGTTCAAGCTCTGTGTCAGGCTCTGTGGTGACAGCTCAGAGCCTAGAGCCTGCTTTGGATTCTGTGTCTCCCTCTCTCTCTGCCTCTCTCCTGCTTGTGCTCTCTCTTTCTCTCTCAAAAATAAACATTAAAATAAAAATAAAAATAAAATAAAAATAAATAAAAAATAAAATAAAATAAAATAAAATAAAATAAAATAAAATAAAATAAAATAAGGGGTACCTGGGTGGCTTAGTCAGTTAAGTGTCCAACTCATGATCTCAGGTCAGGTCATGATCTCGGGTCAGGTCATGCTCTCACAGTTCATGAGTTTGAGCCCCATGTTGGGCTCTGCAGTGACTGTGTGGAGCCTGCTTGTGATTCTCTCTCTGCATCTCCCCTGCTCATGCTGTCATGTGCTCTCTCTCAAAATAAATAAATAAACATTAATAAAATTATGAATGACCTTCTAGCAGAAGCTCTTCCCTCTGACAGGCTCCAAACTTTTGGTGTGCTTGGATTTGACAAAATCAAGTGTCAAGCTTGAAAGAAAAATAAATAGAAATACAAAAGTAAAACGAAAAAAAATTTTTATTCAAGAGGACAAATATCAGTATTTCCAGGGAAAGGCAAATTGAACACATTTAATTTTGTTCTCTCCCCTCTAAAATATAATAAACATGTGTCTATAATTTTATTTTACTTTTAAAGGCTTAAGTTTACAAATATGGCAAGAATGAGAGAAAAGTTGATTTGGAACCTATAAAACCTGTCAGCAAAGGAGTCACTGGAATGAGCAAATCCAAAGAGGCCAAAGTTTAAACAAACTATGGAGAAAGCAAAAAAAAAAATCTCAATCTTCCAAAGGCTCAAGGATCAGCAGAACAAGGTACTTGGGGGGCAGGGAGGTGGGCTATAATAGATAATATTAGTTCAGTATTTGTTAGCTGATCCGTTAATAACTTGTAGTGGCCTTTCTCCATTCCTAATTTTTATTTTCTTAGAGTTGTATTTATTTTCACATGCAACTTCCCAATAATTCAACTTCACCCTCCTCACAGGGTATTTGTCTGCCCCTTATCCCCCACTATGCAGGACCAAAAACTAGAGGTTTGTTTATTTTCTGGAGATGCTAAGGTAAGAAGTGTCTCTGAACAAAGGGCAATGATATCATATGGAAAACAGAATTACTGTATAATAAAACAACCCTTCCATCTGCTTCTCCCTTTTAACTATCAGAAAGCTTTATTTTAGTCTGTATTTGACCTTCTAGGCAGATGTGAAGAGTCTTCTCTCAAGAATATGACAAATCTAACAGAAGACATAGACATCAACCTCATGTATCAAACCCCCAAACAATCAAGTCATACAATGTCTACACAGAAGCAGAAAATGCACTTCATGTTTTTAGTTTTCCACTCAACAATGAACCAATAACCTTGGGATATTAGATGCTGAAAAAAGCCTGTACCATGAAAGATACAGAACAGAATAAACAATCAAACAGGTAAAATTGACTAGGAATAATGAAACTATTCAGAGCAAAGAAAACAAATATCATTAACATTCTCAGAGAAAGAAGAGAATATTGTATTCATGGGATCAGAATAAGATTGCTCTAGGAGATGGGAACATTCAGAGGAAACAAAAGAACTCAGACAAAACAAATGCAAAAGTAGAAATAAAAAATTCAGTAGAAATCATGGAAGATAAATTTAGGGAAATACCAAAGTAGGGAAGCACAGAGGCAGGAAAAATAGAAGAGAATTATAGGACCTGATAGAGGACATCTAAGTAAGATGAGTTATATAAAGAAAGAATAAATTTTCCTCCTGGAGGGGAAGAAAATGTTAGTGAAATACTTATTGCTTTTGGTTCTGGAAAACAATACATTGCTAGACTAAATGAAACAGATGAAAAGTACCCAGTGAAACAGATGAAAATAGACTCATAGCACTACACATCACTGTGAGATTTCACAATGCTAGGGACAAAGGAAAAAAAAAAAAAAACACATGTCAAGAATCAGGAAATGTCAAAGCATTTTTAAACTTTTCCATCCTAAAATTCTTTACCCTGCCAAACTATCAATCAAGTATTAGGATAGTTAAAAATTATTTTCAGACTTGCTTATAAGGTCTCATAAAGTTAATTTACCACAACACTTTTTCTAAGATTTAAATAAACAAACAAAAAGGTGTGGTGCTCTGTAAACATGAATCAAAGGGGCAAAATAGAAAAGGAAAGACATTAGATACCAGAAAATACTAGAAGATGCAAACTAGGAGAAAAGCAAAAGTAATTCTCAGGAAGAAGTTGACAAGTCTGTATCAGGTATGGAGAATAATGAGTCCATATTCAACAGGTCAGGACTCTCTAGAAGTGACATCTTCAAGAAAATAAAATTGATAAATTTGAATGAACATACTGAAAGGTGATTTAGAAAACTAGCAGAGATTTGGGGATTGAATTATTGATAAGCAGTATATATACAGAACTAAATAAATAATAACTCCAAGAAAACAAAAATACAAGAATGGAGAAAAGTAACTATAGTTTACTAATGGTAAACATTATTTGTCAACTAACAAATAATGATCTAATAAAAATTACTAATATAATTACACTGGGAGAATTGAGGGATCAAAAGCCTATATGATGTGTATATACAGAAAGAGTAGGAGTAGAGTAGAAGAGAGCTAAATCCTCATCTTCAATAAAGGTTAACATCAACAAATCAAGAATCAGGAACATAAGCATGACATCTTAAAAAATTCAAAGTAGTAGCCTCTGGGGAGCAAGAAATAGAGATAAAATTGGGGGCCAGTGTCAGTCTTTCATCTATATGTACACTAAGAATCTTAATTTTTAAAAAATACAAAAAATACATCTCTCATGTATAAATAGTAACGCCAGTTTGAATACAGAAAAAGCAGAGAATTATAACCATTCTTTTAGAGCTAAAAACAAACATGACTTTTTCTTTGAAGAAGAAACCGGAGGATGACCAAGTTGTCCTTGGATGATAAGCTTCGTTAAATATTTAATATATTTAAATATTTTTAGTAAAATATTCTACTAAATATAACAAAATAAAACCAACATTTTATAAATATATACCTACATTTTATAAATAAAATCTACAAAGAATATTTTCAATTTTCCAAAGGTACGTATATTCTTTACATCTGTAAGTATATTTAACCTAAATAAAAAGGAAATTTTTAGTCCATTTTATTTGACTCATCAGAACACTGCTTCTGCTTATGCCATGTATATCTGGTGTCAATCCAAATAATTTTTTTATGTTTATTTTTGAGACAGACAGAACGTATGCAGGGGAGGGACAGAGAGAGGGAGACACAGAATCCAAAGCAGGCTCCAAGCTCTGAGCTGTCAGCACAGGGCTTGAACTCACCAACTCCAAGATCATGACCTGAGCTGAAGTCGGATGCTTAACTGACTGAGCCACCCAAGCACCCCTCAAATAATTTTAACTCATACGTACCAAATCCATTCTAACAAAAAACTGGGGCTTAAAAATCACTGACCTGTACTCAAATACAACTCAGATTATAATATTGTTACAATAAAATGACACAGATCTCTCTATGCAAAGATATTTTAAGAGCTACTAGAATTAGCTATCAACTTGGAATATCTTTTGGTCTTAGCACTCAGACTGTGTCCATTTGTACTTATACCAGCCTTTAAAGCACTGAGCAAAACATTACAAGGCACTGCATTAAAGATAAGCACAAAAATTTACTTTTGGTGGTGAAAAAAAGTGGGAAATATTCTCAAAGGTATAATGTCACTCAGTCATGTCCTCTGAGCGAATGCTCATCCGAGAAGACAGAGGGACACCAGCTCCCCACCTGGGGAGTCCTTGCAAGAAGAATGTCTAAACATAGTTCAAATATTAGAAGATTTTGATTTTACGTGTCTAGATGAAAACCTTGCATAGCCTTAGCCTTACTAATTATTTAACAAAGTTTTGGAAATTTACGAAGTCCAAAGAGGTCCTACCTTGATGAGAGAAGCAAATTATATCCCACCCAAAATGAAAATATTATTTTAGATTGTTACATCACATTTATTATCTGGAAGCCTTTTTGGTTGTAAGAAACTTAAAGAACGTGCAATATATTCAAAGTGGTGAAAGAGTACTCCAAATAGATGAAATAACAATTGAACACTGTTAAATCTATTTAAGTCTTTTTCTCATTGTATATTTCCCTATGTCAGGTGGAAACAACTGGACATCCTTACCAGCCTAGCGAAGGATTGAGCTAGATACCATGTTCCGAGAATACTGGTAAAAAAATGAACTAAAAAGATGGTAATTTTGTCTTTCATAAATTTTTTAAAGGTTACAAAAAACAGTTTCAAATATTGCAGGATGTTCTGCAAGTCCTTTTCTGTAATGATAGTTTTCTGCTTTAACAGAATTTCCTTTATGTGCTCTGATTTGATAAAACGCTATTAACAATGTAGTTTTCATTTAGACTTGGTGAAAAGAGTCACCCAGTGTTCTGGCAAGTGTGCCTGCATTCATTTCAATACAGGTAGCCATAGACAAAATTGTCAGAGATTCAAGTTTGTCTTCCTCCAATGTCCACATTTCTTTCCCACATTTTAGTGCCCTCTTATCTATTCTTCTCTCCAGGTTTTCAAATTTCCCTGGTTCTCCAAAAATTAGGAAGGTCGCAAATACTGCTGCACAATTCCATTACTTTGCCCCTTCTTGGGTTCTCCCATATTCCCATTTCAAACATTCACTACACAAAATTGCCAACAGATGATTTTGTTAGAAGGCAAAGGAAAAAAGAAGGTATTATTTATGATTTACTGAAATTCCCCTCCACTTCTAGAATCAAATATGTCAGCACCACTCCTTCCTTCCTCTTCTCCAAGGTCAGAAGAAAATATGCCCTTCTCTCCTACAAGGCTGCACTGGGAAATCCTTCCCACCCACTATGGGACCAAGACAAAGGTCATTTCTCTCCTATACTGTGAATATTTTTTTCCTCACTTTATACTTACACATTTTGTAAATGTGCTAATATCTACCTCATTCTTCAGTAATAGTTACTTTAAATAACTATTTGGAACGACACTTCCCTTTTCCCGTATCCTCTCTCTGTCCTTCTCATACCACACCAAGCTCCTCTGAAGAGCAGTTCAGTTCTCTACCCTTCTCATCTCAGCTGCTGCTTTCTGGCTTCCCCAGCCACTATTCTCAACTTTGTAAGTAAATTTAGGAATGACCTGACTGATAAATCAGTTACATAATCTGTCCTCATCCTGTTTGAGGGCGACCATCATTGCTTTTGACATTCTTTGGGTTTTCATTCTTTCCATGAGTGATCTCATTCACTTCTAGAACTGTATGTAACTAGTTTCTGTATGAACATGATTTTGAAATCTAGTGACAGAACTCATCTTTCTCTGACTGCCTTCTTAACATACTTTCTCGGGGAGTCCCAAAAATGGTGCTTTTAATTTACCATTTTCAAAACTACTCACTCATCTAAGCCTACTCTTCCTCCTACAGATTGTACCTATTATGGCATCACCATCCACCCATTCTCCTCCAAAGCTTAAAATTTCAGAACCATTTGATTTTCTTTCTTCTCCCTAACTTCTAGACAATGCATTCTCTTTCAAATATTTTTATTCTGCTTCACTAAAGTTTCAATTTCATCCTCTTTAAATTTTCCACTCCCCGACCTTTGGTTTACAGTTTTTATCTTCTTTTGCATAGACTATTTTAAAATTCTCTTAACTAGTCTACCAACCCCCTATCTTTCCCCACTCTGGTCCCTGCTCCAGATTATGTCTAGAAGTATCTGGTTAAAGTACAGAGATCATCCAGAGAAAAGCTAGATCTACAGGGATTTAATTTTTAAACAGCTCAAGTAAATAGCACTGTACTTAATTTACTCCTGTTTTGAATATTCTTATTGACCTCACCACTAACAAAGCAGGTCAAACCTTCATTAATAAGAAAAGATGTAGCTGTTATAACTCAACCAGTTGAACTGTCTAGAAGTGTTTTTATACAATAAGCACTAATAAACCTGAAATATGACTGACTATAGGATCACTGCCAGATCTTACTAAATACACAAATTTGAATATTTTTTGGTATCTCAAAACTAGGTTATTTCAGAGTAATACATTCCATTGAGTTTCTTTTTTCAAGATAATACACTTACAAAAATACCTAGAATTCATAATAGAACTAGTAATAAAATGGTTTTTAAATTCAGCCATGATGGAGGTGACTGAAGAAAAGTAATCGTAAGTAATGGACTGAAAACCTGACCTTCTCATAGCTCCACCACCATCACCTCTTGCTTATTTACTTCAGCAGTCACTCAACTGGTCACTTATCACTCTAGTTTTCAACAATATTTTCCAGAATGGCTAGAAGCATCATTTTTTTAAAATTTTTTAATGTTTGCTTAGTTTTGAGAGGCAAAGAGAGACAGAGCATGAGCAGGGGAGGGGCAGAGGGAGAGAGAGACACAGACTCTGAAGCAGGCTCTAGGCTCTGGACTGTCATCAGCACAGAGCCTGAAGCAGGGCTCAAACCCATGAACTGTGAGATCATGACCTGAGCCGAAGTCAGACACTCAGCCGACTGAGCCACCCAGATGCCCCTAGACGCATCATTTAAAAAAAAAAAAAAAAGATTTTATTATTGTTCTGCCAAAACTGCTTCTCACTGCATTCATAAAATGCCCCAAGTCCCAACCATGGCCTACACCAGCCTTCATGACTTGGGTACTCTATATCCCTCTGAGTTCACTCTTGACAATCTCTCCCTAATCCTCAAACGTGCCTACTTAATTTCCCATTTTCTATTCTCTCTGCTTGAAATGATTCCTAGATATCCACACATAAATCCTTCCTTTCTCATTTATCTATGTTACTTCCCCAGAAATAACCTAAACCCTCAATCTGAACTAGCTTCTTCCACACACACATTCTTGGGCCTTCTCCCTCCTACTACATTTGTTTCCATCAGAGTAAGTACCTTTGCTTATTATCTGTCTCCCTTCACTAAAAACTCACCTATCATTTTATCTCTTTTTGCACTAGGGCAGTAACTTGACACACAGTAGGCACTCAGATATTTATCAACCAATTCACAGATATATGCTAATGCATTTCAAAGTTCTATTTCTTGAGGTTCAGACTCGTATCTCCTTACCCACCTCTCTGTAAAGATGTTCTATGGGTACTATAAATTCAACATACCCACATATCTCATTACTTCCTAAATCTGGTTTGCTTCCTATATTCCCTATCTCAGGTAATGGCACCCAAGCATACCTTGTCAATCTCCTTTATTGCCTCTAGCTAACCTGTTGCCAAGACCTTTCAATGTAATACCTTGCATATCTTTCATACTATCCCTTTATCTCCACAGTTACTGCCTTAGTTCATTCTCTCTTCATCTCTCACCTTAACTTCTACAATATTCTATTTATTTTCCTTCATCTATCCCCAATACCACCATTAGAGTGAGCTTTCCAAAAATATAAATATGAGGGGCACCTGGGTGACTCAGCTGGGTGAGTGTTCAACTCTTGGTTTCAGCTCAGATTATGATCTCACAGTTTGTGGGTTCAAGTCCCTCTTTGGAGCCTGCTTGGGATTCTCTCTCTCCCTCCCTCTACTCCTCCCCATTCATGTTTTTCTCTTTCTCTTCCCCAAAATAAAAGAATTAAAAAAATATAAATATGACCATGCTTATCCCCACGTAAACATCACTCAGTGGTTACCTATCATCTATAGAATACAAATTTCTTAACTTGGCACAAAGGCCTCACATTTCCTCCATAACTGTTCAAACATGCTCTCCTGCTCCCCCGTAGAAGGGCCCTTTTAATTATGGCCACAGTAGGCCATTTGCTAATCCCTAAATCCATTGCTTCATTTTGCTGTAACTTCATCTTAATTGTCTCAAATGAAGCCTTTTCTGACCCATCCTAGCAGATTTAGAATTATAACACTTACTGTGTAAGTATAGTCGATCCTCAGTATTCATGAATTCTGTATTTGTGAATTTGCCTATTTGCTAAAATTTATTTTTAACCCCAAAGTCAATACTTGGAGTGCTTTTGTGGTTACCTGCAGACAGGCACTGAGGCAAAAAATGTGCCCAGTGTGTGCATCCTCAGCTTAGGTCCAGCAAGGCAACACTGTGCCCTTTTGTTTTAGCTCTCACACTAAAAACAAGTATCTTTTTCAAGGTTTATTTAGTGCCATGTGTTTCACATTTTTGTGCTTTTTCGTGGTGATTCTGCTGTCTAAAATGTCCCCCAACCAAAATGCTTAAGTGCTGTTTAGTGTTCCTAAGGACAAGAAGCCGGATGATGTGCCTTGCACAGAAAAATACATGTGCTCAATGAGCTTCCTTTAGGCAAGAGTTATTGCTGTTGACCATCCAATGTTAATGAATCAACAACATATGTTAAGGTGTCTCTAAACAAAAAAACACAAATAACAAGATTATGTATTGACCAGTTAATAAAAATGTGATCAGAGGATCGTAAGAATCTAACCCTGAATTTTCTCCCAGAGTCAATGACTCAGTATTTCCTAATTCAGTGTTCATAAGGAATTTCTAAAACATAACTACCATGAATAATGAAAATTTACTATATTTTCATTTACATGTCACCCCCTCAAAATTAGTAGGCTCTCTGAGGGCAGAAATGGCATCTTACTTATCTTTGAACTCTAATTCTTAGTATTATGCCAGACATGCACACTGTAGTTAATATTTATTACACATAATTTTACAACTGTGGTTTCTCATTATTGTAATGTGGATATGCCATGTACATTTAGACATTATGGTAGGATCTTCACTGTTCCCCAGCCCAGGAAGACCTTGTTCAACTTGCACAGTTAATGGTCTAAACTTTTTTCTCTGTCCCCTTCACCTCTTTTATAGTCAATGATCATGCTCTTCAAGTTCAAACTTTAAAATCAAAGTTAAATGAAAACATATTTATAGAGATTTACTTTTCATCAGTTAGCCCTAATGAACTTAGGTCTAAAAACAAAAAAGTTGCCAGCCAAAATGGAAGACTGAGCACACATGCCTATATTTTCTCCTCCTGAGGTCACAGTGAAATGACAGGAAAGACACTTTTTAAAAAGAAGAAAATGCCAAGAATACTGGAGGTGAGGTGGGAGAGAAATCAAAGAGATGAGCCAAACCAGAAATTTTAGGTAATTCCTGGAAGTTAGAAAACAGATAAATGAGGCCTGAAGGTCCAGCAAAAAATTAGACTTGATAAACTGAAAATAATTCCTTCATTTACAAAATAGCTAGAAATGCTAAATAAAATACCAAAAACATCCTGTCAAATACAAAACAAGTCCCCAAGAAAATCTCCATGGGCGCACATGAAGAGGATAAAAGACCAATAAGCAGATGCTTAAGCCTTTGCTCCTCTGGGGTTTGCAGACTTTTGTACCTAGAAGTTCAGAGGCAGCTTAGGCCTTAGTTTGTTCAAAATGGAGAATTGCAAATAAGCCCCTCCATTTAAGGCTAAGGCCTTAAGAACTAACCCACACCTTGTAGAAGAGTGGCCTAGCAAAGATGTGCTTGCAGAAGACAAAGAGGACATTAGCCTGTCTTAGCTCGGATTCCATATTAGGGTAAAATATGGCCTGAGAATTTATAACCACAGCCTACTCTCAAGGATTCAGGTTCCAATACCTATCTAGTTCAGAAAACTGAACAGAGAAATTACAAAGATGCCAAAGAAAAGCCTTAGCAAATCTTCCTTGGAGGAATGTGCTCTTTAACCAGGCTGTACAGAATCCTTTCAATAAAACCCAGCCAAGCATGAGCTCACAACTCAAAAACCAGAGAACACTCAAGGAAAAAAAAAAGGTAACTGAAAACACAAGACTGTAACAGTGTCATAAAGGAAAGCAGATAAGATTGACTAAACATTTTAATCTAAGACATTCAGTTCTTCCCAAAAGAAAGTCTCCCTTGAGAAGTACAAGTGTGCTCAAATATTCTTCTTTTATAGTAGAGTCAATATAGTTACTGTGTAAAATGGAAAAAAAGACACGGTTTCTAAGACACATGGTATAATTTTAATAACTATAATACTCTCATCCAGGATAAGTACCACCTCCTTCCCAAGGAGCATTTGGAAATATGTGAGGGCATATTTGATGCTCCAATGGCTGTGGCAGCGAACAGGGACACTAAACAGTAAGATGTGCTCAGGACAATCCCACACAACACAGTGTTGCCAAAATGCCAATTATGAATTGTTGAGAAACACTAAATCTAAAACTGTTATCAATGATTAACTCTATGAAGTAAGACCAGGAACAGAAATTTTTAGCTTTCATTGCACATTTTTCTGTACTATTTTAACTCTGTTTATAATGTAACAGTATTTTTCAAAAGTTAATTTAGACAAGTTTACCATAAATTACTAGTGAGGAAAAGCTGTCCTGTTTACTGGCCAACATAAAATCTCTCCTTCCAGATAAACTGGGTTGTTCAGAACATCAACACTGTGTACTCGAAAGACTACTGTGGAATTCCTAGACTCAGAAGAGAAATCTCTTTAAATACTTAAATGTTTCTTAGATAACATATCTCCACAAAATAAGCTTACTGATGGGGATTGCATGCTCATGCAGTGAGGAGATGATACCTCTTCTATGAGGCAGCAGCTCCAACAGCTGACCAGAAGCCCAAAGGAGTCAAGATTAAGACAAATAACCAGATATATTTGAAGTGGTAGGACAGGATCGTTTTGTGGTGCAGTTCAAGAATGTATCCCTTAGTAAACTAATGAAAGCCTATTGTTAATAACTGATCTATTAACAGGCGGATCAGTTTTAGACTTGATGGAAGGCCAATTAATGAAACACTTCCAGAGATGAAAATGGAAGATGAAAATGTAATCTATATGTACTAGAAGCAGACAAGAAGCTATCTATTAAAAAGGAAACATGAACTTACTCCACAACTTCGAGAATTTGACATCTTTGAGAGGCAAGAATTCTTTCTCACTCATTCTCCTTGTTTATCCCTGACCACTACAGAATAGTTTTCTATATACTTGTGCTTTCCCTCTCTATTCCCTTATTTTACATAGAATAGCTAGTATACACAAGCAAGCATACTTCACTTACATTTTACTAAAAGGCCAATATGTTTAGAGCAACGCCAAACTAAGGTGGGTTAAGGTTCTTTCAAAGTTATCCTTCCCCATAAGTAATATGTTCATTCAACTTTTATCTTTATATTCCAATGAATTATTTGCAATATTTAACAATAACATCAACAAAAACTTTGCATACCTTGTTTCACTCTAGAATTTCAATGTTTTCCACTTATCATTATAAAACTGTTATAAAATCTTTTTTACATATAATCTTTTATACATAATCTTGAGCTGTTTATACATAGGGCAATCTTTACCTATAAGCAGGGATAAAGTTATTCTAAAAGAAATAACTCCTAAGTGATTTTTTTTTTCTTTTCAGTTAAGCATTTTATTTAACAAACTTCTTGGGGCACCTGGGTGGCTCAGTCAGTCGGTTAACCGTCCAACTACGGCTCAGGTCATGATCTCATGGTTGGTGGGATTGAGCCCTGCTTTGGGTTCTGTGCTGACAGCTAGCTCAGAGCCTGGAGCCAGTTTCAGATTCTGTATCTCCTTCTCTCTCTGACCCTCCCCTGCTCACGCTGTCTGTCTGTCTTTCTCTCTCTCTCTCTCAGAAATAAATAAAACATTTAAAAAAATTTTTTAAATAAAGTAAACAAACTTCTTATATAAAGAAAAATTAGAAAGGGCACCTGGGTGGCTCAGTTGGTTAAGTGGCCAACTTCAGCTCAGGTCATGATCTCATGGTTCATGAGTCCAAGCCCCATGCCCCATGTTGGTTGCTGTGTTGACAGCTCAGAGTCTGGAGCCTGCTTTGGATTCTGTGTATCTCTCTCTGCCACTCCCCTACTCATGCTCTGTCTCTCAAAAATAAATAAACATTAAAAAAAAGAAAAATTAGAAAAGGCTCAAAAGCTGCCAGAAAAAAATCCTGCATATAAAAGTTAGAATAGATGCAAACAGTATTAGGAAAAACCTAGACTCAAGAACTAGCTCAACCCAGACCTGGGACATGAAGCGCCTTAAAGCACATAAAAAGCCTTGTTAAAAGAAAGTACTTAGGAAATCACATCAAGAGGCTCTCACGATTTGGAAATACAGGGATCCCTTGAGAATTAAATTAATGAAAGGAAACCCAAGATACACAAGGTTAGTAGAAAAAAGCCACCCTAAGAGGGGAAGAACTACTGGAAATATTTGTCTAATTAAAGTGCTTAAGATATACCCTTAGGATAAGAACATATAAGGAAAATAGTGACAAGTGCACTATGAGCAGTTGAAAAAAAAAAAAAAAAGAATGTTAACAGAAAGATAGTATCCGGTCAATCCTAGAGAAAAAGAAGAAATTGATAGGTTTCTATAACTGCTCAAAGAATTTGCCTACTCTGTATTTCAGAATTTCTCAATCTTGGCACTACTGACATTTTGGTAATTCTTTGTTATGGAGGCTTGTCCTATAAACTATTTAGCAGCATCCCTGGTCTCTACCCACTGGATGCTAATAAGCATCCCCACTCCCATCCCCACCGTAATTGTGACAACGAAAAATGTTTTCAGCTATAACCTTTTCAGATTGCCTTTTGTGGGAGGCAAAACTGCCCCCTGAATCAGCTCTATATTTTAAATAACACAAATAGATGCACCAAGCTAATATAGTTTGATATTTCTAACATCAAAATCATCCAATTTTCTTGTTCACCTAGTAAATGTCTCTTAATTTAGCTCTATACAGAAAGAAGTACTTGCTATACAGTGTTTAGTGAAATTTAAAAAAAAAACTGTCAAAGAAAGCCCAGGACCATACTTTACATGTGCTATCTAATAAAAATATCAAGTCACATACTCTCTCATTTGCCCACAACTTCTAACATTGTTTTAATGTTTAATGTTTTAATGTAAACATTGTTTAACGCATCTTTCAACCATCTGAATGCTTTTAAATTTTGTTTTAAAATTCCTTGTTTAGGGCACCCTCCTATACTGTTGGTGGGAATGTAAACTGGTGCAGCCCCTCTGGAAAAGTGTGGAGCTTCCTCAAAAAATTAACACTAGAACTCCCCTATGACCCAGCAATAGCACTGCTAGGAATTTACCCAAGGGATACAGGAGTGCTGATGCATAAGGGCACATGTACCCCAATGTTCATAGCAGCACCTTCAACAATATCCAAATCATGGCAAGAGCCTAAATGTCCATCAACTGATGAATGGATCAAGAAGATGTGGTTTATCTATACAATGGAATACTACATGGCAATGAGAAAGAATGAAATCTGGCCATGTGTAGCAACATGGAACTTGAGGGTCTTATGCTAAGTGAAATAAGTCAGGCAGAGAAAGATCCTTATGTTTTCACTTATAAGTGGAACAGGAGAAACTTAACAGAGGACGGTGGGGGAGGAGAAGGGGAAAAAATAGTTGGGGAGAGGGAGGGAGGCAAACCATGAGAGACTCTTGAATACTTAGAACAAACTGAGGACTGATGGGGTGGGGGAGAGGGGAAGGAGGGTGATGGGTATGGAGGAGGGCACTCGTTGGGAGGAGCACTGGTGTTATATGGAAACCAACTTGACAATAAACTATGAAAAAAATAAAAATAAATTATAACATGATTTATAATCATGTTCAATATTCTTATAATCTTCCTTACTATCAGTACCTTGATTTTTAAAATTTTTAAATATTTATTATTGACAGAGATAGACTGTGAGCAAGGGAGACAAAGAATCCTAAGCAAGCTCCAGGCTCTGAGTTCTCAGCACAGAGCCTGATGCGGGGCTCAAACCCATGAACTGTGAGATCATGACCTCAGCCAAAGCTGGACACAACCAACTGAACCACCCGGGCACCCCTACATATCTTGATTTTCTAAGTTTCCTTTTTCCCTAATATTTACAGTTCCTTTGCCACTCCCCTTCATAACAACCACATTGCTCACCCATCATCCTTACTGTCAATACCTTTCCTTTGAAGTTTAAGGTATTTTATGCAGGGATAAATGAAATGCGACTAATTAATACCCAGGTAAGTAATTACAAAACACATTTCCATCCTTAATAATAATAAAGGGGTCAAATACAGTTAAGAATAACCTACTTAAATCTAAAGAATACAAAAACTTATTTAAAAACTAAGAAGCTAAATGAACCTTTTAACAAGATCAGGGCTTACCTTTGGAAAAGATCCCCAAACCCTGAAAATCCAGGGACTGTCCTTTGCCTAGGAATCCCTTGCAAACTTCAAAAACACACCTTTAGATCACTTGACTGGTCACAGGGAATTCATAATTTTCCTATATTTATCTCTTACTCCCCATCCCTTCTGCCACCACTTTCAAGTTCTTATTTCCTTTAAATTATCACTGCAAGAGGGGTGCCTGGGTGACTCAGTAGGTTAAACATCCGACTTCCACTCAGGTCATGATCTCAGTTTGTGGGTTTGAGCCTCACGTTGGGCTCTGTGCTGACAGCTCAGAGTCTGGAGCCTGCTTCAGATTCTGCATCTCCCTCTCTCTCTCTCTGCCCCTCAGCTGTTTGCACTCTCTTTCAAAAATGAATAAACATTTTTAAAAAATTTTTAAAAATTGTCACTGCAAGTTTCTTTCCATTATTCTCTTCTTCACTGTAACTCACCCAGCACAAAACTATCACACAGATCATTAAAAATGTCATTTTAATGACAACACTAGATTAGAAAAACTGTTTTATTAGCTGGGAATGTTTAAATTTTTCTTTAAAAAATCTAGCATTTTATCTATTTAGCCTAATTCCTCTATTCTCTAACATAAAGTATTTTAACTATTGTTTTTTTTACCTCCTAAATGCACAACCACATCTCTTCCTACTTATATGCCTTCACTGATGTTACCTCACCCAACAACATTCTTTTTTTCCTTAGCTATTCCATCCCTAATCAATTTATAACACACTTTAAAGCTAAAAGGACTCATCTCAAAATTAATTCAATCAAGTAAGTAGCAAAGTCCCTCCCTACAGATGAGAATTTCTTTTCCTAAACTTCAAACTCTTTCAGAACTTAACTGCACATGATAAAATGCTATTTATATGCTAACTTGTGTTTCCTAATTTAAGTAATAAATATTAAACACAGCCTATGAGCATGGGACAATGTTTGCCTGAGAGGATGAAAGACAGTTTGTTTCTTCACATAAACTATATAAAGTAACCCTTTTATTGGGTGAAATTCCAGTATATACATATATACACACATTTACTTTCAGTGACAATTTCTACTTGAGTGTAAGAAATTCCAAGGTTCTCTTTTTGGAGGTATATTGGGAAAGGGGGGAACTGCGGGTACGGAAGATAAAAGAGAAGGGAAATAGAGAGATGGCAGAGTAAGAGAAGATATTTTCACTGTGCTCTTAGAAGAGACAGAAGGAGCAAAACAAATGTCCAGCCTTCAATCTGAGAAGTCTATGGGGAAGGAGAGAGAGGATAGGAGAATGGGAAGGATAAACCAAGTCAGTGTTACATTATGTTATGTTCTGATGAGTGCTGGCATGAAGTTATCATGGGCAGAACTATAAATACCCACTGAGCTCTAGCAAGCTGAGTGAGTTAAATAAAGGTTACTAAAAGCTTATTTCTTAAATTTAAATATCCAAGTTATGCTATCTCTAGAACAAACAGTAGGAACTAAAAGTTGGAGTAACTTTTAAGTGAAAATAAGAAAGACTCTTATTTATAAGACATCCTAAAAAATGCTTAGGCTTATTAATGCCCAGCCCATTCCCCATAGATTGGAAATCTGAAAAGTTACTTCAAGAAAATAGGGGCAAATGGAAAATAACTATATAGTACCTCATATTTCCAAATTTAATTGCATAAAATGTTGATAATCTGTTTGATATATTTTCTTTAAGGTTTTAATTGGACACACATTATGAAGATTTTTGAAGGGTTCATTCACAACCACAAACTCCTTAACCTTAATAACATCTTAAATTCCTTCAGGGAGTATTTGTCTACCTTCGGATTTTAAAGAACCTAATACTAAGAATGATGAGGGCATCCAGTTATGACTTTGCCTAGTTCTGTCTTAATAGGTATCCCAAACTTCTTGAAACATGGTTTAAAGTTTTTTCATTTATCCCCCATTCCAAAAGATTACTCATTTGAAAAAGAAAATGAAAAACATCTAAATGAACTTACATACAAATATGCATGACCACTGTTTAATTTTTAAACTAAAGAACTTGAATGAATTAAATTTCTTTAACTCAGTTACCCACATTTATTACATCAAAGCCCCAGATAAAAGGGTATTAAGCCCTAGATAAAAGGGTATTTAATAGATGAATTAAAAGGCATATAATTTTATGTAAAGCTAAATTTGCCATAAAACATCTTATTACATGTACACAGATATGTATATTCTAGGTAAAACAAAAAGACAAATCCACTTGAAGACAGCCACATTCATCCAAGATACTAAAAAATCCCTATTATCTGATAATAGACACTTAGGAACATATTACAAGAATGGTCATTCTCCTCATTCAAAAAAGAAGGGGGGGGTCTACATTACCAAACACTATTTACTTCTGTAGATTTTTAGAAGGAAACCAGAAGGGAAAATTAGGGCTATGTGAGTTTTATAAACTCTTCAGAATATGTTGGAAGGAATCTTTGAGTTCATATCGTCATCTTTTCACCTGATCTGCCTTTGTAAACACACTTAAATGTCATGTAAAAATAAGACTTACTAACTTTAGTTAACAGCACATAATTTATTGGACTACTTTAAAAGCAAAGTTCTTTTAAAATATATTTACTAAATGAGACATAGATCGTAGTGGAGTGGAAAAAAAAGAAAGTTATACATCGGGTGAAGGCAACTGAAAATATTATTCAACAAATATTTTTCAGTGTACATATAACCTTGGACCTAACAGTAAGTGATGGAAAGGATACTGACATTTACTGAACACTCAAAATGTACCAGGTTCTATGCTGGACAATTATATTATCTAATTAAAATCTTACAGTAACACTATAGATATTATAACCTCTGTTTTAGAGATGAGGTATATTGAGCTTTAGACATGAGGTATATTGAGTTCAGACATGACTGCCAGCAAGCTTACTGTCTGGTATCACTTAAAGCTCTGTGTCCTGAACAAAGTAAAAGAGCTGGAAGTTAGAAAAACTGGGATTACAACCCATGTCTCTAACTCTTTTGCCATCCTAAGAAAATAATAAAATGAAGTACCTAAATTTCAAGGAATTGTATGATTTAACTATATAAGCAGTGAAAATATTTTGCTAATAAGCAAAACTCCAAATAATAATTATAATGAAAAGCAAATGTTTCCTTTAGCAGAAAAGTAACTCAAGCATTATATTGGTAATAGCAATAAAGTATTTATAGTAACCTCCTATAGATAATTTATAAACTGTCATTACAGTATTAAAACAAAATTTTCTACAACTTCCAAAAATTTGGGAAAAAAAGTTTAAAAAAAGCAAAAATTTGGTAGCAACTAGAATACTAGTTTTCATCATATTGCCAGATTAGAAGCTATGCAGATTGGCTGCAATGGGGGGTAGTATTCCCAATATCTTAGAGAGTCATTACTTAGACAAAACAGAATTTATATATATATATATATATACATATATATTACACATATTTATCACTTCATATATATAAAAGTATATTTTATACATACACACAAATTGTACCTAATACAAGACCTTGGAGTTATATTGTTCTTAATATGAAATCAAGTTTAAGGCTTTGGAGAGACCCGAAGAAAGCCAATGACCAAACAACAAGAAAACCAAGAACAATCTGTATAATTAAACACAAGGCAACTATAAACAACCGAGGAGTCATAAAACATACAAGGATCCTACACTCAGATTCTTAAACTTTTAAGTTCTTGCTCCAAAGCTATGAATTGGTGATAATGCACTAATTTATAGAAGAATGATGATCCCGGGCTCCAGACAAAAGATACATACTCAAAGACTGGCACATGAATGTACAGTATATTTATATTTTTAGATAAAAATATAGTATTTAAAGTACATGTGAATCATTTTTTTTATGACTCCTCACTTAAATCAACTTCAATCAACCACAACCACCACTAGTCATAATCAACTCGGATGAGGGGGTTTTACTCATGACACGGGCTGACACAAGTATATAACTTTTTTAAGGAATGATACACAAGAAACTCCTGGCAATAGTTAACTTTAAAATACTGTTTCTCAATCTCAGCACGGTGACATGTAGGGCTGGATAATTCTTTGCCATGGTAGTCTGTCCCATGCATTGTTTACAGCATCCTCGGCCTCTATCTGATAACCTCCCAGTTATGACAGCCAAACGTTCCTGGGGGAGCAAGGAGAAGGCAGCAAAATCTGTCCCTGGCTAAGAAACACTGACTCACAAAGACAGGGACAGGATGGGGCAAAGATTTTACCAGCCCTCCTTTTCTGGACTACTTGAATTATTACTGTAGCAGGCTGAATAATGGTCCCCCAAAGATACTCAGGTCTTAGTCCCTGGAACCTGTGAAATGTTACCTTATTTGGAAAAAGAGTCTTTGCATATGTGATTGAAAATCTTGTGAGAGGGAGATTACCAAGGATCATTAAGTGAGCCCTACATGCCACTAAATGGGTCTTTATAAAAGAAAGGCAAAGAGAGAGGTCTCCCTCTCGTGCACACAGAAGGAGATAAGAACAGAGCTAAGAGAGACTTGAAACACTGCTCTTGAAGACTAGAACAATGCAACCACAAGCCAAGGAATGCTGGCAACCACCAGAAATAAAACAGAGGCAAAGAACAGATTCTCCTCCTGAGCTTTTGAGGGAGGACAGCCCTGCTGTCACCCTGATTTTGGCCCGAGGATACTGATTTCAGACCTCTGGCCTCCAGAAATGTGAGAGAATACATTTGTTTTAAATTTATTGTTTTAAGTTTATGGCAATTTCTTATAGCAGACACAGAAAACTGACACAATCATATATAAGAGTTTTATCTTGACTTAAAAAATCTGTTTCCAACAAGCAAATGAGAAAATGTGTGGAGAGTGTTTAGCACAGTCCTAAAATATAATAAACATTCAATAATATTGTTCACGACACTGACACTATGACTAAGCTCCAAGCTCTTGGTACTACGAAGAAATATTAAGGATGTTCAAACAGTAAAACTGAGTGTGTGTGTGTGTGTGTGTGTGTGTGTGTGTGTGTATGCACAAGGCTCATGTGAGAGAAAGCACATAATCAGCCACTCATATGTGTTATTGCCAGTTACGTAAGTGTTGTGTTACAATCTGTCCTGCAGCACAGGAAAAGAAAAGTTGTCAATGAGGCCAGCCAATGATAGCTTCTTGGGAGAGGCAAGCCTGAACATTTATTAATAAAGAACAAACAAGGTTACAAAGGTAAGAGTATGAAAGTCAGCAAAGCAATGGAAATCAATTTGATGCTTGTAGAGATAGCAATCTGACTCAAGTAGACACCATGTGAAGAGACCAAATTCTAGGGTTAGAGCTATGTAAATGGTATAGGAGTGTAAAAGCTATGCTGATTTGGTTATTAAAGAGAATATTTTACAGAACATATTATTTTACAAATATTGGCTCTCAGGGACTTTAAAAATATAAACATAATCAAGCCCTACACCAGACCTACTAAATTAGAATCCTTTGGTGTACAATAACTCTAAAGGATTCTGATGCCTACTTATGTGGAGAACCTCTGTACCAGAGTCAATTGATTATATATGACCTATAGAATAAAAATATTATACAGTATATATAATATCCTTGAAATATGTATTCAACTAAACAAGTTCAGCATTTTCCTAGGTGAAAATTCTTCCTAAGATGTAGCCCCTCTGAGTTCTACCACATACCTTCTCTAAATTAATCCCTCATCACTTTTCTTTTCCTAAGCATATTCCTTTAATCTGCTCAGTCATTTCCCTCATATTTTCTCACAAATTGTTCTAGAAAATTATCTAACCCAACTAAGATCTAACAACTTTTTATAGAACAAAAGAAGCACATAAAAGTAAAGTTCCATTAATATATTAGAAACAACTTATGAAACTGTCCTGTTGACCATTTATTGTAATAAAATCTTAGGTACATTTATCAAGTGAAATTCTAAATCACTTTTTACCAAAGATTTCCAAAAGCATAAAATTATGAAGTGAGTCCATGAAAAGCTAATAAACTAAGCAGAGGTCACTTCAGTCTACTTAAGTGCTACTAAGTAGCTAACAAAGTGCTAGCCTCTGAAAGATACAAAGTATATGGAAATCTCAGTGATTTAGAAACAAACATGAGCATTAGGTAAAAGACAGGGTGATCTGGGGCACCTGGGTGGCTTAGTCGGTTAAGCGTCTGACTTTCGCTTAGGTCATGATCTCGCAGTTCGTGGGTTCGAGCCCCGCGTCGGGCTCTGTGCTGACTGCCAGCTCAGAGCCTGGAGCCTGCTTCAGTCTTTGACTCCCTCTCTCTCTGACCCTCCCCTGCTCACGCTGTCTCTCTCTCTCTCTCCTAGAAATAAATAAAACATTAAAAAATTAAAAAAAAAAAAAAAGACAGGGTGATCTGGGAACAGGAACTGAATATGATCCTAAAAGGAATCTCCTTTGTTGGTTGGGGGGAGGGGAGTGATCTTGCTGGCTTTACCCTACCTAGCCTGGGCTTGTTTCATGACTAACTAAAGCTAAATATAAAACACAAATTAATGTTAAGATAATTAAGTTGTACATTAGATCTTTCCTCTCCCATATACCTACATTAATTTATGCATATTCTCAAGTATTTCTATTTACCTAAGTACTCTTCAGAAATTTCAATCCTATCAAATCCTATTCATTTATATTTCCACCAGCAACATGAGAGAGCACCTATTAGTCTCTATTCTCCTCAAAAGTATTATCAAAATCTTTTGGTCTAATATGTGAAAACTGCACCTTATAGTTTTAATATAATTTATATTACGTACAAGTTTGAATAATAAACAATAAAACCTTGGTCTGTCAGTATACTTCATTCTGGAAACATGTGTATAACCCAAAGCACCTGTATATCAAAGCAAATTTCCCCATAACAAATCAGATGATTTGTTCCACAACCCAAAATAGTCATATAAAAATGATTACAATACTGTAACATAATACAAGATAATAAAGAAAATACAAAAAGTAAAGAAAAATGAACAAATTAACCTTCACTTATCTTTGAAAACCTTCATGGCTACTGTGAGGGAGTCATGCAGGATGACTTTCACTATCACTTATGGAATCACTGTTATCTATTAGCTCAATGGAATCATTTCTTTTCGTGCAGCTTTAACAAGGAACCTGTCCCATGACACTGGCTTTTGTCTCCTTTTGAAGATTTCGCAGAAGTAGGACATTGCATTGTCATTAAACAGATTCATCCCTCACACTGCACAACCTTATTCAGGTGATGCTTTTCTACAAAATTTTGCAGTTTCCCAAATTTTACAGATCTCCCAAACCTCATTTGTAGTAAGGGATTCCTCCACCTTTTTCTCCTCTGTAGACGAGATGCAGACGTAGACTTCTTATAAAATCTTACAACTTCGGCCACTTACATACCTCGTTCATACTTCTTGATTATTTCCCTCTTAACTTCCACTGTAATCATCTGCTTCTTCTTACCACCTTTCTTTTCAAACTTTTTCTTCATGGGGTCCATTTTATACACTCACACAGATGTTGACGACACCATTAAAAAACTCTTGTCATATACTGTATTTAATGTAACTGTCAATAAGGCAGCAAAGGGTCTATATCTGCAGGCAGCCTGACCTAGAATGAAGTAAAGCATTCCTAAGCTTACTCTTGTATGGAAAAGCAAAGGACTGTCCACAGGTTTTTTGAAATGACAAAAAATACACTAGTGGCAGTTGTGGGCACCTTCTGACATCCTGAAAAACCACTGATTTCTGCCAAACACCATGGCCTGAGACCGAGCATCTGAGCATGGCAGACAATCACTCACAATCTCGCAACAAGTGAGCAAGAGAGAACCATTGGCTCAGTTGTGAACATGTGACATTCAGTGTCACATACTACTCATAATGCAAGACATCACTTATTAAGTTAAATTTATTAGAAATGTTTGCTGTCGGGGCGCCTGGGTGGCTTAGTTGGTTGAGCGTCCGACTTTCGCTTAGGTCATGGTCTCGCGGTTCGTGGGTTCGAGCCCCGCGTCGGGCTCTGTGCTGACTGCCAGCTCGGAGCCTAGAGCCTGTTCCAGTCTGTGACTCCCTCTCTCTCTGACCCTCCCCTGCTCACGCTGTCTCTCTCTCTCTCTCCTAGAAATAAATAAAACATTAAATTAAAAAAAAAAAAAAGAAATGTTTGCTGTCTTGTGGAATACTCGGAGAACTAGTTACTCACAATCCAAGGTTTTACTGTATGTGCTTATGGATCATCTAGATTTCCTTTTCTGTGAATTATAGGTCTACAGTCTTTGCCCAACTTTATGACTGGTCTTTTTCTTATCAATTTGCAGGTATTCATTATATGCTAAGGAAGCCTGCCTTTTGTCTGCAATACAAGTTGCAAATATCTTCTGCAGTTCCTATATTACCATTATGGTATGTTTGATCATTTGTTTCCTTCATGTATGTATCATTTTGTCCTCAACTAAACTGTAAATTCCTTCCATGAAAAAAAGGACATTTCTTTTGAATATCCCCAGAACAGTGCTTTTTGGATCTTCTAACTTTATATACCAGCAAAATTTAAAAGAAGGGAAACCAAACTTCTAAGGGGTAGTCAAGGGTGAACATTTATTATCCTTGCAGCATCTACTTGGGTTGTCTCTCCAGTCCCATTTCACATGGCTACAGCAAATACCACCAAGTTCTAATAGTACAACATAGTTTGCTGAACTGGAGAGGAATGGGTACTAGATGAATCTCTTTCCTGTCATCTGGGCTGGTACTGAGAAAACTCAGGAGATGCTGGCAGCCACATTTTCCATTAAGAGGATGAGGAAGTGATCCTCTGCAGCAAGAAATGAAGCAAATGTGCATGAGGAATAAAGAGATGAAATGTATCATGCTGGCACCAGATGGAGTCCTGAGTCCCAACCTTTGGATCTCATCAGATACTCCCTGTATCTTTATAATAAATCTTACCTCTTGTTTACACCAGTTAGATGAATTTCTATTACTCAGAGCCAAAGTAGCCTATCATTTACTCAAATCATTCTATAAAGGGACATTTTAACACCAAAAACTGAGTAAGGAGAGAACCTCAGATTTTCAAAGTAGGAATATTTATTTAATGACAGGTGCATGCCAGGAACAGGTTTAAGTCCTTGAAATATAGTTAAATAAAAGAGATACAGTTTCCATGGGGCTTATATTCTAGTGAGAGTAGACAGATAATATAAAAACACAATTTCAGATAGTGATAAGCAGTTTGCAGAAAAAAAAAGTTTAAGGTAATGAGATAGAAAGAAATAAGGATAGTGTCATTCTACAGCGGTGGTTAGATAATACTGCTTATCTGAGAAGATAATATTTGAACTGAAACTTGAAATGATGAAAAGGAGCCAGTCATGTAATGTTTTAGGAAGAGAATTCCAGGCAGAGTACAAAGTCCTAAGTCAGGAACAAACCATTACATTTCTGAGGGACAAAAAGTAGGGCTATGTAGACAGAATAAGGAGGATGTTAAAGAAGTGGTAAAGGAGTAGTGGATCTAAGCAGAAAAGATAGAAGATGGTGAAATAGGGATCAATTCTTGTATAGGAATTAGTAGGCAGGAAAGGATTTGAAAATAACTTGAGCTTTATAAAAAAAAACCCACTGTATTTAATTCTCATATTGTCTTGAATCAGTGTTAACTTTAACAAAACAGGCCTTTAGAAATCATCATCCCCAAGTATTTGACACAATCTTGAAGTTAGCTAGAAATGAACATTTCCTAGGCAGAAAATACCCCTTCTAGTATACCATGAATATATTTTTTTAATTTAGGATGAAAGCAAAGCCATTTAAAAAGAAGAATCTAGGATGATAAAATTCTAAAAACTACTCCATATTCTATCCTATTTACTATGATTAAGGATGTACAAATGTCTTAGTTAAGGAAGAAGATAAAAATTTAAGCTCTTTCTAAGCTACCATAAACTTAACATCCTTCACTATTACTGAATTGAACATTGCCAAGGTTAAATAGTATCAGAAGAGAAAAAGTGGAAGACAGATTTCTGACTTTAAGAACAGCCACACATAATTCAACAAAGTTAACAAAGTTGTGAATTTTAATTTTACCTTTACTACTACAAAAAAATAAAAAGAACTTCCTCCTTTGTGGTGAAATTGGGTACAAGGGATGCTTTAATCCCTCTTCCTCTGAAAACTTTTTAAAATAGAAGACCAACCTGTTTGAAGAGGTTCAGATACAGAACACCTCATGGAAAAGAGCTTTCTCCAGATCTTTCCAGACAATTTATTTCTGTGTACACTAGGCAAGTAATTAAACCTACACGGCTACTAAGATAAATGTCAGTTAAGTCAGACTTTGAAAGCTCTAATGTAGTCATGAATCTCATCTTTTGTTATGTTAGTTAGCCCACTTAACAACAGACCAAAAAGTAGACTGTTAATAACACAATCTATAAAGAGAGGTACTTTGCGAGTGTGGTGTGAGTTAAAAAAATAAAAGTCATTAGACACCTTGATCAAGACTTGATTCTGAGTACATCCTCCTCAACACATTTCCAGCAGTTTGGCAAAGTGCCCAGAGATGATTAGCAGCAGCCAGTGTATATAAGGGAGGGATATGGTCAACCTAAAGTGAATAGTCTCCCCCCAGTGGTCACAGACAAATAACAAGAATAGTGGGGAAATCATTGCAGCTTCTATGAAAATGACCACAAAATACACTATGCAGAACCTGGCTGCCTCCAAGAAAGAAAATCTTTAATTCAAAACTAGCAACCTATCAGTAAAGAGATATTCTATGTTTTATGCTCTTATGATATTCACAAATGTGAAGCCTGTTTTCAGAAGTAAAGAATCGACACGTAAAATAAAACTAGCATAATTTTTCTCAGTATAATTTTTTAAGGAATAAACAGTATCTTCAGACAACCCAGTATTTGTGTTATCTAAAACAGGCAGGTGTTCATTCTTCCTGAAATAAATATCAGCATAACCTTTGTAAGTCAACCACATTTACCCGAAGTAGAGTTCTAATATGAATTTAGTCACTTACCAAATAAATTACCTTGGAAAAGAAAATTATCAGTGTTATATACTTAATGTCTACTCTGCAAAAACACTCCTTCCAAAACCGCCTAGACCTACTATAATTTATAATACAGTAAGTGATGTAAAACATACAAATGGGTCGTCTTGTTTCTTTTAATATTTATTTTCTTGGTGTTTTTACAATTAGATAGCCTTTGACTAGCACCTGTATTATTTGCAACTCTCAGTAATAATTTGCTGCTACTCACTTTTAATGAAAGCTTGGATGTCAAAAATGTGAAAGGTATTTAGTTAAAATATCTGCTGTCTTCTAACCATCAATTATTAAAATGGTAAAATATATTTTAAAACTATAGGAAATATTCAACTTCAATTTAAAAGCAGCCTTTTAAAAAGGTAACACAATTACGGTTGTCTTGGTTATCCCAAGCTAAGAAGAAGGGGAGTGGGGAAGGAGGGAGAGAAGCAGGCTGTGTAGTCTTCTGGAACAATTTCAGCCTGAAATGAGAAAAAAGCAAACTGCTCCCTCAAATGTTTAAGAAAAATGATTCATTTTTTAAAACATCCAACAGTTGGCTCAGAGAACAAAAAACAAGTCTTATATATCACTACCAGACTCAAGCACCTTAATTCTTCCAGGCTTTATTTAATCTAGAACGTAAAATAACCGACTCTAAAAATTCCAGGTAAGAAAGGAATTGAGTAGCATCAATGAGGACACACAGACGGGGAGACACACACACACACACACACACACACACCTCCTGGATGTTTTTTCATAAAGCTATTTACTGTGTAATCCCAAAGGACAAAATAGAGCAATTAAAAGTGTTACCATTTGAATATTATGTAACCCTAGCCTAAAATAAAAGAAACCTGGACCTTAAAAAGTAACATGTTGTGCAAACATATATTTAAACATGTATTTAAATATATGATAGATTTCAGATACAAATGACCTCAAAATGACACAGCCCACAAAAGTTCTTTGTTTACTGTAAAAAAGGCCTCAGAAGATAGGACTACAATCAGGCCTCATACCTTACCGTAACTCCACAATAGATAACTAAAATGGGCATTTATTACCTGAGGTCCCTTGTAATATGTACGTACCGCAACTATCTCTGCATTGATAGTTACCTCGCCTAATATCTTCGATATGGATAAGTTTCCAAACGACCATTTCAAAGATTTCAAGGGTAGAAATGGCTGCTAAATCACATTCCAAATGAAGAGCATTTTAACACACCTCAAATGCTGTGAGCCATCTACAAGAAGACCAATTCAGGAAGCCTAAAGTAAAATTCCAACAATCCCCCAAAGCGTAGGAAAGAGTAAAACGTGGCCAGCTTGACCTTAACAGGCTGTTTATAAGTAATGCGGAGAATTTTCTGAGCTTCCCCATCAGCCTTCAATTCTCTTCGTCGCCAGCCCCCTTACATAAATGCACGCCCCAAGTGATGGAAGTTTAAGGGGTATAATCTCCTACTGTAATCCCAGGTGCTGCTGAGATGAAACTAAAGTCCCAATAAAGTGTTAAAAAGTCTTTCTGGAAGAAAAAAAAAATCCACCAACTAATCCACATCCTACCACCATACCGGCCTGTTTGATCCCTCAATTGACTCCCTACCGGCCCTCCACCTCGCAATTAAAAAAAAAAAAAAAAAATCACCACCGTTCTGGTTCCAGATTAATATGCCGAGGATGTTCTGGTTCCAGATTTATATACCGAAGATCGGAAAACACTGCCTCAGCTGCAAACGCCTCCGGAGCAGCGTATGCACGGCCCACAACCACTTTGACCAACGGAGTCTCGTGCCTCGGAAGTAGCTGCAATAGTTGCCGAAAGCCTCCTCCCGCAAGAACTTGGGGCCCGGGAACACGCCAGAAGCCGGCGGAATCGCCCCCTCTCGGCACTGACCCCGAAGGTGTCAGGCACAGCAACCACCAACCCCCCGGCGCGGCTCTCCATTCATGCCTTAAACGCCACTCCCGCCGCAGAGGGTGTCGGCGCCCGCGCACCGCTCCCCATGCCCGGAGGGGGCCCTGCGCGCCCCCAGCCCCAGCCCTGCCCCAGCCGGGGCCGCGCCGGAGAGCGCGTGGAGGGAGCAGGGAGCTGGGCGCCGCGCGCCGGCGGGCGGCACGGGTCAGACACGTTGCCGCGCGCCGGCCCGCCCGCAGCCCGGGAAGCCAGGGGCCCGGCAAATCGCGCCCCTTCTGCGCCGGCCGGGCCGGGCGCCGGAGCAGCCCTCCCCACCCGCGCCGCCTCCGCCGCCCGGGCCCCCCGCGCGCGCCGAGCCCAGGTGCCGAGGGGGCGGGGCGGGCCAGGGTCCCCGCGTGGCGCACCGCGACGAGCAACAGGGCGCCCCCGGGCCGGCCGCGGCGCGCGGCGAGACCGTTACCCCAGAGGCGTGGGGGCCCCAGCAACTCACCGGCTCGCACCTCGGCCGCCTCCGCGACGCCGCCGCTCCCCTGCGCCCGCCGCTGCTGCTCTCCCTCAGCCGCAGGCGCCGCCGAGCAGCCCCATCTACAAACTCGGGGCTCGCAGTTGGGAATTGGAAATGCGGCTCTCACTCCTCTCCGCTTCCCCTCCCTCCGCCCCCTCCCTCTCTCCCCACTCCGTCCCGGCTATGGTCGCCGGCGCCGCCGCCGCCACCGCCGCCACGGCGCGCTCGGCCAGCCTCCCCTCAGCCGCCCTCCTCCCGCTGCTCCTCGCGCCGCCGCCACCGCCGCCGCCGGGGCGCGCTCCTTCTCGGCCTCGCGCGTGCGCCGGACGCCGGGGAGCGCGCGCTCGGGCGCGAGGAAGCGTCGCCGCCTCCAGGAAGCCGGGCCCCGCCCCTCCGGCCGCGGCGTGGCGGCCAGGTGGAGCCCCCCTCCGAGCGCCCGCAGACTGCGCCCGCGGCGCCGGGGCCTGACCGAGCCGCCTGCGCCGGGCGGCCTCTCCCAGGGTCTCCAGGTCCCGGCCCGGAATCGCGCCCGCGAGGGGGTGTCGGTCAGATCCAATCGGCGCTGGTCTTCCGGGCCAAAATCGCCGCTGTCGTTCAGCATTTACCGATAGGCAAGGTACTTCGTGGGACATAAAAGAGGCTCCTCCCTGCGCCCTTTCTAAGAGTTTACATTCAAAGAACCCAGTCTTGGGACACAAAGGATAAACAGACTAGAAGAAAAGCCTCTGGAGAATCTCCTCCCTTCACCTTCACACACACCCCTGGTTCCGATGCTGGGTCTACAACGCTCATGGTGTCCTTCGTGAATTTTCTCCCGAAGGCCCAACCGGGGAGAGTGATTCACACCCGAGGAGATGCACAGACACGAGCCCTTTCGATAGAACCGAGTATCCGGTATCCCGTGATAACTCCCAGAGCCGGCTTTGCTGGACATCCCCAGTTAACCAGTTGTGCAGCTCGTCCCAAACACCTCGCCTTCCCAGACCTTAGAAGGGGCAGCTGCGCCATCCTTTCCACCTCAACTCTGACTCTGCATGCAGGATGGTGAACTGTGATGACTGTCCGGGGGTGAGATGACACATTTTGACAGGAGCGCAGATTGAATTTTTCAGCTGAAAGGAACTGAGCAATGCAGTGCAGCAGAGGCTGGAGCTAGAAAAACACAGCAGAGCAATCAGAGAACTTCTGACTCCTTTAACATCTAGCTCGTCACTAAAGATCTCTATGAATCGTCAGACCTGTGATGGGGGCTTTTGAAAAAGCTGTTGCGTTCTTCCTTAAAAAAATTTGTACAGCTTGTTTACCGCAGTCCTTTCAAATTGTGATTGTAGAAAGTGCAAGTAAAACTTGATATGTGAGGACTATCCCATCAGGAGGCCTCCTCAGTGCAGCCTTTCTTGGCTTCTCTTGGGCTCGTTGCACAAGCCCCCCGCAAAGCAGAATAATATATGACAGACGTTTGCAGAGTGAGTGAGTGCATCATGGTCTTTTGGACTCAGAGATGAGTTTCAAACTATAGTTTCCCCCCTCTCTGTGAGTGTGGTTATTATAAAAGAGAGAGAAAGAGAGAATACTATGGATGGGGTGTATTAAGAAGGCCCAGTTCCCTACACAGTGTTCTGTGTTCTCCTTAGCCTCAACCAAGCATTCAAGGATCAATTTACTTTTCCAGTAGGATCATTAATTTTACAAACCAACATGCAAGGGGAGTTTGTCCAGCATTAATTGAGAGCCTTCTTTCCTGGAACAGCAAACGCAAGGAAGGGAAATTGGAAGCATTTAAGGAGGCCTGAATGTACTACTAAAGGGTACAGAGTGGCTTTGGACACACGTTGTGTTCCCCTCCCTGTAGTCAGGCCAGCTCGATGAAATGAAGCGGCGTGGCTGGTGCGCCCAAGACTGAGGCAAGGTGGAGGCAGAATGGAAGAATAAGGTTTCTCTTCTCAGAGACTCAGCATAACTTTCAAGTCTTCCTTTTCTTCCTCATTTGCATCCCACAAGATACCCAGGGGCTCGTTCCTGCTGCACCCCACCCAGGCCTCTGAACTTTCATTCTCTTCTCCTTCTGACCCCCAACTTCACCACGTCCCCTCCTCCCCAGCTAGTGCCCCGGGCTCCTCGAAGGGAAAGAGGTGAATGTTATTTCAGGGTGTGTTTTAGATCCCTATAGTCCCCTTTTATTTTTCAAGAGTCTTCTGGAAACAATGCCCTAACTTCCCACTCTATCTCCATTCCCTGCAAATACAAGGAAGTTTTAGGGAGGGAGGGACAGGGGAGGCTCAGCCTCTCAGGTCACGTGTAGACCTCCCTGACTCACAGCTAGGCTCAGCCCTGGCCAGCTCCCTCGTTTCTGCATGTACTAGGGACCCAGCATTAAGGAGCAGGAATACAGGAACAAATACATTTCATTTATAATTCCAAGTGTATTCTCTAAATAATGACAGCAGCTCTTAGATGTAGGCTTATCATAGTTGTAAGACAGCCTCATCCTCTGAGCCAGAAAAAAATTATTTTTCTACACAACTATTGCTTCAATTGCTTCTCTTCAGGATTCTCTTGCCAGTGAAGTTTCTCTTTCAGCATCTATATTTTCAAATACTCATATACAGGTTGTATTATGAAACACTACTTCTCTTTTATAAATAATATGCCACTTTAGGACATTCTGCCCTTCCTCTAAACTTTAAAGGTGGGACATGCCAGAGTAAATTTAAAGTGATCTAATAGGAACATTAGAACTCTCATCATTGCTTGCCAGCCCACCTTTCCAAGAGGTCATAATTTCTGAGACACTACCCATCCATTTCCTATATCTGTTACAACTTCTTCATTCCAGAAAGGGGAATGTTATGATTGAAAATGATGGGGAATCCTTCTCTCCAGTGTCCTTAATAGTCTAACTTTTCATTTCCTTCAAGGTTACTCTAGAGGGATAATTTTACCACAGCCCAATATATCCTAACCATAACTCAATTTGAAGTCTGAATTTTGAGTCTTAATTCCAGATCATCCGTCATTGGCTTTATTTCCTCCTTCCAATATAAACAAAAGCTTCCATACTTTTAATATGATTGTATTTTCTTTTCTCTTTTGACCCACTTTCCTACTTCAGAAAGTGAAGAATTTTACTAAAGAACAAGCCCCAAATTTTAGCAAAGCAAGTTACAGTCTCATTTTCAACTAATCTATCATAATAAGAGCAGTGATGCTCCTGGAATATAGCTTTATGAAAAATTGCAACTGACATGCATCACAAAGTTCAACCAAGCTTTCCTCCAGAATACTTTATTTAGCTTCACCCTTTTATTTCTGTTCACTAAGCTAGGTCAGACTCCAATTTCCAGCCTCCTTGCTAACCTTCCTAATTTGAGTCTCTTGCTTGCTTGCAGTTTTCTCTACTCTTAGAAGAGTGCTTCTCACTTTTGGCTGTTTATTGGGATCATCCAGAGAACTTAAAAAAAAAAACTCTAATAGCTGGGTCCCATCTCTACATTAATTGTTCTTGGGTGCAGTCTGTGCACCAGGATTTTTCAGAGATCTGTAGGTAATTCTAATACGTAACTAGAGTTAAGAACTACTGAAAGGAGTCATCCAACAACATTTATACCAAGTCTTCTCAGAACATTGAGGTGGCTCCAAATTACCTCAAGTAATCAAATTAAAATGCCTAATCCTGTGCTTTAAGACTCTTTGCCAATTGACTAGAATAGTCCCCTTTCAAAACAGCTTAAATTTATCTCCTTCCTAAAGCTTCTCCAGATTAGTCTCACCTGGTTGCATAAAGATCGCTGTTCCCAATTCTCTGAGCATTCCATCTGGCACTGGTTTACAAGCCCTTGGACCACAGTTGATTGCATATATTATTGTTTTAATCCAGCTTTCATAGATATCTGTCAGAGGCTTTTCTTGTCGTCTAAATCTCTCTGAAGTCCCACTAGGTCAACAGACAATCTCAAAATAAACAGAAATGTTATTCTTAGCAGAACTTTCTCCTACCTCTGTGAAACCAGAATATTCCCTGACACAATGGCAGTTCATTTTCTGATCACCATAATTAAAGCCAACACTTATAAAAACTCATGTGTTTGGGGTTGTTTCTTGTTTCTTACCCAATAAAAACTATATATCTCAGTATATCTCCCTGACTTTCCTCACCACAAGCAAATGGAATTTTGCTTCCACACCCATCTCTCTATTGAAACTGTCACAACTGACATTTTCATTCATGTGTTTATTCATTCATTTACTCATTTGTTAGTGATAAATGCTGGAAATAAAATAAGTAACAATATCAAATTACACCTACCTTATGGTGGAGAATAATAAGCAATTAAAATATTGGAGTGCCTGAGTGGTTCAGTCAGTTAAGCATCTGACTTGCACTGAGGTCATGATCTCACTGTCAGCGGGTTTGAGCCCCATTTTGGGCTCTGTGCTAACAGCTCAGAGCCTTCAGCCTGCTTCAGATTCTGTGTTTCTTTGTCTCTCTGCCCCTCCCCCATTCACACTCTGTCTCTGTCTCAAAAATAAGTAAACATCAAAACATTTACATAAAATATCACATGATAAGTGCTATGTCAGGAGTCTTAGACACAATGGAATTAGGAGTGGGGGTGGGGAGAGTTGGCTTAGTGTTCAAACAATCCAGCTTCTCAGCAGTATTTGAGGAGGTTGACCACCACACCCCCACCTTTTAAACCTCTCCTTTCCTTCCATTCCCCTAATACAATACCGTTAGGACTCTGTCTCCAGTGCTTCCACATCTGTTTCTACAGTTCTATCCTCCCCTGAGGCATGCTTTCAACTTCCTGTTGGATGTCTCCGTCTGGATAAGCCATTCATGCTCAAATTAACATGTCTAAAATAAAGTTCATTGCTTCTGCCGCCCTACTCAATCTTCACCCACGCCCCATGAGTTTCTCTTACACCTCCCTTTCCTCACCTCTCTTTACCTTCTCCCGAACATACACAGTCCATACCCAGGTTCCTTGAAGTTCATCTTTTCCTTGTTACCATAGTAGATTCTCTTGGCCATTTCCTCTGACACTGTACAGTGGCCTTGTGCGACTGAATGCCAGTCATATCATCCCAGCCTCCTCACTACCTGTGGGACTCCTTTTGCAAGGTCATTCACGGCAATCTTCAAGGCTCCCCCGTGTGCAGATAGTACACAACCGTCATATTTTGCACCTTCATATTTTCACCCCCCTGTTTTCGCAGGAAGGCCTTCCCTCATCTCTCCCGCTCGGAGAGAAACTTTTATGCCCCTCTCACATCCTCCTCTTCCATTCAACCTTTCCTGCCCTGCCCCCAAAAGAGGTAATTGCTTTCTTTTGAATTCCTGTAACTTTTTGATTATCTCTCACAGCCCTTTTCCTATTCTGCTTCATAATAGCATCATTTATGTTTCTGGATGTTTATCTTTTAATATTTGTATTTATTTCTATGAGAGAGAGAGACAGCGTGAGCAGGGGAGGGTCAGAGAGAGAGGGAGATACAGACTCAGAAATAGGCTCCAGTCTCTGAGCTGGCAGTCAGCACAGAGCCCGATGCGGGGCTCGAACCCACGAACCACGAGATCATGACCTAAGCGAAAGTCGGACGCTTAACCGACTAAGCCACCCAGGCGCCCCACTGGATGTTTATCTTAACACTCTTTTTCACCACCATTCCCACCCCTTCTTGTTTGCAAATAAGAATCCTGGGTACTGTGTGCAGGAATGCCTGTGGAACTTAGCACAATATTGCTCATAGTAGCGGCTCATTTATGGAAACAGATAAATTCATTAGTTGGTGAGCTTCTAAAATTAGAGAAAATTAAGTGGCAAAAATGTTGCTAATTAGAATTGAACTCTTGTTCTTTAACAGGCAAGTTATGGATCTTACAGGGAAAATTTGATTTCAGGAAAGGACCCTAACAGAGCTACTTGACTTTATCCTGTCAGTAGCTAACCTCTACCTCGAATTAACCCTATGGGGTTCTCCTTTAAAATTAACTCTAAGTTTCACATCTCCCATTTGTATGAGCTGAGAAAAAAAGTACCCCTCATACTCAGGTATTAGAAGAAGATTTAGAAAAGTATGAAAACAGGGGAAAATTTTAAATACATATGTACACACACGCACACACACATAGTGTCCTCACTGGAGAGGCAGAGGCATGAAGTCCTGGAGGGCAGAGACAGCCTTTCTGAGGAGTTTTATGCCATTATAGTTAAAAAGAGTATCTGAGTAGCAATTAACCACAAAAGCAAATGATAAAACTCTCTGAGTCTGATGCTACTCCAGAAGACCAGAGAGCAGGTATTAAGGTAAAACCAAGTCATGAGGGTGCATAATAGGTACTTAAGACATTTTTTGTTATATATATAAATGTAAGATGGTCAGGATCAGGGGAGTGGGAATGAAGCTACAAACAGGTGTATGTGTATGTATGGGGAGTGGTCAGGGCAAGCTGTTTTCACCGTTAAAAAGTCCCAGAACTTAATGGCCCATTCTATTTTTTTTAATGTTTTATTTATTTCTAGGAGAGAGAGAGAGAGAGACAGCATGAGCAGGGGAGGGTCAGAGAGAGAGGGAGTCCCAGACTGAAACAGGCTTCAGGCTCTGAGCTGGCAGTCAGCACAGAGCCCGACGCGGGGCTTGAACCCACGAACCGCGAGATCAGCTTAATGGCCCATTCTAAAGTGATGCCCTTTTCATGTTAGACAGTCTGTTATACCCAGATTGCAGTATCCTCACTGACCAGAGACCACCAGGGAGACCGAGTCACGCCTGCAAAGGCAAAGGGCTATATTATGGGCTCAAGCTCGGGCTCACAGACTTCACCAGCACGTGGGTCCATGCTGAGAGCCCCGAACAAGGGCAGAGTAGGGTTTTTATGGGGTTTGAGACAGGGGAGTTACAGAAGTTGTGACATGGGAACACTGATCCAATCACAATTATTCAATATCATTGACAGCGGGTTTGACCATACACGTTGTCTAGAGTTTCCTTACTTTTGGCGGGATCCAATTACAACATTTAGAGTGCCTTTAAATTCAACCAATCACAGAGCGAGCCTAGGGTCTTGTCTGGCGACTATTTAACATTAAGTAACAGGGTCCTATCTATAGTTTCTCTCTCTAGGCCTCTCCCTTAACAATGTGGAGGGTGGTCGCTGGCCTTTCTTGATTGGGTGTTGCAAGGGTGGTTACTCCTGCCTTGGGCAATGTGTAACTGCCTGATAGTTTCGGGGAAGCCGAAACTCAGGTCTTCTAGTTTAGAGGGGAAACTTAAAGCCTATCATGGAGTCAGTTTGGTTTAGACGTTTAGACTTGTAGCATTACAAGTCGAGGGCACTTTATTCCTTCTTAAGATAGCAACTGATTATAAATATGAAATTCCAGGTCTTTTAAAAAAAAAAAAACCCTGTTTGGGTAATAATAGCGAATAATGACAATTACTTCTTGAGCTCCTACTTTGTGGCAGATAGTGTTTTATGTCCTTTATATTCCCAGAAATCATCATCATTACCACCACTCTACAAATGAGGTAACATGCAAAGAGGAGTTAACCTGCCCAAGGTTTCAGAGCTAGGAAGTGTTCAAGTCAGTTCAAATGCAAACCTTCTGCTCATTCCCACACCTAATATACAGAGTGCTTTGTAACTCTCAGATCCATCCGACTGGAAGAATTATAATACAAGTCCCCACAATTAAGGGTTCTCTGTAACATGCATTTAACTCAGATTCATCACCATGATTTTCAGACTTACATTAAGTGTGTATTTGCACAATGTAGAATTTGTGGAAATGCTATTTTTATTGTTGTTGCTATAATAGAGCTATATTATAGAAAAGTGCAAATTTTTCTGGACTACACTTTTCAAGAGATAAAAGAATAATAAATAAAATCATAAATAAACAACATCTTTAAAAAAGACTAAGAAAAGTTTCTTCTAGTCATTTAGAAGTCCATGGCCATTGTTTAGCTGTCAACACATCAAAATGAAGATGGTTTTATAGTATAGGTACTTACCAAGTAAGAAAGAAATGGAGAATGTCAATTCAGCTTCAGGATGTGTAAATCCACTTCCCTACCAAGAAAGAATAACACTAGAATTAAATGAAATACTTTTTAAACACAATGTATGTAAATTATCAGTAGCAGTGCATTACAGAAACTATTACTGTAGTTTGTTTTTTTTTTCTGCATTACTTGTTAACTTCACCGTCTTTAGAGAATGTGGTGGGTGCAGACATTCCCTAAATCTGCTTTAAGGGAAGACTTGAGCTACAGGAGAGCTGTCAGAAGAAAGGCCTCTGCTCCTGTGAGCCCTTCAGAAATCCTGAGCTGCAGGAGGACCACATGCTGAAACTCATGCCCCAAGCCCTTTTGATCCACATTAAATGACCGATGGAGAGGATGGGAGATCTAAAACCCAGCTGTTGAGAGGCCATTTTAGCTTGAGTTCCCTATGGGTCAACTGAGACTGTTGTTCAGGCCTGCATTCCACATTGATTTCCCCTTAGCCCAATCTTGCTGTAGAAGAATCTCCTTCCTTCCAAAGGTGTTCATCCAAGTGCACCTACTGAACTGCACACTGAACTTTGTCTCAGAGTCTGCCCCTCAGGGAATGCAACAGGTGACAAAGAAAGGGCACACTTTGATTCATACATCACACGTTTCTTTACCTTAAGGAGAAAACAAAATCAAGTCCTATATGCTAATTCAATTGTTTCAAGGGAGATTCATGACTGACTTTAAATCTATTTAATTTTTTGTATATATATCTTGTTTTAATTTATGCATTGTTTGGATGTCTTCTATCCGCATGGCTAATCTGCTTTGCTGGTTGTTACGAGAGATGTGAGATATGAGATATGACAAACTTTGTCGACTTTCAGAGCTTACAGTTTAGGATGCATGCCTGCTATTTTTATCTAACCAATGTCTCATCCCTTATGTTCTGATAACTGGAGCCTCTCTTTTTCTTTGGAGAAATGTTTCTGTCACTACTCTTTGCATTAAATTCTGGCTGTTAATCATGGTATACTCCCCATCCTCTCAAGTCATAGGAGTGGTCATGTGACACATAGCCAATCAGTGGACCCCATTCCCTCAGCCACAGTGATTGGCTCAAGAGGTAGGCATGTAACCTAAATGAAGAAAAGTTGGGATTTTTATAAATTACAGTATGGAGAAAGGTAACATTTTTTCTTTCATTTAATCAACACTTGGAGAAACTCAGAAAAGGAAGATTTAGTTATGCCTGAGGTCAGCCCCTGGACTTTTCTGCTTCTATAAGTTCACAAGACCTTTTTATTTATTTATTTTTATTTTTATTTATTTATTAGGGGGAGGAGAGAAAAAGTGGGGGAGGAGCAGAGGGAGAGGAAGAGGAAGGATCTTAAGCAGGCTCCATGCTTACCACGGAGCCCAATGTGGGACTGAATCTCCCACATGAGATCATGTGAGTTGAAATCAAGATTCAAAGCTTCACTGACTGAACTACCCAGGTGCCCTTCATAAGACCCTTTTCAACTTAGGCTAGTTTGAATTGGACTTCTATCACGTGTCACTAACAGAGTTCTGACTTATAGACAATTTATTTGGGGGATAAGTTATGCATTTATGAATATTAACACACATACAATCAAAATATGATTATATGATAGGCAATTATGAAGATACAGACATATTGTGAGTACTTTACATTTATTTGATTAACTCATTCCACTTTTTTTGAAATTAAGAAGTGATGATTACAATTCATCTCATTCTAAGTCAATATATATAAATCTTTCAAGTCGAATACATACTTAAAAGCTATTAAAGTGTATCATTGCAACATATAGCATTTGCCCAGAGATATCCATTTATATATTTCAGAATTAAGTCAGGATGGTATTTATATAATGTGGGTGATGTTACAAAAGAAGTGTTTTAAAATCAGAGAACTCTAGTTTCTTTTTCTGGATTGATGTCTTATGAGCTGGGTAACCTTGGGCAAGTTATTCAATGTATGAAAATCTTTCTTTTTTCATCTGCAAAACAGGTATAATAGTCCTATGTTGCATGATATGTCAGGATTATTTTTTAATTTTTTTTTAATGTTTTATTTATTTCTAGGAGAGAGAGAGAGAGAGAGACAGCATGAGCAGGGGAGGGCCAGAGAGAGAGAGGGAGATACAGACTGAAACAGGCTCCAGGCTCTGAGCTGGCAGTCAGCACAGAGCCCGACGTGGGGCTCGAACCCACGAACCGCGAGATCATGACCCAAGCGAAAGTCGCTTAACCGACTAAGCCACCCAGGCGCCCCTGCAAGCAGAGAGAAATTATTGACTATTACTATTTTCACAATAGGTATAAAAGGGTAAATAGCCATTTGCTAATTATCTTTAGTGCATAATTATGAGCCAAGAATGCTCTTAATTAAATAAACTTCCTCTCTAAGAAGACTAAGTTTCCATTATATCTACTATTGCTAAACATTGATCTGGAATTTCTACCCTGTGCCATATGATAAGACAGAGAAGAGATATGATATTAATATTGGAAAGGAGAGACAAAGTTATCATTATCTACAGATGATAAAATTTTATTTCTAGATGAATAAAGATAAGCAGCCAGAAGAACTAATAGAATAAAAAAGATTTGAGAGATAATCAGATGTGATCGAAAAATATAAAATGTAATTCATTTTCCATAGACATAATAACAAGATAGAAATTTAGACTGAAAAAGCAAATATCCCATTCAAAATAGCAATAAAAATGTGCCATACTAGAAACTAATATAAAACCAAAGTAGCTGAAACATACACTATAGATGAAAGAATAGATGGATAGATTTCTAAAGCAAAATAGTCAAGAAATAGACCTATGTATATATAGAAATTTATAAGTACAAGAGTTATTATTTATAATAACTAGAGTAAGTTTGGATACTCAAATAGACGATGTGAAGATAATTGGCAAAACATTTTAAAAATACTATCCAAAACATAAATTCCAGATGAAGAGTCAAATCTGAAAGATTAAGTCATTTAAGTAACTAAAGAAAAAGCACCATTATACCAGGATGGAAACTAACCAAAAGATTAAAAACTGGTTGCACAAAATTATTTGGAGCAAAAGATGCCATAAACAAAGCTGAAAATCAAATGATTAATTTAGAAATTCAAGAGAAATCCATGACAAAGTATTGAGTTGTTATTTATAAAGAATATCTAAAAATTAGTATAAATATTAAAATGACCAGATACAGTTTAAATTAATAAATGACACATGTAAGCTTGGGTTAATTGATGTTCATTAGGATTCACCTTTTACACTTGAAAATTTATGAAAGTTAGTGAAAATATCAGTAGAATCCAGTTGCTCAAATTATTCTTTAAATTTAAAACAGAGATGCCTGGGTGGCTCAGTTCGTTAGGTGTCCGACTTCAGCTCACTTCATGATCTTGCAGTTCATGAGTTCAAGCCCAGTATCGGGCTCTATGCTGACAACTCAGAGCCTGGAGTCTGTTCTGGATTCTATGTCTCTCTCTCTCTCTGCCCCTCCCCCATTCACAGTGTGTGTGTGTGTGTGTGTGTGAGTGTGTGTGTGTGTGTGTGTCTCAAAAATAAACATTAAAAAATTAAAAATAAATAAATTTAAAACAAACTATCAAGAAACTTTTTTTTAAAAGAGGGGATTACTTGAGTGAATTTGATGCTCATATGTAGGGATCATACTTGTTTTAATTAAATCCTTTCGCATGGTACCTAGAAGGATGCTTTACACAGATGGGCATTTAATGATGATGATGTAGTCTATAATAATGTTCACATAATATGTGAAATATTTTGTAATCATGTGGACTTCTTTATGACAGCAAACATGACTGATTAGATCAATATCATTTGCATTTCATTATGGCCTGATGGTTTTTTTATTCTCTTTTTACATTTTAATGAGGTCTTAGTATGCCAAAAGAATATTAGCAGGATTATGGCAATTTTTTCATATTGTATCCTCTCTGGGATTCTTTGGATAGAAAAGGTGGTAAGTTCTTATGAGTTGTTACTATATAAATAATTGGAATACATAGAAATCAAATCTTTTGCCAAAAGGTAGCCTACACTCTAGTTAGGATAAAAAAAATCATGGGACAATATCCCTAAACAGTATGTAGTTCTTTCCTTGTAGTTATTTGCACTGGGTAGGTGCTGACTAAATTAACCATTTCAATGAATATTTATTTCATTCACCTAAGAAATACATCAGATAGCATTTTAGGTACCTTAGTACAAGGGTAACTAAGAAGGCATCATTTTTGTCCTCATGGAGGTCACAGTATACACAGGGAGACAATTGAACAAGCAAATGTATTAGATTCAATACAGGTAGGTGAGTCAATAGGGAAAGTCCGGCTGCTATGGGAGCACATAACAGGGAGTACTAAGTTCATCTATTGTTATTCTAGCACAGCAGAATTGTTTTCAATTCCTAGCAAATTATTTAAATTAATGAATACCAACTCGGTTCCTGGGGGAGGGAGAGAAATTGTAATTATGTCTAATTTTTGGGTGAGGAAGCTGTAAGTCAGACTGTTAAAGGGTTTACTAAACATAATATAGTGTAAAGACATGGCCTTAGAATTAGACAGCCTGGTGAATCTTGGCTCTGCCATTGATGAACTGAGTGGGCAAATTTCTTAATATTTATGAGAATCAGGATTTTCCATCTATAAAAATGGAGATAATAGTGAGCATAATTGAGTTTCTGTATATACAAATAACTTAGTACAATGCTAGCCACTTGGTAAAGGCTAAATAAATGGTAGCAAAAAATAAGAAAAAAATATTGGGGCACCTGGATGGCTTTGCTAGTTAAGTGTCTGACTTTGGCTCAGGTCAAGATCTCACTGCCCATGGGTTTGAGCCCCACGTCGGACTCTGTGCTGACAGTTCCAAGCCTGGAGCCTTCTTCAGATTCTGTGTCTCCCTCTCTCTCTACCCCTTCCCCACCTGTGCTCTGTCTCTCTCTCTCACTCTTTCACTCGCTCCCTCTCTCTCAAAAAAAAAAATAATATAAAACATTTAAAAATAATAATAAAAAATAAAAAATATGAAAAGGCCACATTGTTATTAAATGGCCCAAATAGTTATTATTTATTTAATACCCAGTAGGTATCAGCAGAAGCATCATGTTGATTATATACCAAAAGAAAATCCATATGGTACACAAGCTTCTCAGGGCTATGAAAATATTTGACATCTGAAAAACTTCATTGTTAGTTCCAAAAAATAATAAGTAAGTAAGTAAATAAATAAATAAATAAGAAAAGAAAAACATAATGAAATTTAAAATAACTATTTTATTAAATATATGCAAAATATTATTAATTTAGTATTTCATTATTTTAAAAACGATTTCTAGGCCAGGTTTATTACTTTGGGAGGATGGTGACTCTGCTTAATGATTGCCTAGAAATCATAGCCCTTTGAGAATTAAACCATTTATTTATAGCTAAATAATATTAAAAGCAAAATTATAATTTTTAAAATATCATAACAAAAAAGTTATATGAATTATGGGATGCGAGTTTATCTCAACATATTCAGTATGAATTGTGCGGTGTGATACCGTCTAGAGGAGATAGGTTGAAAATGGTTCTATTTGTCAGGTGTTGGCCATGTCCAATGTTGGATCTCAATCCTCAATGAACTCAGAGTCTGGCAGAGAAACAGACCTACAAATAATCATACTACAGTCTTATGAAAGATATAGTCATGTTTTATACCAAGTATAGTAGTGACAATAAAAAGATCAAGTATAAATAAGTCAGAGAAAATTTCTTAGAGTTGGAGATGCTTCGGGTGGGCCTTAGGTATATACAGCAAGGAGTGAGGTGACCAAGGTTAGGGAAAGAAAAGGATATTTGCCATAAGGCCCAGAATTGGGAAGTCAAGGAGGTATGAAAATGTGTTCTGAGGAGTGCTCAGCAAACATCTAGAAGGGGAAACAGAGAACACAAGTCTGTAAAAGGCAGATGAAGGGCAATACATGGAGCACCTTCTACAGTGGCTTTGTCCTGTGAGCAAGGAAGATATTAGTTGCTTTTTAAAAACAAATAAGATTTCTGGTCAGAAAGACTGCTCTCTTGTACCTGTTAGGAAACACTGATCAAACTAAAGGAAAAAAAATGGGTAGGGGAAGGAAACCAGTATTTGTTGAAGACCTACTCAAGGCAGCAGCATGCTGAGTCTCTCACACACAGTATCTCCTTCACCCTCAAAGTGTGCCTCTGAGATGGATTTGACTTCCACGTTAAAGAAGACGAAGACTACAAAATGTCAGGGATTTGTTCTAATGTCAGGCCATTAATAAGTAGTGGATGTGAGTCAAGCACAGGTCCCACTGATACCAAGTCATTCGTGTGGATTTTTTCTGTACCATGCTGCTTTTCCAGGGGACAGGTCATGAGGGCTTGAATTAAGGCAGTAACAACAATGATGAAAATAATGGACAGGTTTGAGAGACACTGCAATGGCATGGTCTCCCAGATTTGGTGTCTGGATGCAGGGAATGAGGAAGGAGTTTGGGATGACTACCAAATATGGACAAAATATGGAAGGATGTAGGGGAGGGATTTCAGAAAGCATAGTGGAAATGACTGGGAGAGTAGCAGACCAGTCAAGGCAGTCTTTGAAGATCATGTGGGTTGACGGTTGTGGACTTGGGGGCTTCCATGTAGATATGCATGATGGGGATTAAAGACATGGGGTATTAATTGGCTGTAAGGTCTGACTTGCTATAATTTCTTAGTTTGGAAATAAATACAAGTCTCAGAAGTAGGTATCTGTTTGCTACTTAAAAAGAAAACAAAAACAAAAACAGTTTCTAGCTCAGAGGAGAGTTTGACCTTCCATTCATCACAGAGGTTATCTACAAAGTAGTTACAAGCAGGAAAGAATGCCTCTCCCAGTACTAAAGCAGAACCAAGTACTGGGCCAATGACTTCAGGAGCATCTTGGATGTTCAGGAAGCCATGGAGATCTGGAAAACTCAGCATCTGGACAAGGTCTTCCTCACTTTTAAGTACTAGAAAGAAACTGAGTGGTTATTGCTGAGTGGGTAGACAGGTATAATAGAGAAAATTTGCCCAGACTCTCAAGTTTATCTTAATGTGTCAGATTAGTGAAATTTATTAGAAAAAGGATGAATACATCGTTTAAATTGGTTGTTACATTAAGGAATTCCAGTGTTCTCATCTATTGTTAGAGACTATAGCAGCCTCAAACCGTACCTTAGAACTTACTAGAAATGCAAATTCTTGGGCCCTACCCAAGGTTACTAGATTAGAATCTAATGACTTTTTGGGAAGAAAAGACAGTAATATTCATGCCTCAAAGGACTACCTATCCCCTCCTCTCTGTTGCTAACATCTCTCTTCCCCTTGTTTCTGCTGAAAATTGTCTTACTTCTCTCAAATCTGGGAGATATTCAGAATGTGTACATGACATTTTGTGATGTTATTCTTTAAAGTTAGAGCAAATCAAAAGGTAACAGATGTTAAGGTGGGAGAGACCTCTCTAAACTACAAACCAGAACAGAAGTTATAAAATGAAATTATTGATAAATATGACCACATAAATATAAAAACTTCTCAAGGTCAAACTCAGTAAATAAATCAAAATGCAAGTTATAAACTGTGGAGAAAAAAGCTGTATCATATAGGGCAGACAGCAAGTCATCATGTATTTTATTTAAAAGGAAAAAAAGCCCTTAAACGAGAGAAAAAGATAACCACCCTACTAGAAAAAGGGTAAAAGAATAGACATGAAAAGGCAATTCAGAAAAGGTGAACTACAGAGACCAATGAATACTGGACCTCAAGAGAAATCAAAAAAGCATATTAAAACAAGAAACCAATTTTCACCTACAAATTGGTTTAAAAATTTAATAATAAATACCTAATGTTTTTGAGGGTATGGAAAGAGACATTATCATAAACTGCTTTTAAAAATATAAGCTTGTGTACATCATTCTGGGGCACAATTTGTTAATCGTCAAAAGTCTTGAAAATATGCATGATCTTCAACCCACAAAAAGGATCACATTGATCTGAAAAAAATTCATCCAAAGAAAATAACCATATACACACACAAAAATGTGTCTATAAAAACATTTGTCTTAGTGTGTTTATAAGAACAAAAACTGAAAACAACCTGAGCTCCAAACAATAAGTCGGAGGTTTATTTAGATATATAGACCATGTTTCTGAAATAAATTACTGCTGTGCAGCTTTTAACAACTATGGTGTGAATGAAAGTGTAATAAAATAAACTCGTGTTTATAACATACCGTCAAATAAAAAGACAACTAACAAAAGAATATATGTAGTAGTATCCCAGTCTTACAAAAATATGCATATATATGTCTATAAGTCTCTTTATCTCTATCATCTATAAGAATGAAGAAATAGAATGTCTTTGATGGCAGAGACTTTGACTATCCAATACACAGTGTAGCCCCAAAGCTGAGAATAGTTACTGGGCTCAGAGCAGATACTCAAGATATCTGACTGTCAATATGTTGGCAGTCTTATTTCTTATTGATGAGTTTAAGGCACTTAAATATTTTTCTTTTTTAATCTTCTATATTTTTCTAGATTTTCAAAACTTTCCACAATAAATCTGCATTCATTGTTCAGTCAGAGAAAGAATACAGTCTAATTTTGAGAATATATTAATGGATAAATTTTGCTCTCTACAAGCAGAACTTAAGAGCTAATGGGGCTCATGAAATTTCAAACACCGGATTCATTCAAGGTGAAGCAGGCAGCATTGTAGGAAAGTTGGCAAACATGTGATTATAATTTAGGAAACAGTTCTATTAAAGTGTTCTATGTTGCCCTTGGACTAGTATTTTAAAACTTTTCCACCAAGTACCCTAAAAGAAAGAGCTCAAGATCTTTACTCTCAGGGTGAAATTTCTTTGAGGCTTGTCCTTTACAATTCATTCAACTTTTTCATTGTGCTTCGTAATATATCCAGTTAATTTCATATAAAATATTTGAAATTGTTTACCATCAATTAAGATTGATTCCTTAGAATATTTCCTATGTCCTTCTATGGCTTCTTTTCCCGCCTGTGCTCCTTGGCTAACTTCAGGAGCATTGGTGAGACAAGGGTGGGAACACAGCATTAGCAGGCAGGATTAGCAGAGTCTGGTAAAGTGGAGTCAGAGAGAAAATTTGTTGGCATGTGTTTACAAGAACTATAGGTTGACTAATTGACATCATTATGCCATCTGCTTGGCAGGTATATCTCTCTTGGCAGTGAGAAACCTCACAGGGTAAGGATTAAATGAGATATAAAGTTTTGAGTATAATGCCTGACATGCAATAAGCTCTCAATAAATGCTGGCTGTTATTAATTATTATTACCTGAGAGACTTTTCACATCCAGATGTCACTCCCACTTACATTATCAAACTAATTACTGTTTCTCTGATTCAATGTGTGTCAAGCCACATTCTCATGCAACTACCCTGGCAGATTTTTCCCACAAGGAGGGAATAATCAAAACGGCTTTGTGCAGCCATATTTGTCTTTTGAAATTAATAAATGAATCAGTCCTAAGATACTGGCCATCTTTTCATGGGCAACACAATCAAATTTCTTTACCCATGAAACATGGTGATTTTATTAAGGCATGGCTACCCCTTGAGGCATATCTGCACCATAACTCTTTCCTAATCAGAAAACATAGCTTATCTCCCTACCATTGACAACAGTGTAATTTTCAAGTCGGTTCCACATTCCCTGAAACAGAAGATTTAATGGCTTATAGTGAAAAATACATTTTATAATGTGACCCAGAATATACACTGAATGTTTCATGAAATGATATCTACTCTTATTACCTTAATTACCTAAAACTAGAAGTGTAGGCAAACAGCCACTGTCTCGGGATTTACAGATGAAACGGAGTGCACATCCCTGTTTACTCTCTATTTCCTTCCCTCCTGTTTATTTTATTGCCCAATCTGAACTGCATTGGTCCGTGCCTTAGACACATTCTCCTTCTTTGCCTATGAGCCCTGGCCAGCCTTCAGCTCTCAGCACCAAGGTGAGTTCACCTATTGCTTATGTCTATGGCAACAGTTAATCTTGCATGGATTTTTCAGGACAATTTTAATGCCTTTTCCACGATCCCTGGCTTTGGTTTAGAACATATGTTCTTTGGCCCAAGTCCTCCTGTTTGCTATGACCCCTTAAATATTGACCTCAGCTTCACACAGAGGACTTGTAGTGAATGAGGACCTTTTTCTCTATATTAAATGTCTTCACACACTCATTTATTGTGCCAGGCACTGTTCTCTAGGCCACCAACTCCGACTTGCCCACGCTTTATCAATTCCAGAACACCTCCATCTCCCAAACAGAATGGTCTCTGTTCGTTCTTACAGGGAGTAAGCCCTTTTGCTTAGTTCTTACAGTGTGTGGGGGAGCTACTTTATGAATGACTGATGAATGTTTTCCTGGCAGTCACAGACTTTCTTCTTGGTGTTCTTTTTTCATCCTAATGATTGCTTTCTTGTAGACACAGAGAAAATAATTTCTGGAGTCAGAAAACTATAGACTCAAATCCTCATTCTGCCACTTACTGGCCCTTGTGAAATTGAACATTATCTCCTCACTTGTAACCTCATAAGAGTTTTGCAAAGATTAAATAAAATAAATAAAATCTTATACTACTTAAATGCTTACTGAAGCATCTAACAAAAAATAGGTGGTGACTAAATGTTAATCCATTCCACTCACTTTAATGTATAAAGAAAGAGAAGATGTCATGTGGTAGCATGGTAATGTTATTACGTCTTAAACACAAACCGTGCTAAAATCTTCATGTACCTTATCTGATCTAATCTTGGAACAACTCAGTGGGGTTTCTTATCATTTTACAGATGAAGAAAGTTGAAGCTTAAGGAGATTCCGGAACATAGCCAAGGTCGCAAAATTAGTAAGGTGCAGAGCTGGATATGAACCCCCTAATTAGAGAAGTGTTCAAACTCCTGACTCCATTTATGGTATAAAGTCCATTGCGGGGGTGGGTGTGTGATGTCAGATTTGTCTACAGGTTAGATTCAGATTGCTCATTATATATACTTGAATAATTACATTCCTTGTCTCTCCCCAAGATGGGGACTGTAGGCTTCTTCCCATTACTGTCCTCCTTCATTAGGTAATGTTTTCCATTGGACCATTTGGGAAAATCTTTGGCATGATGTAGTTGGAGGATGCAGCTAAAGCTCATGATAAAAAACATTTATGAATCACTTGACCGTTTTTTTCACTCGCATTTTGCATAGTTCTGCAGTTCTGCAGTTGTCAGTATTAAAGGTTCTGAATAACTGACTTAGCCCAAGGCCAAGCAACTGGGGGCTCAGTGTGGGCATTTATTCCAAAGGCCATTGGGTTATTACATGCCTAACTGTGCTACATCTGTTTGTTTTGGATAATAGCGAGTGCTTTTCCAGCTGTTCATTTTTCTATCTTCCTTCTTTGTTTCCCTACGGCTTGAGCTTTTGAGTTTTTAGTATTCATGATCTTTTTCAAGCTGCTAGACCAAACCTAGAATTATCATTCTAGCATTTCCGAGGACTTAGCTGTGTCCATTTTCAGACTTATGTTAAATCCTCAAAGAACAGCCTGGTATAGAGTACCCTTAAGGGGGTAAAAAAATAAATTAAAAAACACATATATATTTAACACCTGGAAAAACATAGTTTTAATTATCTCCATTCAACACATGCATCTATATATTTTCTTCTTTTTACTGAATTTTTTTAAATATGTAAAACATGTACATGATTCCAAAGCCGAAGCTGTATAACAAGGTAGATCCAGAGAAGTCTTGCTTTCTATCCTGTCTTCTCCACCTGTTCTTTCCCTCCCAACAGAGGGAGCATGCAGCTTCATGAATTCTTATAAACTGAAAATAACTGGGTACTCACCAGCCACATGCAGAAACAGAAAGTTTCTAGCACCCCAGAAATTGTCCTTTGCCCTTCCCACTGCTATGCTACTCTTTTGTCCAGAGACAAGTGCTCTCCTGAGTTCAGACACTAAAGTTTTGCCAGATGTAGGACTGTATATAAGTGGAATAATACAGTATATATTCTCTTTTTAATGATTTTTTAAAATGTTAATTTATTTGAGAGAGAGAGAGAGAGGACACATGAGAAGCGGAGGGGCAGAGAGAAATGGGGAGAGAGAGAATCCCAAACAAGCGCCACGCTTGATCCCACAAACCTCAAGATCATGACCTGAGCTGAAATCAAGAGTTGGACACTTAACCAACTGAGCCACCCAGACACCCCATACAGTATGGATTCTTTTGTGTTATGCTTCTTTCATTCAATAGTGTATTTATGAGATGCATCTGTGTTATTGTGTGAAATAGAAGTGTCCACTCTTTTTCATTGCTGCTAATGTATTTTAATGTGTTGCGTATACAGCATACCGTAATTTATCCATTTTGCTGTTGACAGAGATAAGGGTTTCTAGTTTAGGGCTTTAACCAATAGTGCTTCTTAGAATAGTCTTGTATGTGTCTTTTAATATACATATGTATTTCTGGTGGGTATATTCCCAGGAGTAGAATTGCTGGGTCATATGGTATGTGTGTGTTCAGGCTTTAGTAGATATTGCCAAAGAGTTTCTATAAGTGGATGTTCCAATTTACACTTCTTCCAGCAGTGTATAAAAGTTCCATTTGTTCCTCATCTTTGCCAACACTTGACAATTTCTGTCTTAGTAATATTATCCTTTCTGGTAAGTATCTCACTGTGCTTTTATTTTGCTTTCCTTGATGACTAATCATTTGTACTAGTTTCTGTCTTATTCTTCCATTATTTATTTTTGCAAAAAAAATGTAAAATACATATATATACATATACTGCTTTATCACACAAATGGTAACACTATATATTGTTTTGTGTTTTGCTCATTACTTTTTCACTTAAATTATATATTTTGGAGATCTCTTAGAATATTCAGTAGCCAGGATACAAGACACTACCAATTTTTTTAAAGTGAAGAATCTTTGAAAGTAAAATTTTTGATTATCTACAATACTACAAACTCATATTCATTTTAATATTCCTCAAATACATGTATATATTTAAATGAGTTAATGTAATATATATTCTTATATATTCAGATAAAATATGATTTTTAATGATAGCATATAAATCAAGAATCTTTTAGTTGGGAGTTTAAAAGGAAGAAAAGGGCATTTATTGATTCATATAACTGGGAAATCCAAAGGCAATCTTGCTAGCTTCAGGTACAGTGAGATCCAGGGACCCAAACATTGGTAATAAGAATCATCCTCTCTCTTCATGTCTATCTCTTCTTTCCCTAGTGTTGGCTTTTTCTTTGGCAGGCTTACAGCTTATTTCTCACTGCTTGTACAGCTTGCAATCTTACAAAGCACGAGGATTTCTCTTGTCAAACACTCTCATCTGTCCCTCCAGCCCCTCCAAAAGGACTCTGGCTCTGAATGAGTCTTGAACACTTGAAAACTTCTCCTATGTTAGACACAGGTATGTGTATGTTGGGGAGGGGGGGTGTCCTTTGATTGACAGTACTGTCAGAGATAAACAGAAAAAAGGAAGCTAAGTGCCCAAAGGAACGGTTGTGGAGCAGCCCCCAAAAGAACAGACATCATCTGTAGTTATAAATTCTGTTGTCTTGAATATACTGTAGTTAATTAGGTCCTTTCTGGTCTCATCTTCATATTTAGGCTGTTTCTAGGTCTTGCTGGTATATATTATGTTATGGTAAATATTCTACACTTTTATTCCTTAGGATATATCTCTGTAAGTGGGGTTAACTGAGTGAAAGTCTATAGATATTTGACACATATGGTCAAATCATTACAAGGTGTGTGTAGTAACATACATTCTCAATAGCAGCTCATGAAACTGATGTTGTACCACACCGCAGGTAATATTATACATTTTAATTTGATAGGGATTATCATATTGCTTTATGCTGAATTTTCACAAAACAATAAATATTTGTTCTCTCTAGAGCAGGTATTCAATATATGGCTCTTCTCTTGATTAACGTTTCATATTTTTCTGTCCTCTCTTAAAAAAATGTCTATTTGCTATTTTTCCATTAAAAAGTTATAAAGGGAGAATGTATCTGTTAAGTGAAAAAATGTCAAGTCCTTAAGTTTTCCTCTTTAGACTTAGGATTTTTGAGATGACCTGAGCAATCGTCTAGGCATAGTTTGTCACCAAAGGTGGTTTGGGAGTTGAGCAACTAATCAACATTTCCCACCCATTACAGCTTCTGCAAGTAAACATGGAATCTAATGACAGTGTACTTGCTATGGAGACTGGTAAGGCAAATTCCCTATCCTTCTTCCAACCAGATTGTTACCCATAAACTCCTTTTATATAGAAATTCCAGAGCTATTGCTAACTTTGTCCATCACCATGGTTCCCAGAGTATAGATGCTGAACCAACAGCCTCAGAACTACCTAAGAGCTTGTTAGCAATGTAAATTCTCAGACTCCACCTCAGACCTACTATATCGGTAACTTGGCATAGAATCTAGCAATCTGGCCATGCCCACACGCACATATGTGTGTGTGTGTGTGTGTGTGTGTGTGTTTTAATTCTAGTAAAATATACATAATGTTGACTTTACCATCTCAACCATTTTTAAGTGTACAGTTCAGTAGTGTTAAGTGTATTCACACCATTGTGTAACCAGCACTACCATCTATTTCCAGAGCTCTTTTCATCTTGTAAAACAGAAACTGTAAACCCATTAAACAACAACTCTCAATTTTACTTCTCCCCAGCCCCTGGCAGCCACCATTCTACTTTCTGTTTTTGTGAATTTGGCTGTTCCACGTACCTCATATAAGTGGAATCCTACAGTACTTGTCTTTTTGTGACTGGCTTAGCATAATGTCCTCAAGATTCATCCATGTGTCAGAATTTCCTTGCTTTTTAAGACTGAATAATATTCCATTGTATGTATATGTCACATTTTGTTTATCCATTCATCCATAAATGGACACTTGGACTGCTTCCACCTGGCTACGTGTGTTTTGACAAATCCTCCAGGTGATTCTCATGCACACTTAAGTTTCAGAACCCCCTGGTTAATGGAATATAAAATACAGCAATTAATGTTACCTTGAATCATCTAGAATTCTTTTGTAGAACGTTCTAAGCTATATTTGATACAGCAAGTTAATCTGTATGAAGCATGTGACTCAGGGCAAAGAAGTATCATACCTTGCTGCTTTGTAATACTCTCACAAGGCTGCAGTATGAAATGTCATGGTGCCAAATGATGAGTGTTTAGTAATATTTGAAATAAAAACTGTGTTGCATTAAGCAAGAATATGTATGATGATAAAGTGTTATAAATTAGGCTAATCTGATCTTTGAATGATGGAACCTGGACAGGGATGGGAACTTACCAAACTAAAAAGGTAAGGTGAATAAAAGAAAAAAATAGTGATGTTAAAGAGCACATGTCATAAATAACATAAAGGTGAATAGAAGCATTCTATTTTATGTTCCCTATAACAGAACATCTGCAGTTATGTACACTACCACAACAAGGATGGCCAAATATCATGAAACAGAGTATTAATGGATAGCCCAAGGTAGTCAGTCAGCTGAGGGCCCTATGGTCATGTGCAGCATTGCATAGTGGGCTAAATATGTTTTGGGATGGGGAGATTCAACTTTCCCACAAGAGTCACCAACAGGAGAATCCTGCTGAAGGCAGAGTGTAGTACTAGACAGGCTGATGATCTGATCTGATATAGAATATTAGTATTTACTCAAGAAATGAACATATGTATTTGATTCTAATATGTCCTATTTGAAAGAGAAAAATGATCCAAATGGTGGTATACTTCATGTCTGGCCCAGAGTTGGTATTCAGATACAGATGATCTGAATGAAAGAATGAATGAATAAAATAATTAATTTCACAGCTATTTATTGAGTACCTATAATGTGCAGGCAGATGGGAGGCCCTAGTGGTAAATAAGTTAAATAAGTTAGAAGACTCTTTTATGAGTGAACAAATAAATGAATAATATCCTCTATTTGTGTTGTATCTCTGGTTATCCCCACTAAATTAACTACATGACCTTGGGCCAATTATTAAAATCCCTGGGTCTCAGTTTATTCATCTTTAAAATTGGGTGCATGGGGGTGCCCTGAGATGCCAAGATGGATGATCTTTAAGGCTACTTATATGTAGTTTTTGAGTTCTGTTTCTTATGCTCTATTTGGGGGACAGGGGAGGGTGCTCTCATTATTAATTCATTCAGCAATGTGTATTGAGTGTATGTAAGGCACAGTGCTATAATTCTTCCATTACTTATTAAAGCCACTTTCCTTTTTCGTCATAAAATAGCACTGCTAAATGTCAGGGAGGAAAGTTTTCATAAACCGATCACTATAAAACTCATACCAAATGGTGAGCACTCTTTGGATCCTGGCACAGCCTTGATCAGGAATTAGGTTCTCTCCTACCTTCTAAGATTTTCTAAGTCCAAGAAGTGATCCTTAGAACATGAGTGATTAGTGCTACACCATCCTGATGCCCTCACAAAACATTCTTTGGCAAAAGTTCTGCAAAGGTCTGGGCCTTTCCACTGATCAGCAATATTGTGCAAAAGGTTAAATCGTTTCAGAGGCATTTCATTATTTGAAAGCGTGGGTCTTTATAAATACATTCATCCCCAAGTGATAGAGAAATGGGACTGACAGATGTCAGTGAAAATGAAGCGACATTTTTCTTTTTACCTAGGGATTTCATGGTATCTGTTTTTCAATTTCCAATTAAGTATTAAATGCTTGTATAATTTAAGTGTTTCATTTAATTAAGCTTGAAAATGTATTTAAACTTTAGATCAGCCTAGATAACTTGAAAATAGAAACAAGTGGGGCAATTCTACTGGCTCAGGCTTGATCTACAACGCATTCCATTTTAAGTGAGTTAGGCACTAATAAGTACAGTTCTAGAGGTTTCCGGGCAAATCATCTCTAAATTCTTGAGTCTGTCCAGGCTATATTTATATAAGTGAAGTTATCACATGCTTCTCATCATTTTAAAATTAGCCCATTTCTTGGGCCTGAAATGGGTGAGAAATAAGTCTTTCTTAAAATCACAAACTGGCACCAAGTCAGTAGTATGACATACCTAAACAACATTTTTATTATCACAGAAGAATGCCTTGACATCCACAATAAATATATTCCTGAAAAGTGTGTCTCCATACCTAGTTTGAAGATCTTGCTATTCCCCGTTTTATGGGTTATTGCTCTACCACTTGAAATACAATTGAATCTAGCAGTTTTTATTTGGCACAAATGTATAAAATAGCTTACTTATTGCTTGCTATACTGAGTGATGACTACAAACTAGACTTAGAGAAAAATGAAGTGTGGTTTACACACACATCTACACTGACGATCTTCCTCAGAGATACTGGGGCAAGATTTGACAATAACAGATAGATTTGTAAAGTATGAGAATTCCTTTTTAATAAACATGAGTTGCAAACAACATCTTTCCTTATGGGACTAGTAAACTTATACTCCAAATCATATAATTATGATGGTAATAGTAATTAAGACATTTAGCAATGTGTTCTTGCCTCCCACAGAAGCCAAGCAGGCTACTTCTTTCTGCTTTTCTTCCCTTTCTGAGAGGTAGGCTCTGAGAGCCTTCACAGACCCAATAGCAGGAGGTAAGAACTTACCCAAATCCTCTGTTCTCTCTTCTCCATCCCTGCCAGCTCAATGCAAGCTTTGATGAATATCTTTCTTTTTTAATTTTTATTTAAATTTCAGTTAGTTAACATACAGTGTAATATTAGTTTCAGATGTACAATTTAGTGATTCATCACTAATACATAACACCTTGTGTTCACTGTGTTCGTTGTTCATTGTGACAAGTTCATTATAACACTTATAATCACTCCTTGATTCCCCCTATTGACCTCCACTCTGGTAACCCTCAGTTTGTTGTCTATATTGAGAGTCTGTTTATTGGTTTCCCTCTCTTTCCACACCGCCATGTTCATTGTTTTGTTTCTTAAATTCCACATGTGAGTGAAATCATATGGTATTTGTCTTTTTCTGATTGACTTATTTTACTTAGTATAATACTCTCTAGCTCTATTCACATCATTGCAAATGACAAGATTTCATTCTTTTTTTTTTATGGCTGTGTAATATTTCAGTGTGTGTGTGTGTGTGTGTGTGTGTGTGTGTGTACATACATATATACCACATCTTTTTTTTCAGATAACACTTAAATTTTAATTAAAAACATAAACCTTTCAACATACTTACTGCTATATTCCTTAACACTGCTTGTGCCTTAGTCCCCAGTGGTCTTCATGACTCAAGATTTGTCTAAGTCCACACTTCACGGACTAGAAGATCTGACACCAGCTCTCCAGAAATGCAGATTTCCACCATGTCACAGCCCTGCATGAATTCCAAGTGGTTCCCATCATGCTCAGGACACAGTTAAAATTTCTTCATATGTCATAAAAGGCCGATTGTCATCTGGCCCTTCCTGTCCATCCAGCCTCATTTCCTACCCCTTGTTCACCTGTCCTCTCCTATGGTATTCACTGAATCACAGTTCTCAAGTTCACTCATGTTATTCTTTCTGCTTGGGGTATACTTTTCTAGCTTTTTCACTTGACATATGCAAATGAATCCTTCACTTCTGATGGGAAGCTTCACTGATCTCCAAGCTGAGTCAGGTGCCTTCTCACTCTGCTCGCACAGTGCCCTGTGCAGGACATTATTATAACACTTACCACACCTATTTATGCAACTATTCTTCTGTCTCTTCCATTAAACAAGGAGCCTTATCTTTTCTGTAACCATAGTCATTAAGCCTTTCCCCTTATGTATTATGTTTCTAGAAATGACAGCAGTGCCTCATGTGTGTTTTTTTTCAATAAAGACAGGTTGCAAGAATTCATTCACTCATTCATTCATATTTTGGTTCATTTTACTTTAAAAAGAGCTCTGTTGAGGCGCCTGGGTGGCTTAGTTGGTTAAGCGTCTGACTTTCGCTTAGGTCATGATCTCGCGGTTCGTGGGTTCGAGCCCTGCCTCGGGCTCTGTGCTGACTGCCAGCTCAGAGCCTGGAGGCTGTTTCAGAGTCTGTGTCTCCCTCTCTCTCTGACCCTCCCCTGCTCACGCTGTCTCTCTCTCTCTCTCTCTCTCTCCTAGAAATAAATAAAAAACATAAAAAAAAAATTTTTTTTTTAAAGAGCTCTGTTACCAGAGGACTTGTTATGCTAGCAAGATTGTATCTAGAGTATCTGTTTCAAAATAATTCTGTGCTTGATTGATGCTGCTTGTAGGATTTCATATTAGCATTAATATCCCATATCATCAGTTGGGCCACAATACTTTAAACAGCCTGGCAGCTTATGCCAAAATATAATGATGAGAACAGATTATAGAACCTGAAGCAAATATTTCAGAAAGATCCAATGTATATTTAGACACTTATAAAGCATTTCTCAAGGTCTGTCTTTTCATAGACTCTCCCACATAATAGGAGCTGTTTGAACAGGATTTACATCTTCACTGTGCTATTTAACGGTTAAAGCAAATGCTTCTTACCTGCATTGTTTAAAATATAGTCTTGTTTTCCAAAAAACTTGTGCCTGTAATGTGTTCACATGAACCCTTTCTTCATTGTTAGCTGGCAAGCAAAATGAGAGAGCCATCGAACCCAGGGCTGCAAACACCAGCTTCGACTTTGAAGGGTGTGTGCTTAGAAAATAGATTTTCCTAGTGTGCAAATTAGCTGTGCCCAAGGCTTATCTTTCTCTTTTTAAAGATTTCCCTTTGGCCACACAGAACTCCACACTACAGTAGCTCTTATACTAGAATAATAGTTCTCAGACAGAGCAGTTTTACTCCTCAGGGTACATATGGCAATGTTTGAAAACATTTTGGTTGCTGTAATGGGCGGGGGGAGGTGACTAATAATAGCATTTGGTTTATAGAGGCCAGAGATGCTGCTAAACCTTCGACAGTGCCCAGAATATCTCCCTGCACACAAAGTTATCCAGCCTACAGTGTCCACAGCACTAAGACAGAGAAGCCTTGTGCTGGGATGAAGCAAGGAAAGGTGCAACTAGAAGCTGAAAGTGAGAGCTGGTGATGCCTATGGTTAGTTTTTTCTTCATGGCATGCTGCTTCTTCCAAAGTGTGCTTTCTACAGGAAGTTCACAGCCTGGTTGTTTGCTCCTTGAAGGCCAGCAGGAGAGTCTCTCTAGCTCTAACCTGCTAAAGACTGAGCACTATGTAACATAAGCATGGGAATGATATTCATCACCTTTGCTGTATTCTATTCATTAGAAGTAAGTCACAGGTGAAGGGTATTATACAAAGATGTGACACCCAGAGGCGGGACTCATGAGGACCATCCTGGAATCTGTCAGCACAACATACTGTTGTAGGTGTGGTGTTTTGTGCTGTGTCAACCTGGTTAAGCTACATGAGGTTGGAAGGCAGAAGTTATGGAATGGCCAGTTCTCTTTGCTGGTCATCATAGATCGGTGATGAATAGACACACAGGTGCTCAGCCAGTTCCAGCTCGTCCATGCCCAGCTCCTCTTCCCAACTGCTGACAAACAGTTGCCGCAGGCCCACCCCCAAACCTTTCAGAAGCCAGAGTCACACAAAGGCAATGGCTTCCTGTCACCCTCCCCACAACTCCCCTTCATGGCCTGGAGTCTGGGTTTCTTAGACTGACTGGTTAGTAACCCCAGTGCAAGATCTTCATTTCCTAGCTCATCATAACTGTGTGAAGTCAATTCTAGAAGTCCCTACTTCCATAATACTCAGGGAACTGTTCTCCCCTCACCAACAATGACTGGCTCCACATTATAATCAGAAGAATTAGATATTGTTCCACATTATAATCAGAAGTAAGCACATCCTGTGTGTCTTTTACTGTGCTAGGTGCTATGGCCAGTAAAATATATAATATACTCCCACTAGAATGTAACCTGTTTTTTTTCAAGTTTATTTATTTATTTCGAAAGAGAGAGAGAGAGAGCACAGGGGAGGGGCAGAGAGAGAGGGAGTGACAGAATCCCAAGCAGGTTCTACACTGTCAGTGCAGAGTCCAACGCAGGGCTTGAATTCACGAACAGTGGGATCATGACCTGAGCCAAAATCAAGACTTGGACACTTAACCGACTGAGCTACCCAGGTGTCCCTAACCTGTTTTGTTTACTGAAAAAAATCCCAGGGTTGAGAATGGTTGGGGCGCCTGGGTGGCTTAGTCGGTTAAGTGTCCGACTTTTGCTTGGGTCATGATCTTGCGGGTCGTGGGTTCGAGCCCTGCGTCGGGCTCTGTGCTGGCTGCCAGCTCGGAGCCTGGAGCCTATTTCAGTCTGTGACTCCCTCTCTCTTTGACCCTCCCCTGTTCACGCTGTCTGTCTCTCTCTCTCCTAGAAATAAATAAAACATTTAAAAAAAAAAAAAAAGAAAGGAGAATGGTACCTAGCATATAGTAGATAGTCATAAATATTATCTTCATGAATGATGAATGATACTTCTATAATTTGGGTAATATACATATGTACATGTGTAAAAGTATGTATACATAGTTGTATATATACGCATACATACATGCATGTGTGTGTGTGTGTATCAAATGTCCCTTTTATTGCTTTAGTATTTAAATACCTTTGGTGTCTATCTTGCTCCCAACTATTTTCTTATTCAGAACATCTTTTGGGACGAGCAGTGTGGACTATTATCTAAGTAGTGCACCAAATTTTTTAAAAAGTTTTATTTAAATTCCAGTTAGTTAATACACAGTGTAATATTAGTTTCAGGTGTGCAATATAGTGATTCCACACTTCCATACTTCCAGTGCTTATCACAAGTGCACTCCTTAATCCCCATCACCTATTTAATCCATCCCCCCACTCACTTCCCCTCTGATAACTATCAGCTTGTTGTCTGTAGTTAGAAGTCTGTTTCCATGTTTGCCTCTCTTTTCCCCCATGATTGTTTTGTTTCTTAAATTCCACACCTGAGTGATATCATATGATATTTGTCTTTCTCTCACTTATTTTACTTGGCATAATACTCTCTAGTTCCATCCAGCTCATTGCAAATGGAAAGATTTCATTCTTTTTTATGGCTGAATAATATTCCATTATACATATATACCACATCTTTTTTTAAAAAATGCTTTATTTTTGAGACACAGAGAGAGAGGAGGGGGGTAGGGGCAGAAAAGGAGAGAGAGAGAATTCTAAGCAGGCTTAGCACTGTTAACACAGAGCCCAACAGCAGGCTTGAGCTTAGAAACTGTGAGATCATAACCTGAGCCGAGATCAAGAGTCGGATACTCAAACAACTGAGCCACCTGGGCACCCCTATACCACATCTTCTTTATTCATTCATCAGTTGGTGGACACTTGGGCTCTTTCCATAATTTGGCTATTGTAGATAATGCTGTTATAAACATCGGGGTCCATGTATCCCTTTGTATTAATATTTTTGTATTCTTTGGGTAACTACCTAGTAGTAAAATTGCTGAATTATAAGGTAATTCTAATTTTTGAGGAACTTCTTTACTGCTTTATAGAGTGGCTGCATCAGTTTGTATTCCCGCCAACAGTGAAGAGCCTTTCTTCACATCCTTGCCAAAACCTGTTGTTTCTTGTGTTGTTAATTTTAGCCATTCTGACAGGTGTGAGGCGGTATCTCATTGTAGTTTTAATTTGCATTTCCCTGACGATGAGTGATGTTGAACAGCTTTTCATGTGTTGTTGGCCATTTGGATGTCTTTGGAGAAATGTTCATGTCTTCTCCTCATTTTTAAATTATTTTTGAGGGGGTGTTGAGTTTGGTAAGCTCTTTATATATTTTGGACACTAGCCCTTTATCAGATATGTCATTTGCAAATATCTTCTCCCATTATGAAGGCTGTCTTTTAGCTCTGTTGACTGTTTCCTTCACTTTACAGAAGCTTTTTATCTTGATGAAGTCCCAATAGTTATTTTTGCCTTTGTTTCCCTTGCCTCTGGAGACATGTCTTGTAAGAGGTTCTGCAGCTGATGTCAAAGAGGTTACTGCCTATGTTATTCTCTAGGATTTTAATGGTTTCCTGTCTCACATTTAAGTCTTTTATCCTTTTTGAATTTATTTTTGTGTATGGTGAAAGAAAGTGGCCCAGTTTCATTCTTTTGCATGCTGCTGTCCAGTTTTCCCAACACCATTCATTGAAGAGACTTTTTTCCCGTTGGATGTTCTTTCCTATTTTGTCGAAGATTAATTGACCACATAGTTATGTGTTCATTTCTGGCTTTTGTCTTCTGTTCTACTGATCTATGTGTCTATTTTTGTGCCACGCTCTGGTTTCTAATGCCCAATGAAAGGTCTCCAAAGTTCCTACTGCCATTTGCCTAGGAAGATTATCTCTACCCATCTATCTATTCACCTCCTTAGCAAAGTGCTTTCTTAGTCAAGATTATTTTCAGGGCACTCAGTGTATATATTTTTCACATCTCCTCCAAAGCCTCCATCAAACAGAGAACTAGTCTGCCCATCTTTTGCTATCAGTTTGCATCCCTTCCCATGTCAGATGCTCAGTGCCTGTATCTTTAGTGGGTAAAAACTATAATTAGACTTATTCTATACTTTAAAAACTATTTTCATTATACTTTACAGTTTTAAAGGATAGCACATGAATTTTTCAAAAATAAGTTGATTGATTATAAATTTAAAGTCAAGCATATTTCCTGTTTATATTCAGTGTTATCTCAGTCATTTATAAACATTTTCTAGAACTGGTAAACAAGTAAGGGACATAAGGAGCCTTGGAGACATTCTCCAGGAACTATAAATCACAATATACTACTTAGGTAATACTCTACCTTGCTTTCCTCATAGGAGGTTCTGAGTTGGAAAATAGTCAGGGGCCAAGTTAGGCACCAAAGGTATTTAAATGCTAAAATGAGCGAAAAGGAGGGGATATAACATTTGGGCTATAAATAAATATATAAAGTTAGTAGAAAATGTAGATAAAAATTAGGAAAGAAGGTTAATGAGTATACTTACAGATTTTGACCATAAGCATCATACGTAATGGGAAATCGTTAGCATATAACCTTGAGAGAGACAAAATTTTTTGTGAACATTGCTTTCTTCGAAAGTGTGCACCTATCTGAGGGCAGAAATGATCATTTTTCTTTAATTTTTTTGTCATTTAAATTGAATAAGTGACAATCTTGGAACATTATTATATTAGAAGAGAGCTTAATGTTCATGGGTCCCATCCTTTTATTTTGCAGCTGAAGTAACTGGGGCCCAGAGAAATTATGTACTTGCTCAGGTCATGCGAATATATAGGGTAGAATCTAGAAGCTGAAGAACACTTATTATCTCTAGACATTCTCATTGAGTCAAAATACCTGAGGTGGCCCATTCCATATTTGATCAATTCATTAATTCATAGCCTGTAAAAATTTTTGGAGCCCAATTATTAGAACAAAAGGATCTTATCTACTAAGAAAAACAGGTCTGTTCTGGCGGTTCTGTCCCTCTCATTGAGTAATGTATTTACTTTCAGTGGGATTGATTGATTGATTGATTGATTGATTTATAAAGTTTATTCATTTATTATTTCGGGGGGGGGAAGAGAGTGCATCTGTGCTCAATGGGGGAGGGACAGAGAGAGAGGGAGACACAGAATCTGAAGCAGACTCCAGGCTTTAAGCTGTCAGCACAGAGCCTGTTGCAGGGCTGGAACTCATGAACTATGAAATCAGGACCTGAGCCGAAGTTGGCCACTTAACCCACTGAGCCACCTAGGTGCCCCATCAGTGGGTTTTATTTTAACTTTTTATGGGGGTACACATTTTTGGACACTAAAAGATCATATAACATTTTATAACAACTCTACAACATCACTGACTCCTCCTTATATATACCTTGCCTTTCTTCTTGAAAGAAAACAGGAAAACCATCTCATTTACAATAGCATCAAAAAATACTTAGAAATAAAATTAACACAAGAAGTACAGAACTTAAATGCTGAAAACTGCAAAATATTATTGAAATAAATTGAAGAAGAGCCAAGTGAAATGACATTCCATGTTCTTAGAGCAAAAGGCTTAATAATAATTTTGTTAAGATGGCAGTATTTATAAACTGATCTATACTTTTATGTCATTCCTCCCACAATTCAAGAAGACTTTTGGCAGAAATGAAAACTGATCCTAAGATTCACATGAAAATGCAAAGCACCCAGAATATCCAAAACAAACCTGAAAAAAGAGAACAAAATTTAAAAAACCACGCTCCCTGATTTTAAAACTTACTACAAAGCTATATAATCAAGATATTGTGATCCTGTCATAAGAATAGAGATACAGACCAATGGAAAACAATTGAGAGTACTGACATAATCCCTCACATTTATAGTCAACTTGTTTGCAACAAGGGTACCAAGACAATTCAATAGTGAAAAATAGTCTTTTCAACAAACGGTACTGGGAAAACTGGATATCCACATGTAAAAGAATGAAGTTGTGTCCCTTCCTTACACTGTACACAAAAATTAACTCAAAATGGATCAGAGACCTAAATGTAAGACTATACAAATATAAAATGCTGAGAAAATATAGGAGTAAAACTTTGTAACCTTGAGTCAAGCAAAATCTTCTTAAATATGACACAAAAAGCACAAGTGACAAAAGAAAGAATAAATTGGTGTCCGTCACAATTCAAATCTTTCATACTTCCAAGATGCCATCAAGAAAATCAAAAGAATGGAAGAAAATATTTGCAAATAATGTAACTGATAAGGGACTTCTTTTCAGAATAAAGAACTCTTACCTCTCAATAATGCAAAACAAACAAAACCCTTCTTAATTGAATAGGCAATGAATCTGAACATATATTTCTCCCAAAAGATGTGCAAATGGCTGATAAATAAAAGATGTGCAACATTGTTAGCCTCTTTTTAAGAGGAAAAAACTAATCAAAACCATGAGACACTACTGTATACTTTTATTAGGATGGCTATTTTTTTTTAATGTTTTATTTATTTCTAGGAGAGAGATAGAGAGACAGTGTGAGCAGGGGAGGGTCAGAGAGAGAGAGAGATACAGACTCTGAAACAGGCTCCAGGCTCTGAGCTGGCAGTCAGCACAGAGCCCGACGCGGGGCTCGAACCCACGAACCGCGAGATCATGACCTAAGCGAAAGTCGGACTTTCCCGACCTAAGCGAAAGTCGGCTTAACCGACTAAGCCAACCAGGCGCACCTAGGATGGTTATTTTTAAAAGCCAACCCATACCAAATGGGTTGGTGAGGAGGTGGAAAAACTGGAACCTCAGGCATAGTTGGTGGGAATATAACCCTCATACAGTGCTGGTAGTTGGTAGTTGGTGTAGCCATTTTGGAAAAGACAGAAAGTTGCTTAAAAGATTAAGTATAAAGTTACCATATTACCCAGCAATTTCTTTTCTTTTTTTTTTTTTTTAATTTTTTTTGAATGTTCTATCTATTTCTGAGAGAGAGGCAGCGTGAGCAGGAGAGGGTCAGAGAGAGAGGGAGATATAGAATGTTAAGCAGGCTCTAGGCTCTGAGCTGGCTGTCAGCACAGAGCCTGACACGGGGCTCGAACCTACGAACTGTGAGGTCATGACCGGAGCCAAAGGTGGACACTTAACTGACTGAGCCATCCAGGTGCCCCTTACCCAGCAATTTCACTCCTAGGTATATATCCAAGAGATTTGAAAATCATACAGCCATACAAAATAAGTACATTAGCATTCAGAGCAACATTGTTCACAATAGCCAAAAAGTGGAACCACCAAATGTCTGTAAACTGATGAATGGACAAATATAATGTAGCATTTCCATGCAGTGGAATATTATTCAGCTATAGAAATAATGAAGTTCGGATACATGCTACTGCATGGATGGACCTTGAAATAATGTGCTGAATGAAAGCGCCCAGGCAAAAAAACCACATAGTGGATGATTCCATTTATATGAAATGTCCAAATGGACAAATCTATAGGGACAGAAAGTCAATTAATTGTTGCCTAGGGCTGGGGGATTGGAGCTTAATGAGGAGTGGCCACTAATCTATACAGAGTTGCTATGTAGGGTGATGAAAATGTTCTAAAATTGACTGTGGTAGTGGTTATACAACTCTACAAAGATACTGAAGACCTTAAAATACATGCTTTATTTTTATTTTTTATTAAATGTTTTTTAATGTTTATTATTGATTTTTTTTTTAGAGCAAGAGAGAGAGTGCACAAGTAGAGGAGGAGAGGAGAGAGAGGGAGACACAGAATCTGAAGCAGTCTCCAGGCTCTGTCAGCACAGAGCCTGATGTGGGGCTCGACCCCATAAACTGTGAGATCATGACCTAAGCCGAAGTAGGATGCTTTATACTTTTAAAAAAGTATAAATTTAATACTTAAAAAAAATAAATCGTATGGCTTGTGAATTATATCTTGATAAAGCTGTTACTTTATCTGTATATGGTATACATATACATATATATGCTTATATATACTTTAATTATACAAACTATACATATTTTTATATTAAAAACTGATATACAGTACAGTAAAAAGTGTTCCCAAAACAGTTGTTATGTGATTCTTGGATAGTCATATGAATATAAAGACCATAAGCACAGTTTCATGAGTGGGCTCACAGCTTTCTATGGGAGCCTTAGGTGAAGCTACATCCAACGAACACTGTGGCTGCTGTATCCCAGCAGGTCTAGCAATTGGGCTAAACGTGAATCAGACTCAACATTTACCTGGAAGTATTTTACTTTCCTTTTTTCCTCCTTCATCTGTATAATACTGAAATACTGTACAGATAGCAAGGTTTCCCTTGCTATCCCAAAGTTCACTTTTACTTTACTTTTACAAAATAACTACATTAGTACCTTTTGTTTTCCCGCTAATTGAAAGAAATCCCAAGAAGATTTTCACTTTTACAAAATGGTGATTGTTTCTTCATTTTAACCATTTTGTCTTATGAAAGTTTTTATAGGAACGCTCCACTTTTGGATGGTGGGGGAAACTTGTATATAAAGTGGCTAAGCTCATCATAAACTTTTAAAAAAATGCAAACAACTAAAAAACAATGCTGAAGTCTATGATTCTCAGCAGGTAAGCATGGGTAAAATTTTTGAAAAAGGAGGAATTTGTTCTTTTATTCTGGCTAGTTTTCTTCACAGCAGAGGAAAACCTTTTGGTCACTTGTGACCTTAAACATTGAGTCATGAATAGATGAAAATTATTTAGTGCTTACCCATTGTTTAGATCTAGATGGAAGAAGAGATATATCACACTTGAACCCTGATCATTTCTAGTATTACATCTGCAATAATACTGTTTCATTCACTGTTACAGAAGTATGTCCTGAGTGCTCTGCTAGAGTTAAAGATCCACTAGAGCCCAGTCCCTGCTCTCAGGGAATGTCCAACTCAGTGAGGAAGACAGATATTATAGAAGTCACTGTGAAGAGAAATCGTTAGATTTCTGGGATTTATGGGAACCACCAACCTGTGGAAACAAAGGCATCTTACGTGACGAGGTAACTTTTACATTGAAAACTGGATGTTGAGTAGTCAGGTGAAGGTAGGAAGGGAGTATGGGGGAGGTAAAGGTAAGATATTGTTGCCTGAAGAGAAGTGTTGCAGGCTGGGAAGAACATGTGAGATTATTCTACTGGGGGAAAGTCTGAAAGCAGACCTTTATATGTCTAGTTGTGAGGGCTGAGGAGAAAGGGTATAAGATAAGGCCAATGAATTTGTCAGGCAAGGCTTTAAAGACTGGTTGAGAGGTTCAGACTTTATTGTAGGACAAATGGAAAACCATTGAAAAGTTTTAAGCAGTGGAGCTGTGATCAGATTTTTAAAGAGATCCCTGTGGCTGTTGTGTGAAAAATGTCTCAAATCTGCATATCATGACAAAATTTCTTTAATTCAATTACACATCTTCACTCCAAAATTTTCTTAATTTCCAAAACTCAGAGGAAGCTTAAGATCTCTGTGAGGAATGACAAGTAAAACGCTATGTTCAAATGATCCTATTTAATCACCAGGTTATTCAGGGACAAAGCATAGAAAGTTTGTTTTCAGCAGCATTTTTCCTCATTCCAGACATTTGAATTTTGAAGTCCAATAAAAACACGAACAAAGACACTTTTTAATTTCTAGGACAAATGGCACAAAAGCATATGAATGGGGTATCAAAGAAATTATTTGAACCCAATGAGTAGGGTGGGCAGTGGATAGCAGTTTGTAGGTGTTGGTATGCTGAAAATCCAAGCCCTTCTCTGTTAGCTTTGAGATAAACTGAGCAGGACTTAATGCCTAAGTCTTAGTGGATGTGTGACAACACCCCAGAAAATCACCAACTCTAGACAAACGCAAAATTAGAGTAGTGTTAGAAAAAAAGAGATAATTTCTCTGAGTGGCTTAAAGACATTATTCCTGAATTCCAGTCTTCTAATTAATTCAACAGATACTTAACTGAAAAGTCTATTTTTTGTAAAGAATGGTACTAAGTGCTAAGGAATGTAGGCAATGATGATAAATGACAGTTGTCTATAGATATTTCATCAGCTCCACATAAGTCACTTTTAAAAGTATTTATTTATTTATTTTGAGAGAGACAGAGACAGCTTGAGTGGGGAAGGGCAGAGAGAGGGAGAGAGAATCTCAAGCAGGCTTGACTCTACCACCACAGAACCTGACCTGAGCCCAAATCAAGCATCAGATACCACCCAGTCCTCCAAGTCCCTTTTTAAAAAAGTTTATTTATTTTGAGAGAAAGAGAAAGAGGGAGAGTGTGGGAGTGGGAGAGGGGCAGAGTGAGAGAGGGACAGAGGATCTGAAGCAGACTCTGTGCCGACAGCAGGGAGCCAGCTGCAGGGCTCAAATTCAGGAACCACGAGATCGTGACCGAACTGAAGTCAGATGCTTAACCAACTGAGCCACCCAAGCACCTCCCACATAAGACAATTATTATTACAGAGAATTATTTGGAGGACTTAATAGAACATATTTAATCTTATTCTCCTAAAAACAAAAAAACAAAACAATATTCTTCATAAGTTATTTATAGGACAATTAGTGTATAACTCCAGTAAGCCATGCTCTCAGAAATGAAATTTAGGTCATACAGTATAAAAGATATATTCACGGAACAATAGGACAAAATATTTGAAATCACAAGCATCCCTGGAAATTTGAGGAAATGGTCGTTTATCCGAATCACTGCATTATTAGCATTACAAAAGACTCTTGTGATTTGCTAAAGACAGAGGTGACTCTGAGGCACATCACTTTGATCTACACAGCACATGTCTGATCATCCATCACTCACCTCCTGCATTTAAGAAAGCAAGTGGCACATGCTATATGTGGAAACTGATTTTCACTTTCTATTACAATTTATATTATTTAAAAAAATTTTTTTAGTAATCTTTGTACCCAACAGTGGAGCCTGAACTCACAACCCTGAGATCAAGAGTCTCTACCAATTGACCGGGCCAGGTGCCTCTATGATTTATATTATTCCCATTCTTCCGTAGTCTCTTTGGAAGGGTTGGTTAATATTTGTGTTTGCTGCCAATCAAATTTTGCTCCTTCTCTTACCCTTTCCTCATGTCTGAACTACAGTAGAGAACAAGAATAGAAGTTTCAACACAAAAATAATCACAGAATATATGACCTTTAATCAACACTGTAATCATATGCTTCTTTTTAAAATAAGATTTATAACTGAAAAATGCCAATAAAATCCAGTCATTTGTATTTTTTCCTTTTATAAATAAAATTTGAGAAATTAGTTGAAATAGAAGGTGATTAAGATTTGATACAATTTATTAAATTTCTTTAAAGTAAATGACTAAATCTGGGGCACTGGGATGGCTCAGTAGGTTAAGCTTCCAGCTTCAGCTCAGGTCCTGATTTCACAGTTTGTGGGTTCAAGCTCTATGTCGGGCTCTCTGCTGCGAGCACAGAACCCACTTCAGATCCTCTGTCCCTCTCTCTCTCTGCCCCTCCCCTGCTTGCTCTTTCTCTTTCTCTCAAAAATAAACATAAAATTTTTTTAAGTAAATGACTTAAATCATAACATTTACTCAAGATATTCATTTAATTCAAAGCATCTGTTTTGATTAAACCTTATTTCAATTATATTGGTCCTCAATATCTTCCTGACTTACAGACTTTTTTTTCTTTAAATGGGCATTTTATTTTTAAAAAGTTTCTAATGTTTATTTTTGAGAAGGGGGAGACAGAGTGCAAGTGGGGGAGGGGCAGAGAGAGAGGGAGACAGAATTCAAAGCAGGCTCCAGGCTCTGAGCTGTCAGCACAGCCAATTGAGCCACCCAAGTGCCCCTAAATGGGCATTTTAAAAGAAACTCCAGATTTAACAGATTAGGGTGCTGAGGCTAATTTCTTTTTGCTAGAAGGTTAGACTTTCATATTTAGAAAGCCCATTTCTTGTTTTTAATAGCAAGCATTTAACAGGTATTATTAGGTGCCAGATATGGCTTTACATTCTGAAATACAAAGTTAGAAAGTCACGGTTTTTGTTTTAAGAAGCTTTTACTTTTTGAGAAGTAGCATGTTAAAAACAAAAAGAAAAAGAAAGAGCCAGTACAGGTGTGGAAAGTGCTAACAGATAATGAAAGCAGAGTAAAAACTCTGAAGACAGTATCTTGAGGAGGTAACATTGAGCCGGTATCCTTACTAGAAAAAAAGGAATTTGTGAGGTGAAGGAGGAAAGGGGAAACATTTCAGGTAGAAGAAACAGCATGTGCAAGAGTTCATGAAAAGGCCTGGTATCTTGGAGAATGTTGGCTTGAGCACAGGGTTCAGAGGGAATGCAAATGGGCTCACAGTAAATAGTACAAGACAGTAAGTGAAAAGTCAACAACACCCCACTGAATTCTTCCAGACATTTGCTATGCATATTCAAATGATCTTCCTTCCTTCTTTCCTCTCTCCCTCCCTCCTTTCTTCCTTTCCTTTCTACCTTCCTACCATTTGTCTGCATCTATTTATCTACCTATCAACTGATGTACCTTCTACCTACCTATCTACCTAACTACTCACCATCTACCTCCTATCTATCTATCTATCATCTTCTATTCACCTATCTTTTTCTTCAAGTAGTATTTCACTATACATAGCTACTCTGCAACCTACCTTTTCTTAGTACATCTTGAATACAATAGAAATCAGCAGATGAAGACCTATTTCATTATTTTTAGCACCACATCCCTGATGTGACTGTATCAAAATTTATTTAATAATTCTTCTGTTGATGAGCAATTCTTTTGCAAGTGATGCTGCTCAAACACTTCTATGCATCTATTTGTATAGATGTAAGGAAATACATCTATAAGGTAAACTGATGGTTATAGAGCACGGCAAAGATTTGACTGATACTGCCAAATGTCTTTTAAGTTATAGGAGAATGCTTGTTTCCCAATACTTCACCAATACTCACACAGTATTGTGTTGATCACAGTAGTACTTATTTTTATGAAATTTCTTATATAAGCAATTATGGTTTGGGAGAAAAAACTTAGAGAATGAAAATAGAAAATTAGAAAAAATATCACCCTAAATTTCATTGCCCAAAAATATCTTTTATTAACATTTGGTCTGTAGCCTTTATGCTCTTCACTGTGTCCTGATTGGACCATAACTGAAATCTAGACACAGCTGATGGGTGAAACAGAGATTTCCCTCTACTCCAAATTTCTGGTATTTAGCTCTATTGAGGTAAGGAGGTTGGGGAGACCGCTATGGAAAAAATTCAAAGGGTTTCTGCAATGGCATTCAGATAAATCCTATGTGGTAGACAAAAAAAAGAAAAAAGAAAGAAAGAAAGAGAAAGGTCATCTAAAACAAGCCAAATCAAAATCAAAATAGTGACTGAAGTTTCCCTGAGAGAGAGCCACTTGATGGCAGAAAGGAATGGAAAGGAATGTCTAGACTCCACAGCAGATTTTAAATATTAGAGGCCACTTCTCTTGGGGATATAATGGTAGCTGTTAGTTGAAACTTTTCTGACCCGACTACTGTGTGGTGGGAAGGTTTCCCAGGGACAGAGTAGTTATGTGTGCAAACAAAGAAAGCAGTCTTACTAAACTCTGGTATCTTTGCCCAGGCCACCCAACACATAACAAAGAGGGGAGAACTTTTCTTTCTTATTTCACAATAGACTGTCCAGCAAAAGAGATATTATAATGTTGAATGCATCATACCTTCGTGTATTCAACAGGGATGTGTGACCCAGAGCAGATGGTGACATTTACAGCTATTTAAAAAATATTTTTTAATGTTTATTTATTATTGAGAGACAGAGCATGAGCATAGGAGGGGCAGAGAGAGAGGGAGACGCAGAATCTGAAGCAGACTCCAGGCTCTGAGCTGTCAGCACAGAGCCCGATGTGGGACTCAAACTCACAAACCACAAGATCATGACCTGAGCCAAAGTCAGACACTTAACCAACTCACCCACCCAGGCACCTTAACATTTACAGATCTTTAGCACCATTACCAGCAACCATGGGGGAGCCTCAACATGGCAGAGGCTACTAATGGTGGCAAAAGCAAGTGATAAACTGTACCCATTTATAAGCCATGTAGCCCTATTCAATATATTTGAAAAATCCTTAGGTGTTAGTAGGAGAGGAGGTTCTGCTTTTCAGAATCTTTGACTGTGTGGATACATGGGTGCTTAGTGCTAATGAAAATATTTTAGTGATTTCTCATTGCCATGGAATAAAATCCCAATTACCTGATGGTTTTCAAGAATTTTTAGTATCAGGGCCCTTTTTATTATAATTCTCAAATGCTTGCTTGCTGTTCTGTGAGTGAGCCTCCTGGCCTTTGTGTCAATAGACCTCTCTTTTTGCAACACAGCTATTACACTCCACCTGCCTAACTCTTCTCATTCTTTGTGACTCAGTTTACATATTTTCTGCTATAGACTTTTCTGATCACCCAAGGCGAGGCTCATTGTCTTTCCCCTATATTGTAGCACTTTGTTCATATTCCCGTTATATAACACTTAAGTTTTATTGTACTATACATCATCATTGTCTAGCTCCATTTCAATGCTAGAAGATTCTTGAAAGCAGTATCCACATCATATTGATTGTTGTATCCCCCTTGTCTGATATAGTGCCCATCACATAGTGCAAACTCAATATATATCTGTTGAATAGGTAATGAATGAATTGGTCTCCTTATTAAAGAGGATGGAGAATAACAAAAGATCATGAGCCTAATGGTGGGCCTCTTCAATTTAAATATCTATAGATATCTGAGAGGCTATATCCAGTTGTGAACATTGAAAGAATCTGAGGGGAAAGTAAGACTGAAGATACAAATTTAGAATCATTAAACTCCATTACTTTTCTTTTTCCACTTTCCTATTTGTTATTTTCTAAAATTCAGTGACATTTTTCTGACTTTAAAGATAGAAAATTTTGGAAATGCAGAAAAGTATATACAGAAAAAATTACCAGCAATATCATTCTTCCTCCTTCCCTAGTTGTTAACATATGTGGATATTTCCTTCTGGTTTTATCCCCTCCACCCACCCCCTCCCCCCAACACAACTGGATTATGTACTTATGTATTACTCCTTTTTAAATTCATCATTATATCATAAGCAATTTTCCTTGCTTCTAAATATTCTTCAAGTATGTGACTTTTAGTAGCCTTAACGTGGTTTATGGCATTGGTAATTATTTTAATCATCCTTATTATTGGGTACTCAAGGCTGTTTCATTCTTTCACATTAAGTATGATATATATCTCTGGGTTTTCCATAGATGTCCTTTGTCAGGCTCTTCTTTTCTACTTCTAATTTGCAGAGAGTTTTTATCAGAAATGAGTATTGGATTTTGTCCATATGTTTGTTCCACATCTTTTAAGATAATTAAAAAAATTAAGTTTGTTAATATGGTGAATTACACTTATCTTTTTTCAATGTTCAGCCAACCTAGCATACCTGGGATAAGCCCCATTGGGTCATGACCTATTATCTCTTTCTTAAATATTGTTGAATTTAATTGGTTAACTTTTGCTTCTATGTTTATGAGGGATATTGGCCTATAGTCTCCTTTTCTTGTAGTGTATTTTGGTATTAATGTAATGTTTTCTGGAAGAGTTTCTGTAGAATTAGTTTTATTTCTTCCTTAAATGTTTGGTAGATTTCACTAGGAAACTCATCTGGGCCTAAAGTTTTCTTTGTGGGAATGGGTTTTTTTGTTTTTTGTTTTTTCTGTTTTTTAGTTTTTTAAAATATATATTTATTTTTGAAAGACAGAGACAGAATGTGAGCTAGGGAAGGGCAGAGAGAAAAGGAGACACAGAATCTGAAGCAGGCTCCAGGCTCCAAGCTGTCAGCACAGAGCCGTCGGGCCAGAACCCACAGAGCCGAAGTCAGATGCTTAACTCACTGAGTCTACCAGGCATCCCATGTGGGAATGTTTTTATTTATTTATTTTATTTATTTTATACCTTTTATTATTTATTTATTTATTTATTTAACAAATAGTCTATTGTCAAATTAGTTTCCACATAACACTCAGTGCTCATCCCCACAAGTGTCCTCCTCCATGTCCATCCCCCCTCCCCCAACATCCATCAGTCCCCAGTTTTTGTCAGCATTCAAGAGTCTCTCATGGTTTGCCTCTCTCCCTTTCCCCCACCATTTCCACCCTTCTTCTCCCCCTTGGTCCTCTGTTAAGTTCCTCCTAATCCTCCTATACGTGCACACATATGATATTTGTCCTTCTCTGCCTGACTTACTTCGCTCAGCATAACGCCCTCAAGGTCCATCCATGTGGCTACACATGACCAGATTTCATTGTTTCTCATTGCCATGTAGTATTCCATGGTATAGATAAACCACATCTTCTTGATCTATTCATCTGTTGATGGACACTTAGGCTCTTTCCAGGTTTTAGCTATTGTGGAGAGTGCTGCTATGAACATTGGGGTACATGTGCTCCTATGCATCAACATTTCTGTATCCCTTGGGTAAATTCCTAGCAGTGCTATTGCTGGGTCATAGGGGAGTTCTATTGTTAGTTTCCTTAGGAACCTCCACACTGTTTTCCAGAGGGGCTATACCAGTTTACATGTGGGAATGTTTTTAAACTACAATTTCAGTTTCTTTTCACAGAGCAATTCAGTCCATCTATTTCTTCCTGAGTAAGCTTTGATAGTTTGTATCTATCAAAGAATTTGTCTATTTAAACTAAATTATTGAATTTGTTGGTATAAAATTGTTCATTATATTCTATTATTCTTTTAGTATTTGTAGAATTTGTAGAGTAATGTCGCCTTTCTCATTCTGGATATGAGTAATTTGTAACTTCTATATTTTTTTCTGATCACCCTGACTAGGGATTAATCTCAAATAATTAGCTTTTCATTTTATTGGTTTTTTGCTATTGGTTTTCCACTTTTTATTTCATTAATTTCTGATTTAATCTTTGTTATTTCCTTCCTTTTACTTACTTTGGGTTAAATTTTCACTTTTTCTTGTTGCTTAAGATTGAAGCTAAGGTCATTGACTTGAGATGTTTCTTCTTTTCTAGAGACAGGTACAAACTGTCCCCTAAACGCTGCTATCAATTGTCTACTACTAATTTAATGGCGTCTCACAAGTTCTGGAATGTTGTATTTTCATTTTCATTCAGGTGAAAATACATTCATGGTATCCTTTTTATTTCTTATTTGGACCTATGGCTTCTTTAGACATTAGTTATGTAGTTTCCATGTACCTTATTTGGAGATTTTCCAGGGATGTATTGTTATTGTCTAATCTATTTCCCTTGTGGCCAGAGAATGAAGTATGACTTGAACCCTTCTGAAATTCTTAGGATTTGTTTTATGGCCTAGAAAATGGTCTAATTTGGTAAAGACTTCATGCACATTAGAGAAGAATTTGTATTTGCTCTTGTTACATGAAGTATTTTCTAAACGTCAGTGAAGTCAAGTTGATCGATAGTCTTGTTCAAATCTTCCATATACTTACTGGTTTTCTTTAACTTATCACAGGCTACCTTCAAGTGATATCATTCCCCTTCAGATAGAGGGTGAGAAGCAATATTATTGTTTTACTTCTTCCCTTCCAACTTTTGTGTTATTATTGTCATACATTTTACTTGTACAGATGCGGTAAAGTCATGCTGCATTGTTATCATTTTGGTTTAAACAGCCTATATCTTTTAAAGACACTTAAATATTGAAAGCAGTTCTTTCATAGTTCCCATTTTGGATCTCCTCATTCTATTGTATTTCAATTTGATATCACTTTCTGTCTGAGGACTTCATAACTTTTCTTGTAGTTAATTAATTAATTGCTGCTGCCACTGATTAATTCTTTTTGGTTTTGTGTCTTTTGCATGTCTAGAACAACCTTTCATTTGCTCTCATTTTTGGAAGATATTTTCCCTGGGTATAGAGTTCTAGGTTAATAATATTTTTCTTACAGTGTTTTGAAGGTGTCCTACTCCCTTCCACTAGGATTTTTTCCTAGTGACCTATCTGCTGTCATACTAAATTTTCTTCTTCTGCATGCGACATATCTTCTCTCTCTGGCTGATATTAAAGATTTTTTTCTTTATCACTGGTTTTGGACGACTTTATTATGATATACCTCCTCGTAGCTTTATTTATATTTCTTGTGTTGGGGGTTAGTTGGTGTTCTTAGATCTGTGGGTTTATAGTTTTCATCAAATTTGAAAATATTTTAATGATCGTTCCAACAAATATTTTCCTGTCTCTTCCTCCTCCTTAGGGAACTCCAGTCTTAGGTATATTTGGCCCCTTGAAGTCGTCCCTTAGTTTTCTGAGGCTCTGTTTATTTTTCTGATTCTTTTTTCTCTCAGGATATTTGAGATAGTTTCTATTGCTGTATCTTCAAATTCACTAATATTTTTCTTCTGCAATGTCTAGTTTGCTATTAATTCTCATCCAGTGTATTTTTATTCCTACCTGCTGGAGTTCTCATCTTCATGTTTGATGTGGGCCTTTTTAAAAAATGTCTTCTATGGCTCTAACTTTTTAAATATAAGCATATTTATATAATAACTGCTGTTTTGTCTTTAGTTGTTAACACCAGTGTGATTAATTTATTTCCTTGTTATGTCTTATTTTCTTCTTAAGTTTATTTTCTTTTATTTTTTGACAAAGACAGGAAGTGCAAGTGGGGAAGGGGCAGAGAGAGAGCAGGAGAGAGGGAATCCCATGCAGGCTCCATGCTGTCAGTGCAGAGCCCTATGCAGGGCTCAACCCCATTAACTGTGAGATCATGACCTGAGCCAAAATCAAGAATTTGATTGATATAAACACTTAACTGACTGAGCCACCCAAGCCCTCCTTATTTTCTTTCTTTTTAATGTGCCTGTTTGATTTTTCATTGGATTGTAGTCATTGTGACTCTTACCTCACTGGGTGCTGAATAGTTTTTTTTTTCCACATTGAGGTATGTTCTGGATGCAGATAAATTCTTTGGAAAACAGCGTGATCCTTTTGGGTCTATGCTCAAAGACTTGTTAGGTGGGACCAGTGTTCATTCAAGGATCAGTCCCCTGCTAGTGAGGTAAGATTCATTTGAGTATTCCACCATGTCCTGTGAATCATGAGATTTTTCAGTCTGGCTGGTGAGGCAGGCCCTGTGTGAGTGCCAGGCAGTGTCTACTTCAATCCTACTGGGGGTTCTTTCCCGGGCCTCTGGTGTTTTCCTCACATGCATGTGCTGATCAGCTAAGGATTGAACAGGGACCTCCCTCTGCAGATTCCTGGGGTTCTATGTGCAGTTTTTTCCTTCTCAATCTTCTCCTGCAAATTCTAGATGTCTTGGTCTCCCTGGACTGTCTGCTCCCATCTTTTCAACACAGGGAGCCTCCTGGGCTCTACCTGAGTTCCCTTTCCTGTGCCGCAGCCTGGAAACTGTTTCAAGGCAGAAGCTCGGCAATCCAGGTGGCTCACTTCATTTTTTTCCTCATGTCTCAGTAATCATGACTGATGTCCAGTGTCTTACAAATGACTATTTCCTATAGTTTGTTTAGTTTTCAGTTGTCTTTGTGTGAGGACAAATGTGGTCATTGTTAATCCATTTGGTTGGAGGCAGAAGTCAAGCCCACATTGAAATTTTCCCTTATTCAAATCTTAGTCAGGTTGAAACCCCCCTGTCCTAATATTTGTTAATGACTCTAGTTTCTCCTATGAATTGTCTATTATTGTTGCTCATTTTAATTAGAAATTTAACATTTTTCCTTATCAGCTTCTTAGAGCACACTATGTATTGTTTTTTGGCCCACATTATTCAGTCTAGACAGTGAGACAACAACTTGCCATTAGAAATTTATTTTGCTGTGAAAGCCTCACAAGAAGTGTTATATAAATCTGCGTTTGGTTCTTATTCTTTTCTTGGCCCTAATTCACTTGAAAGGTGCAATCCAGTCTCATTGGTAAGAATGGCTCACTACAGCAGCAGTAATTCTCCAGAGAGAAAAAACCACCCTGTCTACCTGACCCTACTCAGAAGGTACACTGGTTTCTCCACAGGGGCTCAAGGAAATGTATAGCTTGAATCCCCTGAGGGGACTCTGATAAATCTGATTAAGGTGGTTGCCTCCTCTCTGTTAAGATACACTGATATAAACACGAATTATAAGAGTAGTGTTTCCTTATTAGAACCTAGGAAGGTAGAAGTACCTAAGCTATTTGCAGTATCTCTAAAAGCCTAATGCATCTTTAGTGTTTTTAAATGTCTAAAGGCATTTATAGATGAAAAAGCTGACAGGTAAATGTGAACATCAATTCTTTGCTTTTACCTGGAATTATACCAACCAGTGTAATAACACTGGCTACCTCATGCTCATCAGAGACACAGATGGGTAGGTATATATGCATTATATAGCTGAAGAGTAGAAAGTAAGGAATGGACTCATTTTATTTAACAAGAACCATTTGTTTGATATTATTTAATGGATATTACCTTTCAAAACATGAAATCCTGAAAGAAAATTTAAGTAAATGTGTTCTTGTTGGTGACAAAGCTGGAAACTACTGTACAGGTCACATCCTAGGATTTCTTAAGCACAGAATTGCATGGGGAGTGACATTTTCCAAGAATACAACCTTTGAGAAGCAAACCAAATTAGATGGAAGATCAAGGACAACCCTTTTCTTGTAAAGACTGGGAAGTGGTTGTTTTCGGTTATTTCTTCGATTCTCTTTTTCTTGCTTGCGAAGTCATGTCACACACAACCCGAATTTCATTCCTTTCCCAGACACTGGGTTCCAAATCTCCTTGCCAGAAAAAATCTCCACAGCATCGCATTGCTGTGCTTTTCAAAAGCATCTCACAAGCAGAGTGAAGCTTCTCACATTTCTAAAATATCTCAGTTGCATAAAGTGGTCAAGCTCTTTTACTTCTGGGGAACAAATGTTTTGTATTAAATTTTTTTGTGTGTGGTAAGATTCGTAATGTAAAATTGACCATTGTAACCATTTTAAAGTATACAATTCAGTGTCAGTAAGTACATTCACAGTGTTGTGCAACCATCACCACGATCTAATTCCAGAATATTTTTATCATACCAAATGGAAACCCTATGCTACATTTTTTTTTTACAAATATTTTATTGTCAAATTAGTTTCCACATAACACTCAGTGCTCATCCCCACAAGTGCCCTCCTCCATGCCCATCCCCCCCACCCTGCACATCCATCAGTCCTCAGTTTTTGTCAGCATTCAAGAGTCTCTCATGGTTTGCCTCTCTCCCTTTCCCCCACCATTTCCGCCCTTCTTCTCCCCCTTGGTCCTCTGTTAAGTTCCTCCTAATCCTCCTATACGTGCACACATAGGATATTTGTCCTTCTCTGCCTGACTTATTTCGCTCAGCATAACACCCTCAAGGTCCATCCATGTTGCTACACATGGCCAGATTTCATTGTTTCTCATTGCCATGTAGTATTCCATGGTATAGATAAACCACATCTTCTCGATCCATTCATCTGTTGATGGACACTTCGGCTCTTTCCATGTTTTAGCTATTGTGGAGAGTGCTGCTATGAACGTTGGGGTACATGTGCTCCTATGCATCAGCATTTCTGTATCCCTTGGGTAAATTCCTAGCAGTGCTATTGCTGGGTCATAGGGGAGTTCTATTGTTAGTTTCCTTAGGAACCTCCACACTGTTTTCCAGAGGGGCTGTACCAGTTTACATTCCCACCAACAGTGTAGGAGGGTGCCCGTTTCTCCACATCCTCGCCAGTATCTAGAGTTCTCTGATTGGCTCATTTTAGCCACTCTGACTGGCGTGAGGTGGTATCTCAGTGTGGTTTTGATTTGTATTTCCCTGATGAGGAGGATGCTGAGCATCGTTTCATGTGTCTATTGGCCATCTGGATGTCCTCTTTGGAGAAGTGTCTGTTCATATCTTCTGCCCATTTCTTCACTGGGTTGTTTGTTTTTCGGGCGTGTAGTTTGGTGAGTTCCTTATAGATTCTTGATATTAACCCTTTATCTGATATGTCATTTGCAACTATCTTTTCCCATTCCGTTGGTTGCCTATTAATTTTCTGGGTTGTTTCCTTGGCTGTGCAGAAGCTTTTAATCTTGATGAGGTCCCAACAGTTTATTTTTGCTCTTGATTCCCTTGCTTTTGGGGATGTGTCAAGTAAGAAGTTGCTGCGGTGGAGGTCAAGGAGGTTGTTTCCTGCTTTCTCCTCTAGGGTGTTGATAGTTTCCTGTCTCACGTTCAGGTCCTTTATCCATTTTGAGTTTATTTTTGTGCATGGTGTGAGAAAATGATCTAGTTTCATTCTTCTGCATGTTGCTGTCCAGTTCTCCCAACACCATCTGTTAAAAAGGCTGTCTTTTTTCCATTGGATATTCTTTCCTGCTTTGTCAAAGATCAGTTGGCTGTATACTTTTGGGTCCACTTCTGAGTTCTCAATTCTGTTCCAGTGGTCTATGTGTCTGTTTTTGTGCCAATACCATACTGTCTTGATGATGACAGCTTTGTAGTAGAGGCTAAAGTCTGGGATGGTGATCCCTCCGCTTTGGTTTTATTTTTCAGGATTACTTTGGCTATTCGGGGTTTTTTGTGGTTCCATACAAATTTTTGGATAGTTTGTTCTAGTTTTGAGAAGTATGCTGGTGCAATTTTGATGGGAATTGCACTGAATGTGTAGAGTGCCTTAGGTAGTAATGACATCTTAACTATATTTATTCTTCCTATCCATGAGCATGGAATGTTTTTCCATTTCTTTGTGTCTTCTTCAATTTCCTTCATAAGTTTTCTATAGTTTTCATCATACAGATCTCTTGTATCCTTGGTTAGGTTTATTCTGAGGTATTTTATGGTTTTTTGTGCAATTGTGAATGGGATCAGTTTCTTGATTTCTCTTTCTGTTGCTTCATTGTTGGTGTATAAAAATCCCTATGCTACATTTTTGAAGTTGAAAGATGCATAAGTGGTCTTCAGAGAGGTTTCTAGAGAATCTTTGTAATTCTTCCCCCTTAAGGAGGAAGGAGGCTTCGTTCCTTCCTTCCTTCTTCCTTCCTTCCTTCTTCCTTCCTTCCTTCTTCCTTCCTTCCTTCTTCCTTCCTTCCTTCTCCCTTCCTTCCTTTCTTCCTTCCTTCCTTCCTTTCTCTTTCTTTTTTTGCAATTTTCAGCCACAATGTTCAGAGACATCTCATCTAAAAACATACCTTGTCTTTCTCAAAATTTGAAATCAATCAGATAAAATAATTCTAATGAAAATAACTGGTTACAATTTAATGTATTAAAACATTAACATAAACACCAAGTTGAATGCAATCTCATAATACTTCATACACACTTACACTCTATTTTCTTTTCTATTGACAGAACGCCATTTTGAATACTTGTATAGCCTCTTCAAAATCAAATAGCTGAGTGGTGCCGTTGGAAGGCCTGTCTGTAAAGCACTCCTGGTCACGTTTTCCCTCTCAGGGAATGGAAGTGCTCACTAGACCAAGACAGAAACCTGAGTGATGGCCTCCACCTAGTTAGCCTTACTCATCTGGCACGGATATTTACTGAATGTTTTACTATGTACCAGGCATCAGCCAATGCTCATCAACACAGTGGAGACCCAGACGCATAAGAGCTTTTCCTTTCTCCCAATTCTCTCTCCTCATTTACAGCTGATTTCCAAGTTACTCTGAGTACTCAAGACTCAAACCCATGCTTTCTTTCTATATCTTCAGTTCTAGACACACCTCTTAACTGTCTTCTTGCCATCATTCATTTATTTAATATACAGTTCTTCCTCAACTTATGATGGGGTTATATTCTGATAAATCCATCTTAAATTGGAATTATCATAAGTCAAATTTACATTTAATACAGCTAATGTACCAAGCATCATAGCTTAGCCTAGATTACCTTAAACTTGTCCAGAACATTTACATTAGGCTACAGTTGAATAAAGTTATCTAACACAGTCTATTTTATAACAAAGTATTGAACATCTCATGTAGCTTATTTAATATTGTACTGAAAGGGAAAAACAGCATGGTTATATGAGAATAAAATGACTATAACTGTGTCCATTGCCTATCCTTGCAATCATGTAGCTAACTGGGAGCTCTGGCTCACTGCTGCTGCCCATAATTACAAGAGAGTAGTCTACCACTTGCTCCCAAAAGATCAAAATTTAGAATTTGAAGTCTGTTGTCTACTGAATGCATGTTGCTTTTGCACCATTGTGAAGTCAAAAAATCCTAAGTCAAACCATCATAATTTGGGGACTTCCCCCCCCCCCGAATTTATTTATTTATTTTGAGAAAGAGTACACTTGAGCAGGGGAGAGGGAAGGCAGTGAGAGAGGGAGAGAGAGAGAATCCCAAGCAGGTTCTGTACTGTCAGCATGCAGCCTGACACAGGGCTCAATCACATGAAATGTGAGGTCATCACCTGTGATAGTCGGGGACTTTCTGTATAATGATTGAGTATACACTGAGCCAGAATTGTACTAGGTCATGGGGAACCATAAGTAACAAGAGAATTGGGAAGGAGAAGTTCAGTCTAATAGGAAAGACTGGCATTCAATAAGCATCTTCAATAAAGTAAAAAGAGAAGAGAGGTACAAGGTGTAATGAAGGTGTCCAGTGTGTGGTGAGGGGCTTAACTTATTCAAAAAGATAAAGCACCGCATCCCTGAGAACGTGAAGGTTAGGCTGAAATGTCAACGAAAGGCATAAATTAGCCAGACAGATGGGTCCCAAGTTCTAGGCAGAAAACACAGTCCCTTTGAAGTTTCAGAACAAGTGGGAACAAGAGCTTGGTACCTTGGAAGAACTGGAAGAAAACCCATGACAGGAACTGAAAGACCAAAGGAAGTAATGATGGGATGAAACTGGATGGGAAATTTGGACCTAATTGAGCAAGAACTTGTGAACCTATTAAGAATTTTGGCTTTTTTATTTTATTTTTTTAAATGTTTTATTTATTTATTTATTTATTTTTTGAGAGAGAAAGAGACAGACAGCGTGAGCAGGGGAGGGTCAGAGAGAGAGGGAGACACAATCAGAAGCAGGCTCCAGGCTCTGAGCTAGTTGTCAGCAGAGAGCCCGATGCGGGGCTCGAACCCGCGAACCACGAGATCATGACCTGAGCCAAAGTCGGACGTTCAACTGACTGAGCCACCCAGGTGCCCAAATTTTGGCTTTTTAAAATAAGGACAAAGGGATACCAAAACAATGTTTCAGTGCAGAGGGATCTGATTTGCATTTTTAGTTGGCTGGTGAGAATGGATTGAGATGTTTTGGGAGGACTGGTGCAGTGGTGCCAGAGAGAGATGGTGGTGACTTGAATGTGGTGAAGGGATGAGAAGATGGAGGAAAGGTTGAATTTCTTTCCATCCTAAGTCCATGTTCTGAATCATGGTTAGAGTGAATTTTCCAAGTTACCAGCATATCCTAGGGCTGCCCTGCTTAAAACTGTTCCATGATTCCTCATTAAGCTTCTTGAAATTTTAGGCTTTTCCTGGGCTACTTTCAGTTTGCCTCTCTAGAAGACTTTTTACTTTCTATTATCTACAGTAAGTGTATTGAATTGCCTTGCTGTTCACTGAATGTTCCTTATGTTCTCTTGTACCAGATTCTCTCTTTCTTGGAGTGCCTTGCACCCAACTCTGTGCTTAAGGTCTTGTCTTATTCATAACCTCCCTTCCTTGACTCTTCAAGACTGGGCAGGGGTCCTTCTTATATGTTTCCCTAGTGTCATGTTCTTACTCTACAGTAGCACTTTGTCTACATTCTTATCTCTTTTTCAATATAGTGTAAGCTCTCAAGGCCAAGGATTTGTCCACATTTGAATCATCAGCACAGAGCACAGGACTTGAATGTCATGTAAGAGCAATATGGAATGGATGTGTGAATAAGCGAATGAATGATAGCACTTTCAAAGACCTGTTGTAATAATTAAGCAGAGAATCTTAGAACATTTTAGTAAGATTGCTTTGCCAATTTTCAAGGACCCCCAAATTCAGGATCTACAGGAAAACATACTTAATTTACATCAGTTCTCAGGCAATTAAACTGCAAATATCTGTAACTCCAACATTGTTCTGTAGAGTGTTGATCTCCATCGTGATTTGGAATATTCAGCATAAATATTCAGATATCAGATCAAATGAGAAATTTTTTTTAAGGCTAGAAAAAATTTAAAGTTTTAAATAAGCATCACCTTAATTAAAGCAAAGACAGATTATTTAACTCTGTAGTGGTTGAGCATGTTCTACTGATGACAGATTCCAGGAACACTTCTGTTAATGGGAAGTTAAAACAAACTGGAGAGTCACATTTTATCACCTAAAAACAATTAGGTGGGGGGAATTGGGGCATAGAGATTTCAATTGACCTAGCTACAATTTTGGGAACATCCACAAGTGCCTTAAGATTCTTTTTTTTTTTTTTTAATATTTATTTATTTCTAAGAAGGAGCTGTCAGCACAGAGCTTGAGATCTGCAATCATGCAGAGATCTTGCAAATCATGAGATCGTGACTTGAGCCAAAGTCAGATGCTTAACTGACTGAGCCACCCAGGCACCCCTGCCTTCAGGTTCTTAATGATTTGAAACAATTTTGGTTTTTAGATTTCCTTCAAAATAACATCTTGATCCTTTTATGCAAAATGTTGGATATTGGATTAGTGTCATTTAGACAGACTTTGAGTAATATTCTATCAATACCCTAGAAGCTCCCCTCCTAATTCTAGAAGTTTCTATGGCATGGGTTATGCCTGGTGCCAGGATGTAGCAAAATGCAGATTAGGAGTCTTGAGCATTTTTTCACTCTTCTTTTTTCATATTTTTGACTCTTCTTTTATCGCAACCCAAATTTAACCCATCAGGAACTCTGTTGGCTGTAACTTCAAAGTATATCCAGAGAACTATATACTACTTCCCACAGCCTTTACCACTCTCATCTGGGTCCAAGGTATCACCATGTCTCATTTGGGTTATTGAGATTGCCTTCTGACTATTCTCTCTACTCCCATTATTACTACACATTCCCTCACACTCTATTCTCAGCACAGTGCCAAGAACAGCCTTTACAAATACAAGTCAGACCGTATTACTCTTCTGCCCCTAACCTCCAATCGCTGTCCATCTCACTTAGAGCAAAAGCTAGAGACCTAAAGATGGTGTGGGTAGCCAGCCTCCCAGGTGGCTGTCATTGATTCTCACATTCTGATTTTCATGCCTTTATAATGCCTTTGCATGCAGAATCAGTGTGTGACTAGCAAATTTAGGGCTTAAAAGTCATTGCAATTTTCTGTCTCAGTCTCTTGGAGTACTTGCTTTGAGGGAAACCAATGAATATGCAGAACCTTCCAGCAGCTTCCTCGGGAGAGCACATGAAGAGGAACTGAATGTTCTAAGCAAGAGTCAACAGCAACATGCTAGGTGTGTGCTAGCCATCCTAAAAGTGGATCTTCCAGCCCGCATCAAGTCTTTGAAAGACTGCAGTCTCTGCTGACATCTGACAGAACCTTAGGAGGAACTCCAAGCCACAGCTGCCCGGCTGAGCCACTCCCAAATTCCTATACATAGAAACTGATGGGGAAACATAAGTAGTTATTGTTGCTTTAAGGCAGCAAGTTTTGGGATGATTTGTTACACAGCAAAAGATAGCTGATACACTTTTCTCCTGGTGTGAACTTCTGTACCTTTCTAGCCTCACTTGCATCTTCTCTTTCCCTCTCTCACTCATTCACCACACAAGCATGCTCCACACTGGGATATTACTTTGCACTTACTTTCCTCATCTTGGACTGTGTTATTCCCTTAGTGTCCCCATAGCTTGTGACTCCATTTCCTTCAGGTTTCTGCTTAAATGGCCACTGCCTTGCATAGTTTTTCTTCTTCCTTTTGCTCACCTCAACTTTTTTCATTATACTTACTACCCCCTGACATACTACATATTTACTTATTTATGTGTATATTTTCTGTCTTCCAGAAGGTAAACTCCATGAGAAGAGGAAATGTTTACATTTTATTCTATATTGAAACCCCAGTACCTATATATTGCTTGTTACTTAGAGATACTTAGTGAATATTTGTTGGAAATATTGAATGCAGGCAAGAATAAAGGGATGAATGGGGGGAAATATTATCACTTCAGAAGAGCTATAGAAAATTCTTATGGGTAACAAGGATTTTTTGTTCTATCCCAATCCTACCCCTATGGCTTAGGTATACTGAGGCCACATGCGACTTTCTTTCAGTTATATATTTAAGCCAAGAAATACTGGGGGGTGCTCAGTCATTTAAGTGTCTGACTCTTGGTTTTGGCTCAGGTCATGATCTCACGGTTTGTGAAATCAAGCCCCACAGCAGGCTCCACACTCATAGCTCCAAGGCTGTTTGAGATTCTCTTTCCCCCTCTCTCTTTCTGTCCTTCCCTGCTCTCTCTCTCAAAATAAATAAATAAACTTAAAAAGAGAAACACTGGTGTATTACAATAATTGTAAAAATATTATAACATTTGTTATCCTCCAAGTGCTACTTGCAAAAAATGTTCTGTGGCTAAATAACATTTGAAAACACTATGAATCATATCCCCCTCTAAAGGATTCATAGTGTGCACTGGCATATAAAAGGTATCTAGAAGTCCTGCAACAAAGAAACTTATTTGCTACTTTGTTTCTCAGTATTTCCCAAATTTACTTGCCTAAAGAATGCTTTCTTCTTAATATAGAACTGGAGATCTAATTTATAGCCAATATTCTATTTCTTTTGACATGTCAGGTCCTATACCTATCACATCCTCTCAAAAACCCTATGAGGTGATTATTACTAGGATCATCCCCATTTTACAGATGAGTAAACTGAGGCACAGTAAACTGAGGTAAACTAAAATAAGATTAAATAAATTGCTCAAGTTAGACAGTTAAGTGGCAGGGACAGGATTCAGAGCCAGATGTCGGTGTGACCACTACAAACTGTGAATAATTTTGAGCTCCTTAACTATTGATACTACTTCAAAAGTTTATCCTTTCTATTAGCACCAAGAGCAATCATTAACCATGCCCTTCATCTTCAGAAAACAAATCTCAGTATGCTTTTCTCTATAAGGAATTTGTGTCACTCACCTATTCAACCTATTCTCAAATACTTTGATTACCGATAAGAACTTAACTTACTATGTGTCTAAATTTATCTATTGTTTAACAGAAGAATGTCTTTAGCTAAGGAAGTCTCCTCCAGTGGTAAAAATTCACACAATACCAGAATATGGAAGCCTATGTGGGCTTTGGGCCCAGGGTTCAGGCAGTGTGGTGGTTCTCCAGGTGAGGTCTCCAGAACAGCCATGTGAGCATTACTGGGGAACTCCAGAGAAATGCAGTTTCTCAGCCCTACCCTGGGCTATACAACTGAGGAACTGTGTGGTATAATAAGCCTTCCAGGTGACTCTGGACGTTTTAGGTGCTTCTTTTGTGCACCTGTGTACAATTCAGCCCTGTTAAAATGAGAAGAGGGAGTCAGCATTCTCTTTTCGTGTGTGTGTTTGTGCCTCAATATCCTAATTCATGAATTTAATGGGACTTTTATTGAATCTTTAAAATATAGTTAGTCATACTTCCAGTCTACTTTCCTTAAGTGATTTTCTCAGGTGGCAAAATAAAAATGAAACACTTTGAAATTTCCTTGGCTTTTACACAGAATCTATTTAGGGTAACAGATAAAGGGCCTTCTTTAGAATCCAAAAGAGATGTATTGAATTCACAGTTCAGCGTTATTACAGCTAATAAGGTAGTTATGTTTCCTCTGTCTGGCAAAGTGATAATTGTCTTTTAATATCTTGCTTTCCTGTGTTGTGAAACACTCATAAGAATACGCACCGTAAAACAAACAGTGGCACTCCAGAGCTCACTGGACTGGCTAGCGAGAGCGGCTTGTACACATGTCGTCCCACCTCCGCCTACAGTGCTATCACACTGGTAGCTTCAAATCACCAATAGTAGGAGTATTTACACCATGGAAACTGGCAAATATTACAAAGCAGGACTGTCTTTTTTTTTGAATTCAGAGAGCCAACTGTTAAAAGATTTACCAGCATACTCCTGAAAACGTGTAAAAGAATGCTCATTGAAGCCTTATTTGTGATAGAGAAAAATAGGAGGGATAAGCAATTATCCCTCTGTGACTATACAGGACTATTAAAGACAAAAGAATACTATGCAGCCATTAAAAAAAGAATCACGGCTGCCTGGGTGGCTCAGTCAGTTAGGCCTCCAACTTCAGTCCCGGTCATGATCTTGCAGTTCATGAGTTTGAGCCTCGCATGGGGCTCAGTGCTGACAGCATGGAGCCTGGAGCCTGCTTCAGATTCTGTGCCTCCCTCTTTATGCTCTTCCCCTGCATATGCACTGTTTTTTTTCTCTCTCTCTCAAAAATAAATAAACATTAAAAATTTTTTTAAAGAATCAGGTATATCATCAAAAGACATTATTGTTCAGTGAGAAAAAAGTTGCAGAGTGATATGTATAAAATGATGCTATCTTTTGTAAAAAGCAAACACGTATGTGTATATATACATATATCATATGTTACCTGTTAACATGTTACTCTTACTAAGTAAGAATTATAGAGGCAAATATCAGGGGCTTTTCACTATTTATTCTTATGTACTTCTGTAATGTCTAGGCTTTTTAAAAATATATGCATTATATGCTTATACATCCCTTGTGATGAATAACTTTTGGTTTTGTGATTAATTTAAAAACCAGTATTTTTGATGGAGCGATTATTGATTGTATGTGCTTATCTCTGGCTCTACCACTAGATGGTAAATTGCTGAAGGACAGGGCTCTGTTTATCACTTCTTCCTGCCTCCCATCCCACCTATGTATACAGAACGTATATAATAAGTGCAAGTTGCTAAGTAGAAAAATAGATAAATCTTTAATATTTGAGATCAAGCTGTTTGATTGGCTCTGCACAGCTCATCTGCAGAGATAAGCCATTTTTACGTAGTGCGGTACCAGCATGGGATATAAGACCCAGAAGGATAGTTCTGACTGGAAAATGGAGCTTGATGAGACCTCATCAGAGTAGCCCCTGACCATAGCCATAAGACTTGACTTGCTTCAGTGGGCAAGGGGAAACCATAGCATGTGAAGACCAGAGAGGCAGAGAAATGGGCACAGAGAAACATAGCACCTGTGGCAGTACAGACATGAGGTGGTAAGTACGTGGACTAAGGGTGGCATGATATCCACCCTCCTCCTTTTCTAATTATACAGAAAAGGTACATTTTTGAGAACTTTTGAAGGGAAGAAGCCTGTGGTTCCTGAATAAACAGGGAGGAGAGAAAAAAGTAAAGATGATTCTGAGATTTTTGGCCTGGGCATCCACACACTGTCAAGAACTTCCACAGTTGGAAGGAAAAGAGCAGTTCTGGAAGATGAAACCATAAATGTTGCTTAGACACGCTGAACTGTAGATGAGTTAGGGGCATACAGGTAGGCCTGATTAATTTAAGCCAATTATGCTAACCTCCTACTTTTTCCACCCCCTTGAAAATTACTGGTTCAACTTCAAGGTTGGGCAAACTGATGTCAGTGTAATGTGATGTAAAGGAAGAATCATCCTCGCTTGTGAGAGACAGAACCATGGAAACCCAATCTGTTCCACTGGATATAATGAAGAAAGTGAAAACTCTGTACTCCAATGAGTAGGAGAGTATCAGATTTGGAAAGAGATATTGTAGATAGTGGAGCAGAGAAACATACTGCTTCCTTGGTGACATCACTGACCTGCTGATTCAACTGACCCTGATGCTTGTTCTGCCACAGGAATTCCTACTTTTCAGTCCTACACTTCCATACTGTTTAAGTCAGTTGGGCTTTTGTTCCTTGAAGCTAAAATCATTCTGGTTGACACATGTGGGCTTCAGACTGGGTTTGATTCAGGTTCTGGCTGTGTGTCCTCTATAATTGTCTTGACCCTGCTTTCTCTACATTTGCTTTGTTCCATGGTGAAAGGTATGTTAGTCAGGGTTCTCCACAGGAACAAAACCAATGGGGGAGATCTATTTACCCCTCTATCCCCATATCTATCTCTTTCTCTCTATAGATATATCTCTATTTATCTATCAACTATCAATCAATCTATCTTTCTGTATATCTATCTATCATCTAACAAAATAATGTAAAGATGTTACTCACACAATTGCAGGGGCTGGTAAGTCCATAATTTGCAGGACGGGCCAGCAAGCTGGAGACTCAGGAAAGATGTGATGTTGCAGTCATGAACTCAAAGACAGTCTGGAGAAAAAATTCCTTCCTCTCTGGGATATCTCAGGCTTTTCTGTTAAGACCTGCAACTAACTGGGTGAGGGCCACCATATTATGAAGGCTAATCCACTTTTTTCAAAGTCTACTGATTAAAAGGTTTGTCACTTCTAAAAAATACATTCACAGGGATATCCAGATGTTTGACCAAGCAACTGGGCACAATAGTCTTGCCATGTTGATGCATAAACTTAACCATTATAATAGCAATCTGGCTTCCAGAAGTCTCTAAGAACTACATCCTTCTTTCATCCTCAAGAATGAGACCATCTCTGTCCCAGTTTTCTAAGAGAAACTTTTGAATTTCTCTCAGATTACACTGGTTTAGGTTACATGCCAACATTTAAAACAATCACTATGGACTTGGTCAAATGTGAAGATTAGCTTAAGATAGTCAGGGCCCACCCAGAGTTAGAGCTGGCATCAGTTAGCCCAGACATACAAGGACTGCATGATGGAAGGGTAGGTAACTAAATTGAAAACAGGTTTACTGATTGGAGGGGGGAATGGGAGATGGGTGCTGGATAAACAACCTCAAGTGTCCATTATACTGACCAAACACAAAGATGACAGATCCATCAATCATAATGCCAGCTAAATCATTTATGGCAAAAATAGAAATGTAACCAGACTAGAAAACTTGTGTCAGCTAATCAGTACATTTTATGCTCATAAGAAAGATTCACAGGAAGCCAAATTATGATCAGAAAGTTGCTTGGTGAGCATGGAATCAAATTTAATCCAATTCACTGCAAACAAATATTTATTGAATGTCTACTAGGCAGGATGAAATCAACAGCTGATGTCATGAGTTATGATAGACGAATATACTCAGTTATATTGTTGGGCTGCACCTCCAACTCTGGTACTGCAGACATACTGTTAAATGCTCACTTTCTGCTCCTACTGTTTTAGTCCCCAGGCTGACATGCTTTGGTAGGAATGTAGTCTTTCTTCAAACTGAGTATAACACAATTACAAAGATTTCAAGTTTTGTGTCTTGCAATCACCGTCATTGATTAGGAATTATAGGACTCCTCAGTCGTCCCTCATACATTTTAAAACCTTGACGTCAAGTTGTAGAGGCACTTTGTTGCCCCTAAGAAATTCTCCCCTGTGACTGTCATAACCGTTAATCTCCCATCCAATTCTATGCACAGCATCCAGAGTGAATCTATTTTTATTTTTAACAGATTTTTTAGAGCAGTTTCAGGTTTATAGAAAAATTGAGTGGAAGTACAGAGATTTCCCACATATTCCCTGCCTCCACACACGTACAGAGATTTCCCACATATTCCCTGCCTCCCCAAGAACCAATGCCCCTGCCTCCCAACCACCACCACCAGAGTGGTACATTTGTCACAACTGATGAACCTACAATGACACATTATTCTCACCCAAGGTCCGGAGTTCAATTAGTGTTTACTCTTGGTGTTGTATGTTGTATGGATTTGGAAAGATTTATAGTGGCATGTATCCAACGCTATGGTATCATACAGAGTAGTTTCCCTCTCCTAGGAATCCACTATGCTCTGCTCATTTATCCCCTTCTCCTCCCTAACTCCCAGCAACCACTGATCTTTCTACCATCTCCATAGTTTTGCTTTCTCTAAAGTGTCATACAATGGTTATCATACAGAATGTAGCCTTTACAGACTGGCTTCTGTCACTTAGTAACATGCATTTAAGCTTCAGCCATGTCTTTTCGTGGCTTGATAGCTCATGTCTTTTTAGTGCAGAATAGTATTCTGTTGTCCTATAAACATCCATGTGCAGGTTTTTGTGTAAATATAAATTTTCAGCTCTTTTAGGTAGATACCACTGAATGTGATTGCTGGATTATATTTTAAGAGATTTGTAAGAGCTTTTGTAAGAAACTGCCAAACTATCTTCCAAAATGGCTATACCACTTTTCATTCCGGCCAGCAATGCATGAGAGTTCTTGTTGCACCACATCTTGGTCAACATTTGGTATTTTCAGCATTCCAGATTTTGGCCATTTTAATAGGTGTGTATGGTATAAGTTGTTGTTTTCATTTACATTTCTTGGATGACATATGATATGGAGCCAGAATAATTCTTTAAAAACAAAATTAGATCCTGTCTTTTAATGGCTTCCTGTTATCCTTCATCTACAGTTCAACACTTGTGTGTCGCTCAAGGCCCTTGGCTTCCTTTTTCCTGCCCCTTGCAGCATGAGCACCCACCTCATATTTGTATTATTTTCTCATCTCTTAGCCACATGCTATTTCCTCTGCCTAGGATATTTATTCTTCATTTGTTTAGCTTCTACTCATTCTTTAGGTGTTTGTTTAATTGTCACTTTCTCCAGGGAGCCTCTCTCACCACCTCGCTCCCTCTGGTTATTTGCTTCTGCTATGCTTCCCCAGCCCCTAGTTCCCATACATCCGCACACCAACACTCAGCCCTTTGGCTATGGTGGGACTTCCCGCTAGACTATAAGTTTCTTGAAAGCAGGGATACATCTATATTGTTTACATTTTACTCCCAGTGTCCAGTTGGGTACCCATCACAAAAAGATATTCAATAAATATTTGTGGAATAGTGAAGGAGGTGAGTGAATAAAAAGATGAATGGCTCATCATTACTGATATATTTGTTATCTATGGTGTTAGGCCACTAGAGGAGAAGTATTGGATAACCTAGTTAGTAAAATATGTCCAAAACATACAATTCATAGGGCACCTGAGTGGCTCAGTAGGTTGAACATCTGACTCTTGATTTCAGCTCAACTCATGATCTGAGGGTCATGGGATCAAGCCCTGCATCGTGCTCTGTGCTGACTGGGGAGCCTGCTTAAGATTCTCTCTCCCTCTGCCCCTCTCCCCTGTTCATGTTCCCTCTCTTTCTCTCTCTAAAACAAACAAAACATGTGAAAAACAATTCGCAATAGAAGAGCGCCTATTTTAAGCACAGAAGATAAAATGCAGATCAATCATATAGAAAAATCATGTAGAGGATTTCTCAACTTCATCATCATTATTGACATTTTTGTCCGGATACTTGCCTTGTTCATGGCTGGAATATTCAGGCATGGCCTCTACCCATTAGATGCCAATAGCACCCCTGCCCCCAGTTTTGACAACAAGAAATGTCTCCAACCACTTCCAAATGTCCCCAGGGTGGCAATATCACCCCTGTTTGAGAACCATGAATGTAGACAATGATGGATTATGGTGTAGAGTGAAGATGGTAACTTCAGAGTTGGGGCAGAAGTTTGAGACTCACAAAGTGCAGGAAACAAGTCTTCTGGTTAGTTCATGCAGAGCTAAGAGTGTAAAGGAGGCAAGTAAATCTCAAGACTGAAAGACTAGAGAATGCACTTGATGGGTAATGTAGAAGGAGGGGTGGGTGGCTGTGGAAGGAAACAAGCCAGCACTCAAATCCACTTAGTGACTATACGACTGCAGGCAAGTTACTTAATTTCACTAAATATCAATTTTGTCATCTGTAAAACTGGAATAGTAATTATATCCACCTCATAAGGTATGGTGAGGATTCGATGTGGTTATGTACTAAAGGGCTTCATATGGTTCTGAGCACAGAGCAAATGCAATGAATATTAGCTACTATGAGACAGCTTTGAAAAGAAGTGATAAGAGACATATAGAATTAAATAGGCAAACTTTAAAGTTCTAAATAGAAATTGGAACTCTTAGGCTAAAAACTTAAATTCACTCAGTCTAAATGCATCTAAATAAGCTTAGTGAAACTTGGTAAATTTTTATCACGGAGAAAACACACTGCCGTAAACTTTACATAGCTATAAAAATTGATGTGTGCGAAAAGGGTTTTCAAAGTGAGTAGTGTGTTAAATACTTGACTTTTCCTTTTCTAGTTTTATCTAGAATATGGAGATTCCGGAAGTTCCAGGAAATAGGCTGCTTAGACTTGCTTTGGTTTTCAAGGTAGTCGAATGGCTGCTAAATTTCACGGGATCCCCAAAACCAATTAGGAGAAGGCTGTGTAATGGTGTGGCTGGGAGATGCGAGTCTTCTGAATTCTGAGGAGGTGTGCTGGTGGCTCAGGCATTGCTGCGGCTCCCACAGTCCTCAGCGCACATGCATCCTTGGATGAGGTAGCTCTATAAACATTTGTGGAATTGAATTGCATTGCCCTAATGAACTTCAAACAAGACTTCAGGTGACTTTGAATTAAACCAAACCAGCTCCCCCAACCTCTTGTGGCTCATTGCCAAGGGGAGAGAACACATTTCACATCTGCCATAAAAGGGAAAAGGCTGCTGGCTTAGACACAAGTCTTGTTTTGTGCTTCAGTAACAAGTTAAAAATCCATCTCCCAACGGTCCTGTGTTTCATTTGCTTCCCGATGTTCGTTAAATGAATTTTGAGGCTGTGATTTGCATTGTCATCTGTTTGTTATTTCAGCAGACCAAAGAATGCCACTAAATGATTAATACAGGAGAAAACCCAGATACAGGGTGGCTAAAAACAAAAAACTAACTCTCAAGTAATGGACTATGTTTTCAGGATTCGTTTTAAAGAGCTGCTGAAATCCACTCCTCTATGAGAAGGCCAAAAATACCAAGCTGAGATTTTTATCACAGTATTTTCTGAATCAATTCAAGCTCTGTCGATGAGTCAGTAAGTTTCTATTATGGGCTTCATAAAAATTCAATGCAGTCATGTAAACAATGAAGGGTATTTTTTTTTTATGAAAAGCAAATAAATATACTTTGATTGACTACTAATTGCTTTGTAGAGGTTGGATAATTTCCTGTTCCAGGATTCCCCAAGTGTCTTTCATCCCTAAGAATGTTATTTTCAAGCAGAATAAATCCATCATATTTTTGAAATTCAGAGCGAGAGAGAGCGAGAGCAAGAGAGAGGGAGGTTTTCAGAGGTTTCTAATTATGGCACGTGAAATATAGTCATAATGGAATGACTGTATATTTCTTTTTCTCAGGGTTCACCACCTTAACTTCTCCCCAACAGGACTGACTTTGACCTCCCTGTAGCCAAAATCAACTCTCGAGTTAGAAGTCAACAGCCATTTACTAATCATCTTTTTTTTCTTTTTTAAGTGAAAAGCCTTTGAATCATTTCTTAAGTGGCCTGCCTCTCATTAGGAGTGCTGATTCCTTCTGCTAACAGTAACCAGCCCTGCACATTCTGCTCCATCTGCTACCCAACAATGACAGACAAGACAGTGTGGCTTTCAGGCACGCTGATGACAAACAGCCAGAGACAGGTAACGATGAGCACCAGCTCAGGATGCTTTATCAATGAGATTTTGAAATTATTAATCTCTGATTTACTAAGAAGGGGAATGAAATCTGCAGAGGGTATCTTGGACTAAGATGAAAGGTCTTTAACTTCCCCTGTGTGGCCCTGAAGAAAGTCACTCATTTGGGGAGGAGGTTGCCAGGAAAGAATTGAAAGCTAAAAGGCAGAAAAGCCCAAAGTATTTAATGAGAGTGATATCATTCAATACACAGACATTTTTATTGGGCACAAGGTACAGGGAACTCAATTTGTGAAGAGATGCCTCCAAGGGACAAACATTTTGTGACATGCACTCAGTAAATATTTGTTGAATGAATAAATAGCTGAACTGGACTGTGATAAAATTCACCCAGCTTGGCTATTCTGATCTATAAAATCAGGACACATGATGTGTTGTGATAAGTTATGAAATGCGTAGTAAGTAATTGGTTAACAATTATAAAACATCAGGGTTCTGGAAAGATTTTTCCTCCCTCTCCCCCCCTTTTTTAAAGAAATAGGATCTAGTCAAGGTTATGTTTGTAATGATACTGTTCCACTTTTCCACTGAACATGACTTCTTTTGATAGTTACTGATGTGCTGTGCTAGTCATGCTTACGAACGACTATGCAAGATGGGATCCAGCTACTTCTGTTTATTTTTTAATTTTACCCATGAATAAATTTTTAACAAGCAAGAAGGCAAGGGCAGAGAAAGGGCGTCTGTAAAGCACATCTACATCTGCATTTCACAAAAGCAGGGATGATACTATGCACATATCTGTTACTAATGACACAATAGTTACAACCACTGAATGAATAGTAATCAAAACAGTATGGTACTGACACAAAAATAGACACATAGATCAACGGAACAGAATCAGAGGCAAAGCAATGGTGCAAGTAACATTTGCAATAATGTTCTTCATATTATAACATTAAAATTGTATGTTGTATTTTCTATTTTTAACACCTCATCTCTGTATTTGTTCTTTAGCAGTATTCACTGACTTCATTAATTTTAACTTGGGAGTGGAGGTCTAGAGAAAAATCAAGACTTTGCAAACTGCTCCATTGAATAGATTAGGCGTATTTATATTTTTTATTTTTAAACATTTTTTAATGTTTATTCATTTGGGGGGGGAGACAGAAAGAGACAGAGCACAAGCAAGGAAGGGGGAGAGAGAGAGAGAGAGAGAAACAGAATCCGAAGCAGGCTCCAGGCTCTGAGCTGTCAGCAGAAAACCCAACGTGGGACTCGAACTCACAAACTACAAGATCATGCCCTGAGCTGAAGTCAGACTGAGCCACCCAGGTGCCCCAGATTAGGCATGTTTATTATTTGAAGCCTTTAACTGACTGATTTCATTACATGTGTATGAGTTCCTTGATAGATGTTATGTTAATAATACAAATGTGTGGCACTATTTATTTTGCTGTAGAATCAGACTGGGGGGTTCAAAAATTGGGGCTACATCAAAATGCTGTTTTGCATGCTTATCTCATATTGTATCTGTTAGAATGGAAAAAATAAGACTAAAGCTTCCCAAGAGGCAGGAAAGTCTAGCAGCTATGAGCATAGGTTTTGATGTCAGCCAGTTCTACTGCTTGTTAGCTGTGGGACCTTGGGCAAATTATATACCTATCTGTTCCTCAATTTCTGTATCCACAAAGTGAGATTAAGAATGTACCAATACAAGAAGAGCAGAACTGGAGGTATCACAATCTCACAAATTTCAAAATATACTACAAAACTATAATAATCAAAATAGTATGGTACTAGTATAAAAATAGACATGTAGAGCAAAAAAAACAAAAAAACAAAAAAACAAAAAAACAACCAGACTAGATAGCCCAGAAATAAATCCATACTTATATGGTTAATTAAGCTATGACAAAGGAGGCAAGAATATACCATGTGGAAAAGACAGTCTATTCAATAAATGGTGCTGGGAAAAGTGGACAGCTACATGCAAACAAATGGAATTGGGCCACTTTCTTATTCTATATACAAAAATATATTAGAAATGGACTAAAGACCTAAATATAAGACCTGAAACTAAAGATCCTAAAAGAAAACATGGGTAGTAAATTCTTATACATTGGCCTCTGCAATACAGTTTGGCCCTTGAACAGTACAGATTTGAACCATATATATCCACTTCTATGTGGAGTTTTTACAGGACAGCACTATAAATATATTTTCTCTTTCTTATGATTTTTAAAATGTTATTGTAGAGAGAGAGAGCATGAGTGGGGGAAAGGGCAGAGGGAGAGAGAATCTTCAGCAGGCTCTGTGCTCAGTGCAAAGCTCAGTGCAGAACTCCAAGCCACGGCCCCAGGATCATGACCTGAGCCAAAATCCGGTGTCACACACCCCACTGACTGAGCCACCCAGGCACCCCCCTTTTGATTTTCTTAATAATATTTTATTTTCCCTAGCTTACTTTATTATAAAAATACAGCATATAGTACATATAAAAATATGTTTTAATTGACTTTATGTTGTAAGTCTTCCAGTCAACAGTATGTTATTAGTTAAGTTTTTGAGGAGTCAAAAGTTATACATGGATTCTTTTATTGTCCAAGGAGTCAGTGCCCCTAATCCCCATGCTGTCAAGGGTCAACTGTATTTTTCTAGGTGTGTCTCCCCAAGCAAAGGAAACAAAAGCAAAAACAAACAATTGGGACTACATCAACTAAAAAGCTACTTCACAGTGAAGGAAACCATCAACAAAACTAAAAGGCAACCTACTAAGTGGGAGAAAATATTTACAAATGACATATCCAATAAGTGGTAAATATCCAAAATATGTAAAGAACTCCTACAACTCAACACCAATCCCTCCCCCCCAAAAAAAGACAATTAATCTGATTAGAAATGGGCAGAGAACCTGAATAGACACTTTGCCAAAGAAGACATTCAGATGGCCAACAGACACATAAAAAGATGTTCAACATCACTGGTCATCGGGAAAATGTAAATCAAAACCACAGTGAGTTATCGCCTCACACCAGCCAGAATAACTAGTATCAAAAACACAAGAAATAACAAGTGGTGACAAGGATGTGGAGAAAAAGAAACCCTTGTGCACTTTTGGTGGGATTGTAGATCAGTGTAGACATTATGGAAAAGAGAATGAAGGCTTCTCAACAAATTAAAAATAGAAATAACATAGGATCCAGTAACTCTACTACTGGGTATTTACTCAAAGGAAACAAAAAAACTAATTCGAAAAGATGTATGCACCCCTGCATGTATTGCAGTATTTATAAGAGCCAAGATAGGGAAGCAACCCAAGTGTCCACTGATAGATGAATGAATAAAGGAAATGTGGTATATGTGTACAGTGGAATACAACTCAGCCATAAAATATAATGAGATTTTAGCAATTGTGACAACAGAGGGTATTAGACTAAGTGAAATAAATCAGAGAGAGAAAGACAAATATCATATGATTTTATTATGGGTGGATTCTGCAAAACAAAACAAGTGAGCAAAGAGAAAGAGATTCATAAATACAGAGAACGGTAGTTGCCAGAGGAGGGGAGTGCGGGGGGATAGGTCAAGTAGATTAAGAGGTACAAATTTCCAGTTATAAAATGAGTAAGTTGTGGAGCTGAAAAGTACAGCATAGGGAATTTAGCCATTAATATCGTAATAACTTTGTATGGTGACAGATGATAACTACATTTATTGTGGTGAGCATTTTGCATTGTATATAGTGATCTAATCAGTATGTTGTACACCTGAAATGAATATAATATTGCATGTCAACTATATTTCAATTAAAAATAAACAATAAAATAAAAAGAGAATATACCAATACACGCAAAGTGCTTAGAACACACACAGCACGCAGCAGGTTTCAATAAATACAAACAATTACTACTTAACTCAAATCTCTATCATTTGATATTCAGTCTTCTTTATTACGGACTTAGAAAATATCAGGTCTGTATTAAAGCATGTAGCAACAAAAATCATTTTACACCTCAAAATATTCTGAGTTACACTCCATTATATAGGACCTCTGCCTACTGAGCTCCATGGAAATACCCTCTTTTGCTAATTCAGCAGTATGGGTATGTGCTTTTGGTAACAAGCACAACTCATACACCCTCTTACCTCATGAATCTCTTTTGCTGTAGGTCTGGATTAAGCCTTACAATCCTTCAGGATTTTCAAAAAGAAAATGGAAGAGTGTGTTTTCCCTTTCAACTTCTTTTCCCTTAAAATGGCTCCGAATGCCTTACTGTCATCCCTGTGGGAACATCAAATTCCTGGCAAATTAAGAAGAAAGAGTTATGTTCGTGGCTCCTTGTTATCTGGCCAAATTGGTTTTAATTTTCTGTTGGCAAGGGGAGTGGTCCCAAGAGACTGCACAACTTGCTCTGTGTGAGCTGAATCCAGAATAGGGGGCAGTGGTTTTCATCTTGGGATTTTAGCACTCAGGATATCATTTGGAGAGAACAAACAATTCAGCATTTGTCTTGGCGAAAACAGCATCGCAATGTGAGGGAAATCTTCTGCTTCAGACAGACCCCAAGCTGAACACGGGATGAGCACATCTCACAAATAAATACAGAGAGTGCTGTCCACAGATGTTGATGCTGTGTGGGGCCGCTTCCTGCTGGGCTGTGGTGCCTCAGCAGGCATGTGCTTCTCCAGCTTCACTGAGAGCCAGCATTTGGAAGGAGAAGGAGGCAGGGTGGTGTGGAAACCCTTACAACACCCTAAGATTCAGTCCTGCTTTGAGCCTGTCTCACAATTTGCAAACTAAAACATGTTACCCAGAAGGAGACTTTTGTACTGGCTGCATTTTTAGTTCCCTGAATGGCTTGGTATAACTACTAAAAAAATCAATATGCCCTGAGCTGAGATGTGTAAACATAAAGCCGTGAAGAATGCTGCCCACATATTTCTTTCTGGAGGTGATGTCAGAGTTCGGCTCTACCCAGCTGCTCCTCTGCCTCACATCTGTATTCCGTGTTCATCTTGCACAATGCCAGCTAAGTCGTGCTCTGCAAACCAGATCACCTGCCTAGGGAACCTACAAACCCACCTTTGGTGAGGTCGTGCTCTTCAAAACCATAAGTGCTTCTCAGTTTGAGTGCTTTCACTTGAGTTGGCTGATCTTTAAGCAGACACGATAGCCATACGGCCATACCCAAAAAATGTGAACAGAGATGTTCATTTCTAAGTGTATCTGATCATTCTTTGACAGAGCTGTCAGCAGAGGGTCCATTTTGAGCTCATTCTTTCAAAGCCACGGCAGCCTTAGCAGCCCTTCTTTGCTCTGTTCTGCCTCCTGAGACTGCAGAAAAGCGATTTGGAACTTATTTTACATTTTCCCCTGTACCACAGCCCCAGCAGCCTATTGAACAGAAATTCTTCATGTAGCCAGGCTAATTTACAAACATCATGGTATTCTTTGCCTGAGGTCTTGTTTTCATCAGAACTTTCAGAGATCTACATTGTTTGCATCCAAGGTTTCATGTCGCTCTGTATTAAGAATGTCTTAATTTTTCCTCATTAATATTAAACACTGTTAATCTATTTCCAAAATAGGGTAAGATCTAAGACTGTTCAGGGTTGGTTATTTAGTTCTTGAATTCTGAAGCACAAATGCTTGTAGGACCTTGACCCCCATGTTTCCCTGTTTAGACAGGGGCTCTTAGCTTAGCTGGGAAACCAGGCTTCTCTGATCTAGGATGCCTTCCTGGTAGAAATGCAAAGATGCCAGCCTTGGTTTCAAAATGTTGCTCTCCTCATTACACCACAATATCTAGTTTATCTGTCAGTGTAGTGTGGTACCTGGCAGCTAAAGGAATAAGGTATTTCTAGGCCATTCTAGCCTAAAGCCATTAAAATATTTTTGCCCTAAAAATGCACTTTGGGGGGTTGGCATCATGGATGATATCTGTATTTACAGGCTTAACAACACAGAAGACAAGTGCTTATGGTTTGATCTTCTGGTAAAATTCCTTGATATTTTCTAAGTCCTGGGTCTCCAGTAGGTTTCGTAAAGGACTGTAGTTCAGACAATTGCAGCACAGTTTCCAACAAAGAAAAACGGGTTCAATTCTGCATGCACACTTCTATTACTTTCTTACGGAGGTTATGTCTCTTTTGCTTTGCTATGAAATGAAATGACTTCTGCACAATATTGCACCTAGAAGCTTAAAAAGCTAATAACCTGTTTCCATACCAGTGTGTTTTAGAATGATGACCAGGTAAAGGATAAAATTGGAACAACTGCAGACCTGTTTCCAAATAATAAGCAATGTTTTATCAGTTGTCCTCTAAAAAGAACCCAGCCCAAGGAGACTGTATTCAGAGTCTAGATGAGAAGGTAAAACTGGAGTTTTGTATATTTTAAGACATGTGAATGTTTTAAAGAGCAGATGGTTTTACTGAAAGATGATGTGAATCCTGGCTGGGCTGGAGAGAGCTGCAGGGTTGAGGCATCAAACAACCAATCTTTTTGCACAAAAATAACTTTCAAAAATTAAGCGACTTGTGAGCTTCACTCAATGTTTAACAGGCTGAGGGAAAGAAAATCAACCAAGGGGCGAGATTCTTCTTTCATTTTTTTCTCCCTTTGTAATCTCTCTAAGGGTGAGAACAAGATAGAGACACATTCAAGCAGACAGGGAGGAAGTCACTTGTGTTTATTCTCTTGCTTCAGGAGCTTCTAAAGGAACATTTTGGAGTTAGCCTACTGATGCCAAGGTGGGCTCCAGCCAGACTGGGATGTCTTGGTCATATAAGCTGCCTGCTGGAAAACTCGTGTGTCATGGGTGCTTTTCTTTTAATAATGTCTTTGCTTTTCTGTTCTGCACCCCCTTAGCTGTATCCCCCTCAGGGGATTTCCAAGCAACTTGAAGACTCATAAGAGATGAAAGACTGCATAAGAGACTAAAAGTTCTCCACTGGGAGGGAGAGGGAGACGGAGCAAGAGAGAGAGAGGCAATACAATCCAGTGATCTTCCAAATTCAGAATCTTAGATCATGATCCTGGCCCTGACAGTGACTTGCAGCCAAAACCAAGCAAAGGAACCCAATTTCTTTCTGTTAGCTTTCTAATCTGAGAACAAGGGCCAAATTGGCTCAGAAGTTCCATCAAACATTGTGTGACTAATGAATGGTGCTTTGACATTTGATGTTACTTTCACAATATTCATCATGAGCCTGGATTTAATGGTGTGCAAAGGAATGAGACTGAGAACTTATGCCCAGGGACAGTTTAGGAAAAGGCAATTTGTATGGAAAGCAAATCCGGAGTGTGCCTCCAGAAAAGGATTGCCAGATAAAATACAGGAAACTCAGTTAAACGAGAATTTCATGTAATGACAAATATTTTCTTAGCATCAGTAGGTTCCAAATATTGCATGGAACACATTTGTCCTAAGAATTACTCATTCTAAAAATTATTTGGTGTTTATCTGGAATTCACATTTAACTGGGTGTACTGTGTTTCTTATTTGCTAAATCTGGCAGGCATCATCTAGAACAGGGGTTTGACCCAAAGGGTAGGAAGAGGAAGAAATTAGAGACCAGGGCTTTCCAGTCAGAGGACTATTGCAAGTTGCGAAGTCTAAAATCAAGGTTGGGGATGAGTTTCTAGAATAATCAGGACAATTCAGGCCTTGATGTATGTGTTGTGTTTAAAAATGTCAGATTTTACCCTTCAATCTCCCCCCGAGCCTCTACCTTGCCCTTTCTCTTTTACCCAGGGAACAGATTAAAGAGAATTTTGTCTTGGAGGAATTTTCAACTCATTCATCATTCCTCAAACACTGAGTGCCTATCAGGTGTCAAACACCATGTTGGTTTCTGAGGAGTAGGAACAGATGCACACAGCCTCTGTCTTCATAGAGTGCCTAGTCAGAGGGACCAAGATCAAGTTTCCACTTGTTGTCGGAACTCTAAATCTGTCTCCTGGATTCAAAACCCCAACCCACCCCTTTTTTTCTTATAACCAATTAGATGCTTGCTAGATACAAATTAAATTCTTTAGGTAGAAGAGAAATAAAATATAGTTCATGAGTTCACGGATCGTGCAGTTCAAGAATCTAATGGTAAAGTGAAACTTATGCCAACAATTATTTTCTTTAAAAGCAGTGGAATATGATAAGAACAGTAAGGGCTGCAGAGTGGGGGAAGGGTTAGAGGAGCCACCACATCAGTTTGGGGGCATAGAAAGGCTTCTTACAGGAATCTGAGATGGGCTTAAGGGATGCTGAGATATTTCCCCATGACTGGATTTAGAATCATATCATCATGGAATCTTAGAATTAGAGGTATCCTCAGAAATCTACATATCCAAAATTTTTTCCTTTTTTTGGAAAGTTTATTTATTTGTTTTGAGAGAGAGAGAGAGAGAGAATGTGATCAGGAGAGGGTCAGAGAGAGAGGGAAAGAGAATTCCAAGCAGGCTCCTCACTGTCCACACAGAGTCCGACGTGGGGGCTCAAACCCATGACATGAGCCCAAACCAAGAGTCGGGCACTTAACCAACTGAGCCACCCAGGTGCCCCAATTCAAATATTTTTTTCCATAGGCTCCTTTGCTGAAGGTCATTTCCCTTTTGTTTGAATTCTCATTATTTTCCTAAGAAGTCCATTCCATTGTTGGAAAGCTAATTGTTAGAAATAAAAATTCAAAACAGCCGAGTTGAAATCTGCTGTCTCTAAGGTTTTGTCATTGATTTTACCTCTGTTGCCTGCCCTACTTATGACTTTAATCAAATACGCAGATGAAGACGTAGAACATAAGCTCACCATTTTCTTCTGTGTGTGATAGAAGCACAGGAATGGTAGCAACACTACAAATGACACAGAGAAAATTCTAACCTAGTAAGATGAGATGTAACAGCAATAGATGCAAAATCCTACAGTTAGATTCAAAAGCATCAGTTACAGAATAGATAAAACTGGTTTGGTAGAAACTCCTGTGAAAAAGACCTAAGGCTTTAAATTAATGCTTAACTTAATATGAGCCGACAATGTGATGTGACTGCTAAAAAAGCTAATCATCTTGAACTGCACAGCTAAAATGGTGTCAAGATCACAGAGACTAATAGCCCAAATATAATCTGACTTGGTCAAATTATATTTATATGGTGTGTTCAATTTTGCATTCTTTATTTTAAGAGGTTAATGGATACCAACACTATTACCATTATACTTGGCAAGGAGAACCCACATGTCACAAACATTAGTACAGAAATACTTTTTCCTATCTTCCAAGCACAACTAGAAATAGGACGTTTTCACAAGCTTCACCTTGATCTGAGCTTTGAGATTCATGTGAGATCTTGTACATTTGAGCTGATTCTAAGGCCCTTTTCCATGGCTCAGTCAGTTGAGCATCCAACTTTGGCTCAAGACATGATCTCGCGGTTAGTGAGATCAAGCCCCACATAGGGCTCTGTGCCTATACCTCAGAGCCTAGAACCTGCTTTGGATTCTATGTCTCCCTTTCACTCTGCACCTCCTTACTCATGCTCTGTCTCTCTCTCTTTCTCAAAAATGAATAAACATTAAAAAATAATGACTACTGGGGTGCCAGGGTGGCTCAGTCAGTTGAGCATTTGACTCTTGATTTCTGCTCAGGTCGTGATCCCAAGATTGTGGGATCAAGCCCTGCATTGGGCTCTGTGCTGAGTGTGAAACCTGCTTTAGATTCTTTTTCTCTTTCGCCCTCTGCCACCTCCCTTCTCACTTTCTTTCTCTAAAATAAAACATATAAAAATTTAAAAAAGTACTCCCCCAAACTCTCTGATATTCACAATGTTTTCTACAGACAATTTTTCCTTTCTTTTTTAGATTGTGTATGTGTGTGTGTATTTGAGAGAGAGAGAGAGAGAGAGAGAGAGGAGAGAGAGAGAGAAAATGAATGAATGAATGAATGAATTCAGGAAATATTCTCTTTCCTTGAATCCTTCACTCTTTATGAGACCTATTATTCTGGTTTAGAGTAGATAGTCCTGAGTTTCATTATAAAACTCTCATACCTACCTTTTCTTTAGCCATTTGAAAACACCTTAAAAGATCAGTGCACATCTTTAAGTACGTTACCCATTTTCCTTTGTATCAGTGTTCTTTGATTTTAGGTTGCAGAAATAGACTCTGAAGCAAGAAAAAAGTGTTTATTGAAAAGATTCCAGGAGTGCTCACGCTTGGAAGAGGGATCCCCTAGGTGTCGGGAAGAGCAGTCTAGCTCTAGAATTTGGGAAGCACTTGCATATTGATTCAGTTTTAACTGCCTGCCTATGTGTCTTTGCACCATACTCATGTCCTGAGAATGAGACTGGCCAGTATGATTAGAGGGTGTGAAGACTTGTGATTAGCATAACTTCACAGACTTGGACAGCACAGGTCCTTGAACGAAGGAAAGCCAGTGAGAAAAATCTACACATAATCCACCCCATTTTCTTGGCAACATTTGAAATTACTGTAGAGATATCCTTCATTTCTATATTATCAATTGGTTCATATTGAAGGCTAGAAAATACATTTCTTTCATGACAGCCTGTTATCTGGTCTCAACTCTGCCTGCTTGAATCTTCAAGACTTAAGGTAAGAAATAAGGAGAATGGGGGGAAGAGCAGGTTTATGTGGGGTGGGAAAGATGGGGATTTGGTTTGGGGTTTGTTGTGAAGCACCACTGGCCAAGCAGGTAGCGCTGATACCCAACTGGAACACTAGGTCTTGAGCCCATAATAAAAATCAGGACAAAGAATGTAGATTTGGAAATTACTGTTCATTTAATATTTTATTTTATTTTAAAAATTTTTTTTAATGTTTTATTTATTTCTAGGAGAGAGAGAGACAGCGTGAGCAGGGGAGGGTCAGAGAGAGAGGGAGTCACAGACTGAAACAGGCTCCAGGCTCTGAGCTGGCAGTCAGCATAGAGCCCGATGCGGGGCTCGAACCCACGAACCGCGAGATCATGACCCAAGCGAAAGTCGCACGCTTAACCGACTGAGCCACCCAGGCGCCCCTTCATTTAATATTTTAATTAGATACCCAGGAAGCAGTTATTAAACACCCACTTTATAACCAACTGTTCTGAGAGCTAGAATCACAAAAAATTGAATAATTTAAGAAAGTAATTCTTTAAAAATTTTTTTAGATGTTTATTTATCTTTGAGAGGGAGAGAGACAGAGTGCGAGTGGGGGAGGTGCAGAGAGAGAGACAGAAACACAGAATCTGAAGTAGGATCCAGGCTCTGAGCTGTCAGCACAGAGACCAATGCTGGGCTCGAACTCACAGACCGCCAGATAACGACCTGCCGCTTAACCAACTGAGCCACCCAGGTACCTCTTAAGAGAGTAATTCTTAACAAGCTTAGAGACTGTCAGAGACAATGGACAAGTAAATCAATAATTGTGATATAATGTCCAGGAGGACAATGTTTGAGGTTACCCAGGGTGCCAGGGAAAAACAAAGAAAGGAACTTAAAGTGGTTCCAGATCCTTTGCCTGGCTGTCACTTGCATTAATAGGGCATCTTTCTACTCTTGACTTTGTTTGATCATTAGAATTTATTCTTGCCCTAGACCCATTCTGTGCCCCTGCTTTGTTAGATCTACCCATGCAGCACTTGGACTGGCCTGTACCATTCTGTAGTCTCCTATAGTCCTAGCACTGACAATAAAATACCAGAGAGCTAGAGATTTTAACTAAATATGAGCAACTGATGATAATAAAGACATCCCATTAAAATATATTAAAGATATGCTGACATTACCCCCAAAATCTTTTTATTCTGTATCTGGGGTTTTTTTTTTATACTACTGTTCATTTGGTAATATTTTTTTAGTCAATCCCTTCTTTTCTAGCCCAATTAATAACTATAGTAGCAAAGGTATATTTAAAAAAAAAACCCTCTAGTCATGCAACCAAAATTACTATTTTAGTTGCACTATTTGACTTCATTAGGGCTCTGGAAAAGATGACCTAGAATAAAAATAATTCATAATTCATTTTCAATGTTCTCAGCTACCAAATCTCTTTGAGTGCATATTTGTTCATTAGCTTTAAACACTTGTTCTGAACAAAGAGTATACCATGATGTTTTTGCAAGGAGTGCTGACACTCTTTTTAATGCTATTGCTTAATCTGCATTATTTTTTCCTTTTAATTACATTGTATAAAAATTTACTACACATCAGTCTTAAAAGATGTTAATGAGTGTTGTATAATAGTCTGCTTTTTCCAATTATATAAACTACCCTTTTCTTGGCCTTAATACTTAATTATCTTTTCATAGACTGCTTGGTGTTTAAAAACAGTATTTAAATATTTATGTATAAAAGCTTATTTATCAACTTTTGGGAAAAATTTCAGTTGTAAAACTCATCCACCATCTTCGCCAAGTTAAAATGTTAAAATTAAGCCAGCAACTTTAAATGCAATTTCTAACTCCCTTTCTCCTCTTACGTAGTTCACCATTTCCAGGGAGTCTTGACACATACAGGTAACAACAGTTAGGAGAAGAATCAAGGTATTATGATGGCTTGGTAGCCATGAGTCCCTATCAACTTGCAAGGATCCCCAGGAGAATGAGCTATGCTGACCGACCCTCCAGGCATTGTGATGTCATGACTGGTGAGGCAATATGGTTTTTGGAACACATGGCTTATTACTCTGGTCTCCATATGCACCAGTATAGATGCCTACAGAATCTGAGGTGTTCTGGGGCCCGCAGGTTCCTTGTACCCCTTCTCCCCCATAACTCAATTGTTTTGCCATGGGCTGGCAATATTTGCCCCTTCTTAAACACCCAAACTCCATCTAAGTTTTGTCTCTATTATATGATCTTAACACTGTCTTACTTATATACTTTCTTCCTCTTTACCATGCCTGTTCTCCCAGAACCTTTCTGACCCAAATTTATTCCTTTTTTAAAAAAAATAATTTTTACTGTGGAAAAATACACATAATGTAAAATTTACCAACTTGACCATTTTTAAGCATACAAGTTCAGTATGCATTAAATACATTTCACATTGTTCTGTAATCAATCACCAGAACTTTTTTATCTTGAGAAACTAAAATTCCACACCCATTAAACAACAGTTCCCCCTCCCCACTGCCCCAAGTTCCTGGCAACCCCATTCAACTTTCTGTCTCTAAAAGTTTGACCACTTGAGGCACTTCATGTAAGTGAATTCATACAGTATATGTCTTTTTGTGACTTTTGTGTCTTTTTATTTCACTTAGTGTAATGTCCTCGAGTTTCATATACATTGTGGCATAGGTCAGACTTTCCTTCCCTTGTTTTTTTTAATGTTTAATTTATTTCATTCTGAGAGAATGAGGAAGAGCATGCACACATGAGTGGGGGAAGGGCAGAGGGAAAGAGAGAGAGAGAGAATCCCAAGCAGGCCTGCTCTAAGCTTGATCCCATGAGATCATGACCTGAGCCAAAATCAAGAGTTGGATGCTTAACTGACTGAGCCACCCAGGCAACCCAGAATTTCCTTCATTTTTAAGGCTGAATAATATTCCATTGCATACAAATACCCCATTTTGTTTATCCATTCATCCATAGGTAAACATTTGGATTGCTTCTACTTTTTGGCTATTGTGTATAATGCTGCTATGAACATGAATATACAAATATCTCTTCAAGAACAGACTCATTATTTTGGATAACATAAGTATCTATTAAAAATACCCTTTTGCTATGGAAAGTTTAGAATATGTGAAAAAGTTGAGAGAATAGAATAACTTCAGAATATCTGTCACTCAGCTTCTGCAGTTACCAACTTATAACTTGTCATATTTCACCTTCATCTCTACCTCCAATACCTACTCTGGATTATTTTCAGGCAAAGCCCACACATCATATAATTTCATCTGTTAATATTTCAGATATATCTCTAAAAAGAATAAGAACTATTTTTAAAGGTAAAGACATAATACCACTTTCATGCCAAAAAAAACCATATCATCAAAAATTGATGATAATTCCTCATTATCATCAATAAACCAGTTATTTTCACATTATCCCAGTTATTTTTTAAAAAGTCCAAACAATTGATTTGTTTGAATTGAAATCCAAAGAAAGTCCATACATTGTGATTGTTTCATGTGTCTTTTAAGTCTCCTTTTATCCACCTGTTTCCCTTCTCTTCTCCACGAAATTTTCTTTAAGAAACTGTTTTTAAATTATGAGTAGTATTCTGAAGAGTTTTGCAAATTTTAGATTTGGCTAATTGTGTCCTTGTAGTTCATTTAACACTGTCTTTGGTTGCCTAAATTTCTTATAAATTGGTAACTGTATTTAGATGTTTGATCAAATTTAGAATCTATTTTTTCATTATTTATTATTTATTTTTTAATTTTTGGTCTAAACTAATTTGTGTTTTCCATTTGGCAGCACTTGATGTCTAATTGTCTCTCTTTTAGGATTATTACTGAGCACATCCATCAATTCATTCAATGTTGCAAAATGGAGATGATCTAATTCTATTTTTCTTTCTTCATTATTAACTAATATACAAACTAATGTCCTTTAAAACCAATATACATAGTAATTCCATACAAAGTAATCCCATACAAAGTAATGTCCTTTCATCCATCATTTGGTTTTCCTGAGATACAATTTTCACAGAAAAGGAAGGCTAAATGCTTGTTTATTTTCCTTTGCTTACAGTTTTTTAAGCAATGAGCTGGATCCCCAGATCCTCAAAAAGTAACTGATAAGATTTTTCTTCTTTTAGTAAAATTTTGAAATCACTGATTTAAAACATATTTGATGTTTTTGAGTTAATTGCAGTTGGTTCCTGACACCTTTTGCTATGACCCCAAGAGTCACTGATAGATTCTGAGTTATCTGTTATGACAAGATATTCCAGGCTCATTTTGTGCTCTGCAATTCCAGGCCTAGAGTCAGCCTCTTCTCCAAAGACCCTTGGCTCCTTTATTAGGAGATGGAAATGGTATTTAGAGACCACAATCTGGTTATTGTCATTGGATTGGTTTTCAGTGGAAGAGCTGGCAAAAATGCTTTCTGTTTTAAAGATAAAATATGTTATAGGTTCATACTGATACTTGTAATTCAGTTTCAGGACTATAGTGTTTTTATTTAATTTTATGTATCTTATATCTATGTCTCCTCTCATTTAATGCCAAAAATAATTGGTTTTCAATTCTATCAGTATAATTTCCTCACTTTTTTTTTTTTACTCTATAGTATATATACAATAGTCTTGGTATAGGAACACAAACACTACCACCAAGAATAAAAATTCTGAGAATAACATAAGATTTTTTTTCTGCACTTATTGTTGTCATTACGGTATATGCCACTGGGGATGTATATGATAGAATGACTGTTTAAAACTGCTTAGAAATTTTCTTCTTTAAATGTTTATTTATTTGAGAGAGAGACAGACAGACAGACAGACAGAAAGACAGACAGAATGTGAGCAGGAGAGGGGCAGAGAGAGAGGGAGACACAGAATCTGAAGCAGGCTCCAGGCTCCAAGCTGTCAGCACAAAGCCCTATGCAGGGCTCAAACTCATGAACCATGAGATCATGAGCTGAGCCAAAGTCAGATGCTTAACCAACTGAGCCACCCAGGCACCCCAGGAAAATTTCTTCTTCATGTGCTTATGCCACCAATTAGAATCACAATGAAATTCCATTGTTTTATTTTACTTTAATTTTATGGGTAGTTTAAAAACTTTATTTCACAATCCTTTAAAATACTTATGTGGTCCAAAAATCAAATCAAAGCAAGATACAAGAGAAAAGATTGGCTTTTCTCACTAGTCATTCCACAGGAGGTCCTTATAGGTATTTACTTTAATCCATTCTTTATTTTGAATCTAATATTTATTTCATTGACTGAATATATTTCATTTTTACAATATTTAAAAATCAAGTATAAAATATTCGATATTTATATCTTTAGTAATCAGTTTACCGAGTTGTAGAAGATGATTCTAGTGGTAGACACTCAATATGGCTGTGAAAGAATAAGAGAGAGAAAACGAAAGGACATGAGGTTGGTGGAAGGAACTGAGGGGAAGCTGGTTTAGATCAGACTTGGATATTACAGGAACACTGGGCTGGTGTGTTGAGAATAGGCTGGAGGGAGAAGGTGAGTGGAAAGAGACCAGTTAGGATGTCAGTGAGCTAGTCAGAGAAGATGGTGGCTTGCGCTAGGGTGTTGGTAAGTGAAGGATGAAAAGTGGTGAGATATTGGATATATTTTGAATATAAGTCCTTTGGGGGGTGAATTCAACTCATAGTAAGAAGGACCCAGGACCATTTGCAGGTGGGGAGGAAGAAGAACGGGCAACAAAATGAATGATTTCATGATAACCTTTCTAAGACATTGTAACCAAAGCAGCCCTGACTTGTGACCCCTCCAACCATGTGACACTGAAAGGGGTCCATGTGACATGGTGTCTAGTGCCTGTCTGCCTGGAGATGGCAGAGCCTGGTGGGAGATGTGGTGACAGAAAGACAGGAAGGAGGAAAAACATGTGTGAGCATTTTAGACCACGCTGGAGGCTCCAAATGGCAGCTGGCCCATAGGGGACACACTTTGTGGTCTGTCAAGGTATACATGAGAGTTGGTAAAGTTCAGATCAGTGCCATGAATGGGACTCCACTTGAGTCTGCAGGGGGTTAAAGAACTATGGTTGTAGATCAAACCTACCCAGGCTTCAGGAAGGACATTGGCTCTGATCCCCTAACCATCAAAAGAAGTGAGGTCGGTCAGTGCTGAACCAGATTGCCATTGAGTGGATTCATAACTGCTTAAAAATGTGGCTCAGTGGGTAGATAGGGTCAGTCTTCTCGAGCATGTCATGTCTGTGGTAAAGATGCCATGACAAGAGACCCAGGAAAGTGACAAGTAATGAACAGTGAGCATTGCCGCTTGGAAACACGGGCGGCCTACCACACCATCTCCACTAGTAAGCACGTGGGTGCTGCTACCTTCATAGGAAGGTTGGTGTGAAGACAGTGACACCTACACCCTTTCTTTTCTACCACACTCTGGAATGCCAGTGTACAGAGGTTTCATCAAGTGTCTGGTCCTTAGAAACTAATAGTAATGCTTAACCCAAGTGGACATCTAACAAATTTTCATCAGCCTGTGCTTAAATTATTCAATTAAACATGTATGTAATGTTTATTAGATGCCAGACACTGGGTGAGGCTCTGAGAATACAGAAACAAATAAAACATGCCTCTGTCCTTTTGGAGTTAATAGTTCAGCAACATGGGGCTGGCACAGAAAACTATTTCTGTACAATGTGGTACATCTACAATAAATCATGTATACACTGCTTTGGGGGATGTGGAGATGGGGCCTCAACCCCCCTCAGGGTTAAGGAAAAGCTTCCTAAGGTAGGTGATGCCTACCCTGTGCTGGAAGCTGGCAGGGGCAGGTCAGTGGAGGGACAGTAGCACAGAGACAGGACTCCGAGGGAAGAACAGGACAAGCACAAGAATCAGGTGCAGACAGTGCTCAATGGTGCACAGCAGGAAGTGGGCAACGCGGAGGCTGCACACATTAGCAGAGGCCCTCTCTAGAAAGCCTTAAATGCCATCCTAATGAGCTTGGACTTATTCTGGGGCTCCCAATAAGCCACTTAAAGGCTTTTAAGGCAGGGCTATTTGGAATGAAGAGCACATGGTGGACATGAGAAGTAACTGTTTGGTTTAATTTTGGGGCCAGAAACAAAACAAAACATTTCCTTATGTAAAATTCAAACATTACTAAAATACGTAATATAGAAAAGTGAAATTGGAACCTCCCAAATCATTCATGGTTTGGAGGAATCTTATTCCTCCAATTTGTTGACTTCTGAAAATGACTTGTTATTGATGGCAGGAGGGTGGTGAGAATCAGATAACACCATGATACATTTTTGCAATTGGCATTTTCCATTTTCAATGTATTTTGGACACAATTGCATTTTCCCACAGATCTGCCTTATTATTATTATTTTTTAGCTCTACCTTAAGGAAGCATGAAGGAAACATTTTTAAAAACTACTTGTTGATGATGTTCATAGCAGCACTCTCCACAATAGCTAAAACATGGAAAGAGCCTAAGTGTCCATCAACAGATGAATGGATCAAGAAGATGTGGTTTATCTATACCATGGAATACTACATGGCAATGAGAAACAATGAAATCTGGCCATGTGTAGCAACATGGATGGACCTTGAGGGTGTTATGCTGAGCGAAATAAGTCAGGCAGAGAAGGACAAATATCCTATGTGTGCACATATAGGAGGATTAGGAGGAACTTAACAGAGGACCAAGGGGGAGAAGAAGGGCGGAAATGGTGGGGAAAAGGGAGAGAGGCAAACCATGAGAGACTCTTGAATGCTGACAAAAACTGAGGACTGGTGGATGTGGGGGAGGAGGGATGGGCATGGAGGAGGGCACTTGTGGGGATGAGCACTGGGTGTTATGTGGAAACTAATTTGACAATAAACTATTTGTAAAAAAAAAAAAAAAAGCTATTTGTTGATGAATATTTGGATACTTCCCAACTTTCCCTTCTTTTAAAAATCTTTTCCTAGGGGCACCTGGGTGGCTCAGTCAATTAAGCATCAGACTTCGGCTCAGGTCATGATTTCACAGTTTGTGAGTTTGAGCTCTGCATCGGGCTCTGTGCTGACAGCTCAAAGCTTGGAGGCTGCTTTCAGATTCTGTATCTCTCCCTCTCTCTGCCCCTCCCCTGCTAGCACTCTATCTTTCTCTCTCTCAAAAATAAAAAAACATAAAAAAAACTTAAAAAAATAAAAATATTTTCCTAAGTCAAAGTAATGCATATAACTAGTTTCATACAATAAATAACACCATGGGATTCTGATGAAAAACAGGAGTGTTCTGTTCCATCCCTCCGCATTCCTGTCCCCTCTTCTTTTGGGCAACCCCTATCAACTCTTCTCGTTGTTTGCTTTAAGTGCTATTTCTTGATTTTTCAATTTTAGATGTTATTTATTCATATTCTAAAATGGAAGATAAGAAATAGGCTCTCTTAGACTCCCACACCCACAAATATACAAAACATGTTCCTTTACCTCATGTTGTCAGTGTAGTTACAACCATGTTTTCAATTAAATCAATATTCAGTGTTGACAATATTATGATTATGCAATTATTTTTCAGAACTGAGCCAGTTAGGTTTGAGTGATTGCATTTCCTTCTATATATAGATATAGATCTATAAGCTATATGGAGAGATAGAGATATACATATATTTATTCTTTTTTTCTGTGAAGCAGTTGATAATTCATCCCCAAACCTTTGCCAAACTGCTATAACACCCCCCAGCATGCTCCAACACATCACATGTTCTAGCAGTTTCCCTTTCTTTTTTGGAGGCATCCCTCTGGGGGTCCTCCATCATCCTGCTTTCCCTTGGATGGGTTCTTCCCTGGGCTGGTGAGCAGCCGTTGCCTGAAACTGCTCATCATCACCATGCTGGGAATTCCCTTTGCCCCCTCCCGCTTTGGGGCCCCTGTATCCTGGTTACCATGTCTTCCTTTATTTGGTTTCTTCCCTTGTTTTGGTGCAGTGCATCCATCCTCCAATAGATTCCTAAGAAATATCTTAAGGCATTTCATGAAATATTTAGGAGGTGGAATTCACAAACTTAATGGTCAGCTGGATGTAAAGCGATGAGAGAGAGGAAGGAATAAGAGATGATCCCCAAGCTTATGTATGTAGCGTCTAAATGGCTGAGTGCAGAAGAATGGGGCTGGGTTTGAGGATGGAATAAAGACACAAGTTACCTGAGATGTCTGGCGTGGCAGCTAGGCAATTTCAGGAAAGATGTCAGAGACAGAGATCATGAATTTGTACTTGTCCATCTGGATGTGGTTGTTGAACTAGGGGAGTAAATGAGACTGGTTGGGGAAAGGATGGAGAGCGAGGATAAGAGCAAGCCAAGCATAAAGGCCGGTTACACATGAATGCTTAAGGGGTAAGCTAAGCAATGAGCCCATGATGAAGACTGAGAAGAAGCCATAAGAGCAGCAGGAAAACCAGGAGGAATTAGAGTCAATGGGCAGTAGACCACAGGTTACAGGAACGTAGGAGGTACAGCAGAGAATTTGAAGGAGGAGCCGGTCTATTAAGATAATGGTACAGTGGCAAAAAGATAAAATAAAAATGTGTACTGCAACATTATTTATAATAGTAACAACTGGAAACAAATGTAACCATTCCTCCTCTAGGAAACGTGTTATGTAAATGATGGTACACACACATGCACACACACATACACACACACACACATACACACACTCACAGGAGGACTATGCCCCTATCAAGAATCACACAGATTTATGCTTACTGACATTTATACTTACTGTTCAGGAAAAAGCAATGCGAGTCACTGAAAAACGAGTATTATATGTTCCAATTTATGTAAATCTCTATACACATAGCCATCTGCTTGTGCATGTAGGCATAGACTAGAGAGATGTTGGGGAGAATGTTCACCAAAATGTTAACGGTGATTATCTCTGGAAGTGGAGATTGGGGTAAGTTTTATTTTGTTCTTTGCATTTAAAGTATTGCTTAAATTTGTAACAATAATTATGTAATAAAAAAATAAAACTGCATATGTAGGGACAGAGAGTACATAGGGAATCTTTGTACTTTCTGCTCAGTTTTGCTAGTAACCTAAGCCTGCTTTATCTAATAAAAAATTGTAAACAATAAAGTTGTTATTAAAAGATAAAAAGCTAATGATGTTAACTACTGCAGAGAGATCGAGTAGCTCAATACTGTAAAGCAGGAACAGAAGGTAGGAGGAGTGAATGGGGCTTGAAGATAATGAAATGCCAAAGATCTTTCAAGAAGCTTGAATGAGATGGGAGGGCAAGAGATGGAGCGATAGATAGACAATAACTTCTTTCTTCCTCTAACTTCCCCTCTCCCCTCCTTCAATTCATTTTGAACACTGTTGCCAGGTAAATTCCCCAGACACCATGTTATCTTGTCACTCCTATCCCAGACTTCAGGGACTCCTGCCCTGTGAAGTTGGAACGGCCTGGTTGCCTTTCCACCATGTCCATAACCTGAATTCAATCACCATTCCCATATTAACCAGCTTTTTCACTCACACCAATTTTTTTAAAAAAAGATCTTAAATGTATGCTTACTGAACATGTACTCTGTAGGCCAGGTACTCTTAAAATCACTCTTTAAAATTGTGTGTCATCGAATACACCAGGACAAAGCTGTTATGGTCCCTGCCATCATTGTGGTTACAAGCCAATGAGGAGGTCAGACTTCTATACAGCTAATGGTAGCCCGGAGTAATATGGCTGCCACTGACTGATGTGCAGCTATGTAGCCCACAGAGCAAGGGGCCACTGATGCCCATATCAGCATCTGCTGTTGCTTCTGTGGTCCACCTCATCACTTCTCTATTCTTTTTAAATGTCTAGATCCTCCTAACCTTTCCTATCATACATCAAGCTTAACCTTGACATCCTTCTCATTATGACTTGCATGGCACTTTACTATGATTCCTTTAGCTTTCTGAAGTTACAGTATCTCCTATTCTTAGATAACTAAGAATAAGTTGTGCGGATGAACAACTTCTTCACAGTGGTTGTGAGCTTTGAAAGCTGTCACAGTATCTAGCACAGGGTTAAACACGCAGCAAGTGTGCAATTTGAAAATTACCAGGAGGCTTCTTGCCCAAGAGCCTTAATAGTTAGAAAGGAAATAAGATTAACTTTGAAGGTGGTTTATTTGAAAGCCTCCTAATACAATCTGTAGGTAACACCAATTCTGAGAGATAGAAGAGGAGGGGGTAACAGGATGGGGGTGGTTGCTAGGGTTTCGGAAGGAGGGACTTTATAGTAATGAAAAAAATGGAGGAAAACATTGGTTGTAGTCAGAACCCGATCGAGATGGCATACACAATAAATAAATCCGAACTTGATTATTATTCATGGTAGAGAATAAAGGTTCAATTATTATTCAAGACTATAAAAGCACAAGTGTGGTCTAAGTATGAGGTGCATTATGAATCTGTGGTCAAAGAGACAATTGCAATAATGAATATGTAAACAGAAATATGACCTTGCCAAAGCTGGGAAGGCATCTTTATACTCCCCTTACAAGGGTCTCACATCTAAATTTTCTTTTAATATTTCAAAAGGAATGTGCAAACATCATGGAGCCCTGTCTCCCAAATTTTATTCCACTGCACATAAGGTCAGCAGGATGTTATTAGTGGGTGCTCCATTTTTAACGTGGTCTAATGAAACTGGGAAATGTCATTATAGAAGACCTGAAATCTTTTGATTAAAATGATGTGAAGCACCTATGAATAGAGTTTAAAAGAGAAGAAAAAATTTTTAAGGAGTAAAATAAAACGGAGGAGAGAACAAGTGGCAGTAAGTAAAAGGAGGGTTATTATAAGCTGGGTACATCACAGCTGCTTTATCTCCATAAAGTCAGAAATTGACACAGTGCAGCTAGAGGGAGTTGGGTTAGGAATGGACTGGCTAGTGAGGTGTGAGAGAATATTAAATTATTATTGTGAGAGAACCTATCATCTTCAACTTTGGACACATGATAGGAAAGGCCAAAAACCATTTAAGGATGATTTATAGATCTTGCTGCCTGGAGCTGCCAGGGAAGTGACCCTCTGAATATCTTTCACCCTCTATAATTCCATGAATCTGGCACTGTGGACCCTAGAGTAAGGGGTATTACTGTAAGAAGATCTGGCTCCAGCTCCTCTTCTGCCACTAACCTACCACACCATCTATAAGATGACGATCGTGATGTCTCCTACTATCCTACAGGATATTTCTCAGGATTAACTGCACAATGCTTGTAAGGTGATTTACCTACAGGAAGAAACACACTGAAAATATTTATGGTAATAAGTTGAACCATAAGAAATTGCAGGTATTGGATCAGATATAGCCCAGAAAAATGGCAATTTTATATGGTTTAACTGAAGACAATTCATCATTCATCGAGCTTCTTGTGCGGCAGGCGGGGGCTGGTTCTGGGGATATGAAGATGATTTAGACATTGTCCCTGCCCCAGGGAGCTCTCAGACCAGTGAGGGAAATAGAGACATTGCAATGCAGGTACACAAGTGCTACCATGATGCTGTGGCTAAGAGAGGGAACCAACAATTCGGCTGAATCGGGAGGGGAAGCCCAGGAAGAGGCAAGCAGCAGGTGGCTTTGTAAAGGACGTGACATTAATTTAGGCTGGATCTTAAAGGCTGAGGAATTCATCACTCAGGGAGGCCCATTCTAGGCTGAGGAAATAGCTGTATAAAAACAAAGAGGTATGAAAAATACTTTCTGGAGAGAAAAAATGTTATTTAAATATTAAATAATAAGATAAGGAGACATCAGTCAAACCCTCTGTAACTCATTCCTATTGCAATGTCCTCTTACTGAATGTTAATTAATATTTATCCTATTTTGATCTTGTTTAATGGGGATTTTGCATATTTATCAGATGGCTACAGCACAGGGTACCTTTTAAGAGAAAAAGAGATAAAGCTGGACAGGTTACCTGGAGCCCTGTGTACCACAACAAGAAGAAGCTTCATGCTGTGGGTATTGAGGAGGCACCAGAGAATATAGAGTAGGGTAATGGTATGATCAGCTGGGGGAATGGTGAAAAACAGGGGCTAGCAGAAGCCAGGACAATAGTTGGGGAGTCATACAGAGGAAAGGATCCTAGCAAGCCATAACATTTAAGGGACGAGAGCAGTTTGGGAAGCAGAAGGAGAACTGAAGAAGGTGAGTTACCAAAATCGAGAGGGAAAAGGCTTTTGAAAAGTGAAGTACATTCCACAAGATAAAAACTGAACACCAGCCCTCAGATTTAGAAAGCAGTCACTGGTTGTCTTAGCAAAAGCAGTTCAGCAGAGTGGACAGAAATCACATCCCTATGGATTCAACCTCAAATGGGAGGTGGGAATTGTTTGGAAGCAAATCTACTTTTAAAGAAGATTTACTGGGTAGCCCAGTTGGTTAAGCATCTGACTTTGGCTCAGGTCATGATCTCATGGCTTGTGGGTTCGAGCCGCGTATCGGGTTCTGTGCTGAAAGCTCAGAACCTGGAGCCTGCTTCAGAGTCTGTCTCCCTCTCTCTCTGCCTCTCCCCCACTCATACTCTGTCTCTCTCTTTCTCATAAGTAAATAAACATTAAAAAAATAAAAAAGATTGACTGGAAAGGAAAGAAGAGCATTATGAGAACAGAAGGGGCTGCAGAATTGAAGGAAAGATGATAGTTGTTGTTTTGGAAAGAGTGAGGAGTCTTGAGCAAGTGTGAGATTTAGGGCAAGAAACCAGGGGAAAAGGAGGGACAAGATTGAGATCACAGAGGAAGAAGGAGGCAATAGTGAGAATAGATGGGTTAGGCTGAGGTTGGAATAGAGGAGCTTGACCGCAGCACTAGGGGTGTGAGATGGCTGTGGAGAAGTGGCTGGGGCAAGGCAAACTTGCCCAGGGTGCTGAGTGCCCAGAAGAGGCTGGAAACCACAAACTGTGGTGACTGTGATTCACATGTTGGTATTTTTTTCCAAGCAGTGCTGGCAGCACAGATTCAGGAGATTAGAATGTTAAGCAGGGCTCATGAGAGGGGGGTGGAAGGGTGGTGAGGATGGAGGGTCACTGAGAAGGAGTGGCTGACTTGATGCATCTTCATGATGATTCAGGGTACACAGGACAGGAAGTGGTACCTGCCGGGCTTGGGACAGCAATGGATTCAGGATACACACTGGAGGTCTTAGGCGGTCGCAGCAGGCAGGGGCAGTGAGAACAAAAAGAGGGAGTTAATTGCATAAAGAGATGTGGCTGCGGAGTGGGTGGTCAGAGTTCAAGGTGTCAGTGGTGGAAGAGGTCAGAGTCATAACAGGAACCCTGTACGACGGCAACAGTGGGGTGCTCAAGTAGTGCACAGATGAAGGTGGATGGAGCCACGTAGAATAAAAAACTTTCAGGCAAGAGTGAGAGGTATATTTCCCAAAGATATTTCCTTGCTCAGGATACTGAGATAGAGAAGGTAGAGATCGGTTTCCAAATTATTGTTTAGGAAAACACACTCAATAAAGGTTAGTCCTTCTCGGAGAATACTCTTTAGCTAATTGGTTTAGTGCATCACAATCTCCTACTGTAATATTTACCATTAAACAAGAGCAAAATAGGATAAATATTAATTAACATTCAATAAGAGGACATTGCAATAGGAATGAGTTACAGAGGGTTTGGCTGATGTCTCCTTATCTTATTATTTAATGTTTAAATAATATTTTTTCTTTCCTTGTAATAGGACTAGAAATGACCTCTCACGTGGGGCCATGGCTTGCTCTCTTCCCTTTCCCAACCTCCTTCTGGCTTCCCCATCATTTGCTGCCATACAAGGCGGGTAGGTGGTTCACCAGCAATTACCTCTGTTCTTGCTAATTAACATTTACCTGCCTGAGGATGTCGACATTAAAAAATATCTTTTTTTAGTGTTTATTTATTTTTGAGAGAGCGAGAGAGAGAGCATGAGCGTGGGAGGGGGAGAGAGAGAGGGAGACACAGAATTAGAAGCAGGCTCCAGGCTCCGAGCAAAGAGCACAGAGCCCAATGTGGGGCTGGAACCTGCGCGGCTCGAACCCAGGAGCCATAAGATAATGATGTGAGCCGAAGTCTGACCCTTAACAAACTGAGCTACCCATGTGCCACAAGATGTCAACACTTTTAGGGCCCATAGAAATTTACTTCTCTACAGCAGTGGCCATTTCAGAGCCCAGATCTGGTTTGTCTTTTCCCAGCATCCTTCTCCTCTTGGGGCTCAGAATTTTCTAAATGGTTCTACCCACACATGAGGGAGTTGTCTGTCTGCCAACCCATTCTGCTCCTGCCAAAGCTGTTTGACAAGTTCAACATGAACAGTTTGAAATTGAATTTTTCATCAATAATATCATATTAAACTTTAACCCACAGAGAACAGTGGAGTTTACCATACTTTTTTTAAAATTTTTTTTAAGGAGTGGGTATTGTCCCAAACCTTAAGCTTTGGGATCTTCCTGTGGACGAATGTTGAGCAGCTCCAGTGGAACTCCTCTGTCACAGGTCTTCCTGCTGCAGGAAACACGAAGCTGTATCAAGTTAATAGTTCTGGGGATCCTAGTCCAGGATCATGAAAACCCGGTTTAGCTTCCTTTCCTGTGATAATGCGGGACCTCTTTGGGAGTCTTTCTCAGCCCCCTCTGAAATGAGTCAGCATTCCTGTGCGTTTCGCTTCTAAGGTTACTCAAGAGCCAAGGGGTTCACTGTTGGTCCAGAGTCCTGCTGCAGGATCGTGGGAGGCTAAGCTCAGACTGAGAACTCTTTTCCACAAGGCAGTGCTCCTTGAGCCTTTTCGTTTCTGCTGGACACGATACCAGCCCTGTACTTCGGGCCTTAAATAGTCCGGTGGCAATCATGTTTGTAAGTCCCTTTGTGGGATTAGTTCAGGCCTGTGTGAAGCTCAGGCTGCAGTTTGAAAGGATTCTGGCAGTTTCTGCCAAATATAATGACGCTTAGATCGAGGAGAGAAAAATACTGCAAGATGGCAGGGATATCGAGTGCAGACTGATACAGAAGGGCTCTCTTCCTCTGCTTTTCAACTGGCAGTCATATCAGACACTCTTTTTTGCCTCTGGAAAATTCTTTTAAATCCAAAATCATTTTCCCCTTGAAATCATTAGATTTAATGTTCATGATGCAAGTATATCCTTGTGCATGGCTGTTATTAGTCTCCAGAAACAGTTCACGTTCCATTGTGCCAGGATACAGAGCCAGAGAACAAGGGTGTTTTCAGAGTAATAACATCCTAAATTTATCATGCATTTTCTTAGCTTCTTTTCCTTGAATGTAATTTTGAGGAGACAGGAATCCAATATAGTGGATGTGGTCTTTTGTTGCTAACAGCTTGTTACTTTCCTCCACGTTAAAAATTGTAGCCCTCTCTCATTAATAGCTGATCACAAAATTATTGATAGCCATTATAAAGAACGAATACACAGTGAAAGGCCTTAGTCAGCAGTTTTAGGATTTTAGGACCAATAGAGGGTATTGGTGATCATCTGGTCCAACTACCAGTGGGAATCACAGTGGGAATCTGTTCTCTAGCATCCCTGGTGAAAGATCTAGCCCAGTGGTTCTCAAAGCGTGCTGCATGTTAGAACCGTTGGGGGAGTCTTAAACACCCCAAAGCTGGGGCTCCACCCCAAATTGATTAAATTAGATTTTCTGGGAATGAAGTCAGATAAAAAAAAAAAAAAACCTTTTAAACATTAAAAAAAATTTTTTTAACATTAAAAGAAAACTTTCCCAGAGATTGTAATATGTAACCAACATTTGACCAAAGATCTAGCTTTTGCTTAGCTGTGTCCCAGGATGAAGAATCTCTGCTTTGGGGGGGTGACCATTTGCTGCTCAACAGTCCTTTCCCATTAGAATGAATAGGAATTAGTGCCTCTCTAGAAGCCACACAGAACCAGTCAGCTCCCTCCTTCACTGGCCAGCCCTCCAAACATGTGAAGACAGTAAACAGTTTGTGACATACTAAACTGTAGTAGCTATATCTTTTGTCTTCCTATGGCCCAAAGTACCAATTTATTTTTTTTTTAATTTTTAATGTTTATTTATTTTTGAGAGAGAGAGAGAGAGAGGACAAGCGGGGGAGGGGCAGAGAGAGGGGTGAGGCAGAGGATCCAACGTGGGCTCTGCATTGACAACCCCATGTGGAGTCGAACTCATGCATTGTGAGATTGTGACCTGAGCTGAAGTCAGATGCTTAACTGACTGAGCCACTCCGGTACCCTCCAAAGTATCAATTTAAACCATACTCTTAGATATGCTATTTTATAATGTGGATTTTGATTCACTATTTGGCAAGTATCCTGTCCCAGCTTCATTATTTTGACTTCTTGATGAAACAATTAGACAGCCATAGAAAAAGAGGTTAGATTTCTCTCCAAGTTTAAGTGAACAGATATTGGAAGAGCCAGTATGGGATGTGAGGTGTGTTTCCCTCCCTCCCATCAGCTGTCATGTTCCCATTAGCGGGCTCCTTCCTCTCCTGGGCACTACACCGCTTGTCTCTTTCCTGTCTACCTACTCCCCCTGGGGTCCCACTTGCTTTTGCTCTACCATCATCAGCATGTGAGCCTGGGAGACGGCCAGGCCTGCAGAAGTGTGGCAGAAGGAAGAAGGGGAGAGAGAAGGACGTTATTGTCACTCCTCAATTTAGGAACTCAGCTGCTATATTGTAGATGCCTGATCTAGCACCATACGATAAGAGGCTCAATTCTGGAGTTGTATCTCCTAGATTTGAGTGCTGGTTCCCCACTTACTCTAGGAGTAAATTTTGGGGGAAGAGAACTCAACCAGTTTAGCCTCAATTTCTTCATCTGTAAACCGAGAATAGTAACTGTAACCTCTGTGAAATACACAACTATTCAATGTAATGTCCTTGGTACCAGTCCTGGGGTGTATCTAGTCCCTAATAAGAATTAGCTCATACTATCAAATTTCCCCACACCCTCAACTTGTCCACAGGCCAGTAGCCTACCCTCTTCTCATCCAACCCAGGCTTCCCAGCAACACTAGCTTCTGCCAGCCCCAACTCTGAGCACCCATTCTGCTTAGCTTAGACTTTCCAGTCCAGCTCTTTGCCATTCCATACCTCACCTGAGCTCATAATGCCTCCCACAGGCACTGAGAAAAAAAAAAAAAAACCTTTAATATTAGCTCTCATGCCACTTGCTCACATGGGTTGGAAGAGAAGACGGGAGGCAAAAAGCTTGCTCCTGATCAGTTTTTCTTTTCTGCTTTCAGTTTTCTTTCTCAAGGGACCATATGAAATTGAACTTGGAACTGTGGTTTGTCCTTTCTTTAAAGCCTGCCAGGAAAATCATTAAGTTCTTAGTGGGCACTGGAGGATATCTTATTTCCCTTTCCATTTAACAAACATTAAATTTTTGACCAGGGTTTCCTGAACTCTACATACTAGCAATATGGCTTTTATTTTGCTGGCTTCTTCATTTCATTTTGTCAGGACTGCCAGCAAAACTCTGGGAATGTGATCTGTTAGACCATGTCTCCACCAGCCAAGATTTGAAGGGTGCAACAGATTGAAAAATTTCAAACTGCAGAACAGTGTTTCAAATACGTGTTCAGTGAGCTTCCTCGCAGGAGCCCTTGCTCCCTCTGTTGGGTAAATGGATGACTTTCCAGGGATGCTGCATAAAAAAGTGATTTTAAAAAATGGCTGGAGGCAGCTACAAGATGGATTCTTTAGCCCAGTGTACATTTCTTGCTGTTTTAAAACAAGTTTAAATTAGGTCTTATAACCATTCAACTACATCCCCCGATGTCTGTACATAGGTCATTCTCTAGTGGAGGCAAAGGAGGTTGGTATGGTAAGTGTCGCTGAACAGTTCTCAGGAACCTGGCACCCAAATGTCAGGCTAGTTTTACATCGGTCATATTTAAATTTTTACCATTGGTTTTTCCAGAGCATTCTCAAAGCAAGCTGCAAAAAGAGAACAAAAAGGAAAAACAAAAGACAAAAAACAAAACAAAATAAAAAACAAAACCAAAATACCACCGTGAGATGAGAAAAAAATGTTTGACTGCAAGAACTCAGAACCACTGTAAATAAAACAAACCCCAATAATGTTTTTACCTCAAGTTACAGTCCCTTGATCTTTCCACTCTGATTTCCGTTCACTTGACTCCAAGTGGGTAAATCTTTCCTGATATCAAATGGGCTTGTGCTCCTTTGTCCAAAAATGTGAATTCACCTTGCTTGCCCAGGCAGATAGATACATCCACAAATACACTTGCAGGTACAACTATACGAGAGGCCCCAGCAGGTGATCTTGAGTATGCATTCTCTATATTCACTCTCCAGAAGGTAGAGTTCATCTTTCTTGAATTTAGTTTTTGCTTCCTGTAGTAGTGATGGGCTCACCACTGATACATGTGTGGTATTAGAGAAAAAAGTGTTCTTGCTATACTGGCTTATAACCATTATGGAACCAACTATGTCAACCACCATAAGAAAATTAACACACACATACATTTGCAAAGATGTAAATGCTGCCCTGGAATAGACATTACATCATTTCCTTTTATGTGATCTGTTCATTCACTTATTCACCAAGCAAGTGCAGTCATTACTAATACAGACTGAAAAAAATGTGGCAGCACATTTACTGTTTCCTAAATTCATGTATTGAGTCTCCCTTGCCCTTGAGTCACATGGATACCAGGATAAAACAAAATCAATATTTGTTCTATTCATCGTGCATAAATATTTTCCCAGACAAGTGGCTATTTACCATTCTGAGTCAACATACACTGCTGGCAAATAAGAAGGTTCTCTGTAATATTCTCTCTTCTCACGGGCCTGGCAACATGGCCTAGGAAACTACCCAAAACAGAGGGGTATGGACATTGATTATGTGCCTATGATAGTGAGTCAAAATGCAAAGCATTTTCTCCTCATAAACACCCTACAAGATAGCTACTCTCTAATTCTTCATTTTGTAGATGACAAGATTGGGGCTCTGAAAGGTTGAGTAATTTTCTTTTTTTTTTTTTAAATATTTTTATTTATTTCTAGGAGAGAGAGAGACAGCGTGAGCAGGGGAGGGTCAGAGAGAGAGGGAGATACAGACTCTGAAATAGGCTCCAGGCTCTGAGCTGGCAGTCAGCACAGACCCCGACGCGGGGCTGGAACCCATGAACCGCGACATTGTGACCTAAGCGAAAGTCGGACGCTTAACCGACTAAGCCACCCAGGCGCCCCTGAAAGGTTAAGTAATTTTCTTAAAATGCTCTGCTCTCGTGTTTCAATGACACAACATTTCCCCAAGCTCTCCCTTTCTTTTCCTTCTCAGTCTTTTTACTAATCTTTGTTTCTCCTCTTCATCTGTGGCTCAATTGTGGACATTCTCCATCTACATTCCCTGGTCATCTCATCCAACACAACGGCTTTAAATACTATTTATGTGCTCAGGTTTCTCCAGTATGTATCTCCAGCGCAAATTCTTCCATTACTACTAGACTTGAATATCCAAATGCCTACTTGACAGCTACACTTACAGAAGGGCAGGCAGCTCCAAATCTGTATGTGGAAACTGGGGACTTTGATTTGTTTTCTCTCCAGATTTCTTTCTCCCTGATTTGATCCACTTTCATAAATGGTTCCACCATTCACATAATTGCTCATCAAAAACAAAGAAACACCCCTCTTTTCTTTACCACTTCCAAAATCCATAACAAAAATACATTTTAAATTTGTCTGCATTTCTCCATTTCCACCTTTGCCCCAAATTTTCCCTGATTGCCAATAACATCCTACATGCCTTTCTCCTCCTTTTTACCTAGAATATAGATTTTATTTTTTTATGGCCAAAGATGTTCCATCCACTTGAGCAGAAGAGAAAAGCTACCAACATCACAGAGACATTAGCTCTGACATACTAGATACAAAAACAACACCTTCAAATAACATGTTCTGAGTGAAAAATAATTCTTATTTCTTTAAACCAAAATAGCCATGTTTGTATTATTTGCAGCTGAAAACACTCCTGATAAACAATCTCTCCCCACTCCCATAAATCCATACCTGCACAACATCCAGAGAGGTGTTTTTTTTTTTAAACATAAGCAAGATTTGTTCAGTTGCCAAATATTTACTGAACACAGATCATATGCTATGAATGCTTCTAGGTGCACATGGATACAATATATACCACTGAACAAAGCAAACAAAGTTGGGACATGTAGAGAACAGAGCAAAGACTCTTGCCTTTGTGGAGGCCAGAAATATAATACCCATGTAAATAAGTGAATTACTTGTATGTTAGAGGATGATGTCTGCCATATGGGTGGAAAAGGAAAAATTAAGCAGGGTAAGGTTGATCAGAAGTGTGGCATACAATTTTAAACAGTGTGGTCAAGATGAGTTTCAGTGAGAAGATGATATCTGAGTAAAGACTTGAAGGCCCTGGGTGATAGTGGAAATAGACTGAAGTAGACCTCAGCTAAGATGAGGAAGGCAGAGTGTAAATCAGATTTGTAAAATAAGATGGACATCTCAGTTTTAGGAAGGTTGAATTTTAAATACCTACCAGATATTTGAGAACAGATGATATTGAATAAGCAGTGGAATGCATGAGTCAAAAATTCAGTTGAGAAGTCTGCACACCAGAGAAAAAATTGAGTCATGGCCTATAGATGATATTTAAAGCCATGAGATTGCATGAGATCAGTAAAAAGGTGAGTGCAGTTAGAGTAAAAAAGAGCAAGTCCTAGAACTGATGTGTTGCAGCTTTTATACATTGGGGAGAAAAGGAACCAGCAGAGGGGACTGAGAAGATGAAGCCAATGAAGTAGGAAGACAACCAGGAGACAGAGGTGACCTGGAAGCCAAGTGAAGGAAGTATATTAAGGATGAGAGAGTGACTGCTAATGACTGTCAGATGAGGTAGGAACTTAGAACTGATCATTGGTTTCAGCAACAATATGGTCATTGGTGACTGGACAAGAAAAGTTTTCATGAATTGTTGGGGAAGAAAGCCCGATTCAAGTGGGTTTGAGAATTGGAGGAGCATGATGGCAGCTCCTTTGAGAAATTTTGTGCAAAGATGAGAAAAAAGTTAAGTGTGCTTGGGGAAAAATTTTTTTAAGTGGGAACATAACAACATGTTTGTATAATGAGGAGATGATCAAGTAGAGATTTGAAAGTGGATGACATCCAAGAAAGTGGGACAATTGCTGGAGTGATGTCTCTGAGTATAAATGGAAGGATTCACTTTATATAGTGTGATTTTAAAACATCTCCACAAATATTTTGACACACCTCCCTTCAAAGAGGGGAGCTAATTTTTCTACCCCTGAATATGGGCTTGACTAAGTGATTTGCTTTCAGCCAAGATGATGGTATGTGACTTCTGAGGCTAGGTCCCTCTTGCTCACTCTTGGATCATCCACTCTGGGGCAAACAGCTGCCATGTTGTAAGTGCTTTCAAGCCACCCTATGGAGAAGCCCATGTGGTGAGGAACTGAGACTTCCAACTAACAGCCATGTGAGGGAGCTGTTTTGGAAGCAGATCCTCCAGAATCAGCTGAGCTTCAGATGATGGCAGCCCAAGCTGATACCTTGATTCCAACCTCATGAAAGTCTCTGAGCTAGAACTACCCAGCTAACTGACTCCTCAATGCCCGACCCACAGAAACTATAATATATGTTTATTGTGTTAAGCCATGGAGATTTGGGGGCAATTTGTTATGCAGCAAGATATGACTAATACAGAGGAAAACTCAAGACAGCTTAACTATAGCAACAGCAGGGAGACAGAGCACATGAATGCCGAGTCTGTGGTAAATGAGTAAATATGGAGTAAATAATTTGTGGACTTTCTCCTCATATTGTTTGATTTTCTCAGTAATGTAAGAAGCACACTCAACAACAATGAGAGTGAGCTGGCTCAATAGCTGAGAGGAAGGATGGGAGAGGAGGCTTGAGGGGAAAAGAAAAGCTGTGAAGTATTTGTAAAGAGCAAGGATAGGAGCAGAAATAATGGACTAGGGAAGTGTGGTAGGATTGCAGGGCAGTATTAAGGACACAGAGGAAGTGCCATATCCAGTTATACGTGAGACCCGTCAGTGTGGTTTTGTGTCCTGCTTGAGCCAGATTCAATGGGATTCATGCAGAAGCACAGAGTAGGTGGAGAGTTGGATTGAACCAGCGATTCGGTTTTGCCAAATGAGTGCTATGATACAAAATAGGACAAGGTATTTGTAAGGGGACGATTGCAAAAACCAGGCTAGTTGCCTTCCTCAACGTCATTTCAGCCTTCTGCTTCCTTGAGGATGGAATGGACATACTTTGCCACTTTTCTCCTGCCAAGTTGTTCTGTGTCTGGATCTTAATTTATGAAAGTGATTACTCAGTGGTTAATGCTACTGAAAGACAAATTTAATGTTACTCACAGTTCCCCTAGAAACAAGAGGCACGGCTTGCCAGGCAGGGCCGCAGGAGGAATACTAGATCTTGGTCGGGAAACAGAAGCAGAAGCAAGGGGAGGGCCTAGGCCAGAAGGCTCCATGGGGGTTTCCTGGCAGAGGCAAGGCAAGGCAGGATAAATAGCCTAGGACTGGCTAGTGTGAATAATTTCAGTGGACTTTGGGCTATAGGGATAGTCTCTAGTTGCCTGGCACCTGGCCCTGGGATGATCAAGGCAGAGAAATATTGCCTCCTGGGGTGCACAGGCCAGATGGGGAGATATGGCTCTGATTTGATTAGTTTACATTTCAAAGGCATACTGATGGTTGAGTTTTTTGCTGTCTTTAAGAACTGACTAGCCATGGGAGGACAGTCTCTTCCTAGCTAGAAAGAATTTTTTTTGAGACAGAGCTCAAGTGGGGGAGGACAGAGATGGGGACCAAGGATCAGAAGCAGGCTCTGTCCCGACAGCAGAGAGCCCCATATAGGGCTTGAACTCACAAACTGTGAGATCATGACCTGAGCCAAAGTCAGACACTCAACTGACTGAGCCATCCAGGTGTCCCTAGAAAGATTTTTTTAAGATGTCAAAACATCTTAGGGCGCTTGAGTGGCACAGCGGTTTACGTGGGCTAGAGCTCTGTGTCAAGCTCTCAGCGCAGAGTCCTCTTCAGATCCTCTGTCTCCTTCTGTCTCTCCCCCTCCCCCCACTCTCTTTCTCAGTAAAGTAAATAAATAAACATAAAAAGACTCTGAAAGGTGGAAAGAAGAAAGCAGATTGGCACGGGACCTCAGGACCCAAGGACCAACCTTGTGGTGACTTTCCTGGGTTTTCCTTTTGGCACATATATTCCAGACTTAGAACTGGCATCTGGAAATGTCAATAATAGGAGCAGATAGAAAAAAGTCCCAACAAAGTTGGGCTCTTTATGGTAAAAGGATCAGGAAAAGGGTGGTCTAGCAAGACAAAAGTTTTTAGACAATAACTACTCCAGCCACATCAACAAAAGCCATGTGGGAGCCTAGATTTCCAACCTCACAAACCTGTAAGAAGGCAGCTCACCTTCCCCACTAAGGCAGCGATGGAGGAGGCCAAATAGAGTCAGGACCTTTACCCTCACTGGCCAGTACTGAGACCCATTCTTTTGGCAATGTCGATGGAGACCACCTAGGGAGCCAGAATTCCCATTCCCATTCCCATGAAGCAGTTACAATGGCTTCTCCCAGGGTGGACAACTTAAGGCCTAATATGTCAGTAATCATATTAAATGAAAGCAGTCTAAACACAAATTAAAAGGCAGAGATAGAGTTTATTAAAACCTACAACCCAACATATGCTGTCTATAAGAAGTTCACTTCAAATATAAAGGCAAGTGAAAGTATGGAAAAAAAGTATACCAGGAAAACATTAATGGAAAGAAAATAGGAGTGGGTATGTTAATATCAGATAAAGTAGACTCCAAAGTAAAGAAAATTACCAGAGACAGGGAAGGATATTACATAATGATAAAAGAAGACGTAGCAATCCTAAATATATTTGCACCAAAAAACAGATCTGCAAAATATATGAAACAAAAACTGACAGGACTGAGAGAAGAAACAGAAAAATTCACAATTATAGTTGGAGACTTCACTACACCTTTTAGCATTGATAGAATAACCAGACAGAGAATCAGTGGATAAAAAATAACCCCAACAGCACCATCAAGCAACAGGATTGAAGTAACATTTACAAAACACTTCACCCAAGAGCAGTACCTAAGAGACATATGCAAAGACAGATCATATATTGGATCATAAAACAAATCTTAACAAATTTAAAATAGTTTAAATCATACAGAGTTTTTCAGAGTTGTTTTTTTTTTAATCACATTGGAATCAAAATAGAAATCAATAAGAGTGGCAACTGGGTGGTTCAGTTGGGTGAATGTCTGACTTTGGCTCAGGTCACGATCTCATGGTTTGTGGGTTCGAGCCCCACATCGGGCTCTGTGCTGATGAGGAGCCTGAAATTAAGTCCTCCATTAAGAACAACCTCCGGCTGCATGTAGCCCTAATTCCAGGAAAAGCCTCATCTGAAGCCACCCTCAGGACCACCCTCAGATCAGCCAATCAAAAGAAATGTGTAACATTCCTGTGGTCTGAGTCAGGGCTGGGAACTGTAGGTAGTCACTCTGTACAAAGTAGCCAATCACTCACTGCTTGCCTAAACCCCACGTAGGCCCTTTGAGCTCACCTCATAATTGGTCATTTTCAAAGGATTCTCAAAGGTCCTGATTGGGTCCCGCCAAAAGTAACTGACGCCTCACACATACTGAATGGTCAAAACTGTTACCATGGGTGCTGTACAATTGTGATTGGTGCTCATGTGATGATGCTATAGGTACAACATATGCACCGTAACACCCCCATCCCTTACCCCATAAAACCCTGCTCGTTATTGTTCTGGGCTTCACCTTGCTGCCGCTGTGCCAGTTAACAGGTGAGCCCCTGCTCGAGCTTGTAATAAAGACCCTCTTGTGCTTGCATGGGTGCCGGCTCCTTGGAGGTCTCTGGGGACTCGTGATTCGGGCATAACACCGACAGATCAGAACCTGAGACTGCTTTGGATTCTGTGTCTCACTCTCTCTGGCTGTCCCCTGCTCACACTCTGCCACACACTCTCTCTCTCAAAAATAAATAAACATTTAAAAACTCAATAAGAAAGTTAATAGGAAAATACTCTAAAACCTTGGAGACTAAGTAACATGTTTCTAAATAATCCATGGATCAAAGATGCAATCTCAAGAAAAAATTTAAAAAATACATTGAACTGAATGAAAATGAAAATACAGATGTAAAAATTTGTGAGACACAGCTAAAGCAGTAGAGAGAAGAAAATTTACAATACTGAATGCACACATGTTTTCTTAAAAAAGGAAAAGTCTCAAATGCATGATCTAAGCTCCCACTTCAAGAATGTAGAAAAAGACCAAAAGAAACCCAAAGCAAGCAGAAAGAATAAAATAATAAAGATTAGAGTAGAAACTGATGAAACAAAGTAAAAAGCAGTGAAAAATCAATGAAACAGAACTAGTCCTTTGAAAAGTTTAATAAAATTGACAAACTTTTTGCAAAACTTGACCAACAAAGAAGAAAACTCAATTACTAGTATCAGGAAGGAAACAGTGGATATTCCTACAGATCTTGCACATACCAAAAGGGTAAGGGAATACTATGAACCACTGTACATCCATAAATTTGACAACTCAGACAAAATAATTTAATTCCTCAAAAACCACAAACTACTGCAACTTACCCAACATGAACTAGATAATTTAAATACTTCTATACTTATTAAGGAGAATGAATTGTAATTCAAAAGTTTCCTAAGACAAAATCTCTAGACCCAGATGATTTCACTGGAGAATTTTACCATAGATATAAAGAATAATTAACAACAAATTCTACACAATCTCTTCCAGAAAACAGAAGGAAAAATTTTAAGCTCGTATAACTTTGATATCAAAATCAAAGATAGCATAGAAAAGGAAAATTACAGAGCAATAGTCCTCATGAATATAGACACAAAAATCCTTAACTATACATTAGCCAATAGAATTTAACACAATATAAAATAATTATATAACATGACCAAGTGAGATTTATTATAGGGTACAAGGCTGATTCAATATTTGAAACCAATCAATGTAATCCACCATATTAAAAGGCAAATGAAGAAAAAAAACTCACATGACCACAACCTTCATTGTAGAAATGCATCAATACCATTCATGATAAAACAAAATTTTAAGAAAAATTGGAATAGAAGAGAACTACATCAGCACGATATAGAGTACTTAGCAACAAATCTACAGCTAACATTATACTTAATGGTAAAGTGCTGAGTCCTTTCTCCCTGCATTCAGGAGATAAACAAAGATGTCCACACTCACCACTCTTATCCAACATAATGCTAGAAGTTCTAGCTTGTGCAGTAAGACAAGGAAATAGAAGTTGTACAAATTGGGGGGGGGGAAAACCTGTTGCTATTTACAGATGCCGTGGTAGTCTACTTAGAATATCCCGAGGAATCTACAAAAATGACTTCCCACAATTAATAAGTGAGTTCAGAAATGTTGCAAGATACAAGATAAGCAATCAGCAATTAGTTAATACACTACCAATAAATCCATGGACACTGACATTAAAATTCCAATACCATTTATAATTGCTCAAAAACAAAAATGAAACACTTAGTTATAAATCTAAGAAAACATATATAGAACTTGAATGGTAAAGACTACAAAATGCTGATGACAGAAATAAAGATGGACAGTGGTAGGGTGTTTATAGATTGGAAGACTCAGCATATTAAATATATCAATTCTTCCAAATTAATGTCCAGGTTTTACCCAATTCCTACCAAAATCCCAGCAAGATTTTCTTTAGATATAGACAAGATTATTCAAAAATGTATATGAAAAAAATAGAATAGTTAAAATAATTTTGAAAAAGAAGAATAAAGTGGGAGTAACCAACCTATCCAATTTCAAGGCTGGTTAGATAAGCTATATATCACACATGACTATGTGGTCTGGTAAAGGGATAAACATACAGATTGATGGAAAGGAATAGAGAACGTAGAACTATACTCACACAAATAGATTCAAGTGACTTTTGACAAAGGCACAAAAGCAATTCAATGGAAGAAAGATGGACATTTCAACAAATGGCACAACTGGATAGCTATAAACAAAAAATGAGCCTCACCACAAACTTCAGTCCTTACACAAAAATTCATTCAAAATGGACAATAGGCTTAAAAGTGAAATGTAAAATTATGGTTATAAAAACAGGAGAAAATCTTTAAGATCTTGGGCTACACCCCAAAAGCATAAGCCATGAAAGGAAAAATTGATAGATAGGATTCTATCAAAATTTAAAAGTTTTGCTTTATAAAAACCCTATTAAAGGATGAAAAGACAAGCTACTGAGTGGGGAACAGATTTATGAACCACATTATCTGACAAAGGATTAGAATCTAGAATATAGGAAGTACTCTCAAAACTCAAGAGTTAAAAAAAATCAACAAACCAATCAGAACATAGGCAAAAGACATGAAAAGACATTTCTCTGCAGTAGATATACAGGTGGCCAATAGGCATACAAAAAGATGTTCACCATTGTTAGCTATTAGGAAATATCATTAAAACCACAATGAGATGTCTGGATATACCTATCCAAATGGCTAAAGTAAAAAAACAGTGATGTCACCAAATTCTGGCAAGAATGCAGAGAAGTTAAATTACTAATATATTTGCTAGTGGGAACGTACCATGGTGCAGCCCCACCCTGGAAAATAGTATGGCAGTTGCTTGAAAAACTAAACACGTAACTACCTTGTGATCTATTAATTGTACTCCTGTGTATTTATCCCAGCAAAATGAAGACACATAAAAACTTATACATGAGTGTTTATAGAAGCTGCATTTGCAATAGCCCTAAATTGGAAACACCAGATGTCCTTCAACGGGTGATAGTTTAAACTGGTACATCCTACCATGGAGTTTACTGAGCAATAAAAAGAAATAAACTACTGAGGCACACAGCAAACTGAATGGCTCTTCAGAGAATTATGCTGAGTGAAAGCCAATCCCTGAAAGCTACACACTGTATGATTTCATTTATGTAACATACTTGAAATGATGAAACTATAAAAGTCAATTATAGAATAGAAGTTGCCAGGAGTTGAAGATGGAGGGGGAATAAGAGAAGGTAAGTGGGAAGTGAGTATAGCTATTGAAAGCAACATGAGGATTCTATGTGGTAATTGAAATGTTTACTTTGACTTTATCTAAGATGATATCTTTGTTGTGATAACATTCAATAGATTTATAAGATGCCACCATTTGGGCAAAACTGGGTAAACTATATGCAGGATCACTGTATTATTTCTTCTTAACTACATGTGAATTGACATTTACTTCTCAAAATGCTTAATTCTAAAAATTATTTCTTTATTTCCTGTAGCTTTTAAAATAAAATGCTCATGTCTCTTTTAAAGTTTTTATTTACTTATTTTGAGAGAGAGAATGAGAGTGTGAGGGGGGAAGGCCAGATAGAGGTAGAGAGAGAATTCCAAGCAGGCTCCCCACTGCCAGCATAGAGCCCAATGCAGGGTTCCATCCCACAAACCGTGAGATCATGACCTGAGCCAAGATCAAGAGTGGATGCTTAACCCATCGAGCCACCCAGGTGTCCCTTATTGTACAAATGTCTTATTGTGCCCTATAGGGGTTCTTTTGATCCTGTCCTCTGCCTAACCCTCCAATCTTTTGTCACACTGCCTTTCCCCACCCCCAACTTTAGCCACATGACTGCTTTACTCTTCTTTAATTACTTCACACTCTTTTCTACCCCTGATGCTTAGCATTTGCTATCTCCTCTGCCCGGGGAATACCTTCCTCTCAGCTCTTCGCATAGCTCCTCATTGTGATTATACAGGTCTCAGCTCAGATATCACCTGCTCAGAAAAGCTGTCCCTCACCTGCAAAGCACCTACACACAGACCTGCACACAGGAAAGGCCAGCCATTAAGCCCCTCAGCCAGGCTGACTAGGACTGAATCACAGCACCTCCACCCAATAGCTGTAAGACTCTGGGCACCATGTGTAACATCTGTATTTCCCCATCTTTAAAATGGGCACACCCAATTAGCTCTTCCTACACAACGTTGTTATAAGTGGGTTAACACAGGCAAATCATTTAAATTAGTACCTGGGATGCAATAAAACCCACATAACTGTTATTTGTTATTATCTAAAAAACTTCCTCTAGTTACTCAATCTCACTGCTTCTCAAAGTACAATCAGTGGACCAACAGCATCCCCATTCACTTGTGAGAAATGGAGACTTTCAGGCCCTCCTCCAGATCTCTGAAACTCTGGGGGTGGGGCCCAGCAATATGTGTTTTAACAAGCCATTCAAGTGATTCTGCCACAAGCTCAAAAAAGCCACTGGCTTATCTCAGATCCCATCTGCTTCCTTAAGATCATCAGCAGAGTCAGTAGGTGTCTGTTATTTATGTGATTAATGCTCATCTCTCCCACCAGAACAAGCATTCCATGAGGGCAAACTTGGTCAAATTGTTCACTACTGTGTCCCCAGCTGCTAGCACATCTGGCACAATGCAGGCACAGAGAAAATATTAATAAGTGAATGAAAGAACCTGACCACGGTCATGTATTTAAATAACTGAACTTATTGATGTTGACTCCAGGCTGGGCTTGCTCCCTCCAACGTGCTGGGAATCAGGGACAGGCTAAGTCCTTGTTTCTGGTTAGCAGCCTCAAGTTTCTCATATGGCGCTATGCAAGATGGAAGTGTCTGGCATGTGAAAAGCCTGACTTCCAAACTGCATTTTTCAATAAAATTTAAAAAATTAAAAACAATTTTAATGTCTCTCTTTAGAGAGAGAGAGGGAGGGAGGGAGAAAACATGTGGTGAAGGGGCAGAAAAAGAGAGGGAGACACAGAATTCGAAGCAGGCTCCAGGCTCTGAGCTAGCTGTCAGCACAGAGCCTGACATTGGGGCTCAAACTCATAAACTGTGAGGTCATGACCTGAGCCAAAGTTGGCACTTAACCAACTGAGCCATCTGGGCGCCCCCAAACTGCATGTTAAATGCAAATATGGCCAGAGCAGAGCCACGGATTCTTTGTGCAAGGGATGTGGACACATCCCCTTTCCATTGTACTGTGTTGGCCACCTTTATCTAACTATCTATCTATCTATCTATCTATCTAAGTGACTGTCAGTAGGCTGCCTTATGGAATGGCAACACGACACTCTCTGTTCGTTGCTTTTAGTGGCCATGGCTGGTGAAGAATCTCCTGCTCTCTAGAAGGCCATCTCACGTCTCAGTTTGGAGGGAGACTTGCTACCTGGAGTTTGAGTAAAGAAGAGATTCAGTGCATTCATGCCCTTACCTCTTCCTAGGGTACGAGCTTCTCGGCTTTTCCCTCAGGCCTCTGATTTTTCCATCTCTGTTTTCCCTGTGGGCTTCTCATCCTCAGCTTCTCACTGCCTCACTTAGCACTTCTAAGGGGCCTGTCAGTCCTTCTGCAGGCACATTCCTCAGATAATCCTTTTCACTCCACAGCAGGCCTTCTAGTTCAGACTTCTTGGGCATCCTAAAGACACCTCAGCACAGGATGTCCAAGACTAAATGATTGATCTTTCCTGCCCCTCTTGTAATGAGGGAGTAACAATTCCAAATTAGAATGACAAACATTTGTCTCTTGCTTATTTACATGTGTGCAGGGGGATAAGCTGCAAGTCTGTACCAAGCCATAGGTTAACTTTGGGTTTGCAGCACAGGACTCTTCTTCGTTCTGGATCCAGACTGAAGGAGCAGCTGTTGCCTAGGGCATGCTTTCCTTGTGGCAAATATCAGAAGAGCACGTTGGAGTCCCGCTGAAACATGTGGCTGCATTTGAAGCTTCTGCCCACTTGTGACATACATCTTTCTCACTCTCATTTTAGGACATCTATGCAGTAAATGGAACCACATTCCATCGTGTTCTTGTCATCCCTGCAACTATGGAATCTGATGATAGATACAACTTTGGGGACAAAAATGCCAGAATGAAATTAAAAACTTCAAAATCAGTTAAACCAATCAATATCAGCTTGCTATTTCAATCATTATGGGAAAACATTTGCATATGCTTCTAGCTATGGCTGGCTGACCAAAAGGACATGAATTCTGTAACCCCCAAAAGAAAAATTACATTTTCCTGTATATGCAGCTGAAGAGCTGAAACCTAGGAATAAGAAGTAGTGGCTGGAGACTTACAGGTTGTCTGGAGTTGTTTTCTCTCCATTCTGCCTTATCTCCATACAAATTTTGGTCCCAGCTTTTGCTGGGTTGTCAGCCACGAATGTGGACCACCCCATGGAGAAGACAATGGCATTGTTCATCAGTCAAGAGCCCAGCTGGCCACAGTGACTGGCTGCCTCCATTTCACTGCTTTTTACAGATTTCTTTTGCAACTCTATGGGTATTGAAATTATTATAGAAGTTTGATTCATATGGGAGATGGCCAGGTATTTTGGGGTGTTTCATTCAGCAATGTATGTATTGGAGAACATCAGGAAACATTGTATGAATCCTATACTATAATTTGTAATAAAACGTAATAAAGATTTAAACTCAACTAAAGCAAGTTGCACGGCCACACCCAATATCAGTGATATAGGGAATTTATCCCTTCTAGAGAAGGACAGACAGATTGAATACCAGGAAAAAATCATGCGATTTACCCCACTACTCAAGACTTGGTATATATTTTCATTATAGCACCCGGAATCCTATATTTGTTTAGCTATCTTTCTTCTCTAGATTTAAAGCTTCTGAGGGTAGGGTCTGATTTGTTCTTTTAGACCTTGCCAGGATTTACTACACTTGCTGAATAGGTAAATAAATTAATGATTGACCCAACAATTCAAGATGGGAAATGCAGGACAAAGATTAGGTTTGTTGAAGATAATGAGTTCAGTAAGCTAAATGTGTTCTGAGCACTGTCCTGGTAATGGAACTGTCATTTTTAATACAGTTACTAAGAGCTAATGTGTTCTGAGTTCTATACTATCAACATCGAGTCACTCTTTTGGAAAAGAGCTAATGAGCTTTAAACAGCCTATAATTTTTTAAAAATAGACTTTACTTTTTAAAGAAGTTTTAGGTTCACAGCAAAATTGAGTGGAAGGAACAGAGATTTCCCATGTTCTCCCTTCACCCATTCATGCTTGGCCTCCTCCATTATCAACATCCCCTATTTGAGTGCTAGTTTGGTTATAATTGATGAACCGACACTGACACATCATTATAACTCAAAGTCCATAGTTTTCCATAGTGTATTTGACATTGTACACTCTATGGGTTTGGGTAAATGTATAATGATGTGCCTCCACCATTACTCTATGTGTCGCATAGAATAGTTTCACTGTCTATTCACACCTCTCTCTTCCCTTACCCCCTGGAAACCATTCATCTTTTTACTGTTTCCATAGTTTTTCATGTTCCAGAAGACATCAGTTGGACCTATACAGTATATAGCCTTTTCAGACTGGCTTCTCTCACTTAGTAATATGCATTTAAGTTTCCTCCATGTCTTTTCATGACTTGGTAGTTCATTTCCTTTCAGCACTGAATAATATTTCATTGTCTCAAGGTATCACAGTTTATCTATCATTCACCTACCAGAGGACATCTTGGTTGCATCCAGGTTTTGGCAATTATGACTAAGTTGCTACACACATCCATGTGCAGGTTCTTCTGTGGAACATAAGTTTATAGTTTCTTTGGATAAATACCAATGAATGTGACTCCTGGATCATATGGTAAAAGTATTGCAAGAATTTTGTAAGAAACTGCTAAACCATCTTCCAAAGTGGCTGTACCATTGTGTATTCCTACCAGCGATCAATGAGCCTTTCTGTTGCTCCACATTCTTGTCAGCATTTGGTATTGTCCATACTCTGGATTTTGGCCATTCCAATAGCGGTGTAGTGGTATCTCATTGCTTCTTAATTTGCATTTCCCTGACAACATATGATGTGGAGCACCTTTTTATATGCTTATTAGCCATCTTTATATCTTCTTTGGTGAGGTGTCTATATAAGGTTTTTGGCTCATTTTTTAATCAGGTTGTTTATTTTCTTATTGTTGAGTTGCCTGTAATTTTTTAATTGACTAATTACCATGATCTTAAATTTTTCTCAAATCTTAAACATAAACACTGGCAATTTGAGTGTTGGCTTTCTTACTTCCAGAAGCTGCCATTATAAAAGACTAATTAAATAGTTGTAAAATATGGATAGCCTCAGAACTTGAAAATGACGGTAAGGGAGAATGGGAAGATAGAGGAGACCAGAGCTTTTTAGACTCCAGGGAGTCCTTGAATCTCTAAAATTGCAAAATTTTGAGTGTAGACACAGGTACACTTGTCTAGAGAAATAAACCATGGTTTTGCATCAGAGTCTTAAATGGATTTTTAAATCACAAAAGGTTAAATAAACTCATTGTTGCCAAGAGAAGATAAAAGAAATGTCATTTTTATTTATTCCCAGAAAATAGTATCAACAGTAATTTGTTGAACATTTACTTCGTGAGCTGGCCATATTCTAAGCATTAAAAAAATTTTTTTTGGTTTTACTTAATTTTGAGACAGAAAGAGACAGAGCATGAGTCGGGAAGGGGCAGAGAGACAGGGAGACAGAATCTGAAACACGCTCCAGGCTCTGAGCTGTCAGCACAGGACCAGATGCGGGGCTTAAACCCATGAACTGTGAGACCATGACCTGAGCCAAAGTCAGATGCTTAACCAACTGAGCCATCCAGGCACCCCTATTCTAAGCATTTTTATAGGCATCCTCATTTAATTTTGAAAACAGCTCCATTATTATTATTATCTTCAATTTTCCAATGAGGAGACTTGGGTTTAGAAAAACGTTGTTAGCTCTTCCAAGTCATGTGCTTAGTCAGTGGCAGAGAGAGATGTGCAAAAAGCTGCTCTGTCAGCCATTATACTGTATTTCTTTAGTCCTTAACTTTACTTTACCCCTCTCAGTTTCTCTTAATAATTTTGGTTAAAAAATAGCTTTTAAATTTAGCTCCAACTGGCCAGCTCTCAGATTTCTGGCAGGACAACCCAGTTTGCATGTCATAAATATAACTGGAAACATAACCAGACACTTAAATACATTTTCATCATTGTGCAATCTTACTAATGGACTCCCTCAGATTCCAAGTGGAAAAGTTGTGGTGCCTCACCTAACTGGCAAGCACTTTCCAAGTCTGGTTTGACTGTTGAATTCTGCTCATTAGGTTAATGAAAAGCAAATTTGCAGTACCCCTGGTGATGTAAAGCATTCTAGCAGCGATAAATTCATATGGACTTTATTTATCTTCTTATTTAAATGATTGCGAACCTCTAGAAATGGTCTTGCATATTATGGGGATTCATTTGCTGAGGAGAACACTGAAAACCTGTCCCATTTCCTGAGATCCTCTTTCAGGGCAATATTTAAATGAGGACATTAAATAGATTGTACCAAATGTGATGAGTGATAGGCCATATTGTGTGTGCATTGGAATGGGTGTTGGGTTTATGGTCTGCCTGAACTTAGCAATAAATCAGTGGTAGTCACTTTAGCCAGAGAGTTCAGCTTCTCCACTCATCTTTCCTCTCTGAATGGTTATTCTGCATATTTTGCATTTACATTTGCAAAGTGCTTTTGTCCTCCAAATGTCACTATATGATTGCTAGTTCAAAGGTGGAGACACTGGCATGGCTGTGAGGGGGGAAGGGCTGACCAAGGTGCTGGGGCACCTCTGAAGCCATCATTGTGGTCATTCCTCTGACATTACTGCCTTCATATATCTCTTTTATGTATTCCCTTCCCCTTTCCCTTTTCTGGTGTTTTTTTTTTTCCCCACCTTTACGCTTCCCAGTGATATCCCACAAATATGACTTAAATTATAGGAAGCTGCACATAGCATAGTGCTTAAGAGAAAGGGTTCAGGAGTCAAATAGACCCAGCCCAGCTGAAGTGACCTTGGACAATGAACTCAACTGTTAAATGGGGTTAATAAGGCATCCCTTACAGAACTGGTGCGAGGATTTTATTTAGTTAGATCATATATGTATTTGCCTGTGACAATTTTTGTTCCATCATCAGAACGAAACAATGTGAGCCAGAACAATTAAAGGTTTACCTCCCTGGCACAGACCACAGGCTGTGGGATTTTTATTAAAGGAGAAATGATTTAGGCTTGGAGTAATTTAGGCTTCAGGGGAACACTTAATTTGGCTGCAAGGGGGGACAGGATCTGGATAAACCAACAGGAAGGGAAGGGAACTGTGGATCTCGGGTGATTCTGGACACTTCTTCCATAAAAGGAGAGTCTAATTTCCCTCCCCTCACACATGGACTGACCTTGGTGCTTAGCTCCTAAAGAGGAGAATGTGGTGGAAGAGAGATTGGGTGACATCTGCTACTAAATGAAAAAAATGTGATACAATGTGTTATTCCCCATTCTATCTGTCTATCCCCTTTAGGCCCTGAACTACCTTATAAGAAGCCAGGCTACTTTGAAGCTACTATGGGACTATGTGGGGAGACCATACAGAGTTACAGATACATGCCCACAGAGCTCTAGCTGTTTGAGTCTTCCAAGCTTTGGCCCCAGGTATGTGAGTGAACCTTCAGATAATCCCAGCCCCACCCACCAGCCAATAGTAACTATGAGGGACCTTGAGTGAGAACTGCCTAGGTGAGCCCAGTCAACAGCTAGAGCCCTGAGAGAGAGTAATAAAATGTTATTTTAAGCCACTAAATTCACTATGTTACTTGCTTATGGTACCTAGAACAATAACCCAAGACAGTAGAGCACTTACCAACCAAGCAAAAAACTCCTAAACCAGTTATATTTGGCTTCAGTAAGTTAATTTTTTTTTGACCAATGATGTTTTGCAGTAGCCAAGCCGATGCTTAGGTCACTGAAAGGTGCATGCCTCGGTGCAAGCTTTGGGCTGACCGACACACACATGCCATGTGATGACTCAGCCGTCCTACTACACTGGTCCATCTCAGCCACCAGAAAACCTCTGCTTATACCACACACAGAAACATCTAGCCTTTCCATAGTGCCAGCATGTCATCATTACTTTCTGAGTTGCCTCTGTTCTTTTCACATCACCCCATTACAATGGAAGATGTTCCCCTGGATGCCAGTGTGATCCTAAGCACACAAAGCGCAATGATAAGAAGTCATCCAATGAAATCAGATTTCTAAAAATATACCCTTTTAGATTAGCATGAAAATATAAAATTTTAAAACTCTTGCAGGGAATTAACAACCTCACAGAAATTATTCATTTGTTGGACTGGAAGGAGAAAGATACGTTGCAGGTAGTTCTCAGCAAAAAGTTTAGTTGAAGGAGAATGGAGTTAAGTTACAGAGGGTCCTGGAAGCCAGCATCTAGAGACTGAGCTATTAACTTGTAGTCACTATGGGTTCTTGAGTAGGAACATCATGAAAACTCTATTTTAAGATTCTTCTCACAGTTTTATGTGTATGATAAATTAGACAAAAGCGAGGCTGGAGTCAGGAAGACTGGCTAATAGTCCCTTCTATTATACAAATCCTAGCACTTAAAAAAAAATCAGTGTTCACCAACTGTGGTAGTCAACTGGGCTCTTTGAAAACTACAGTATAGGTTGGGAGTTGGATTTCATCTCAGCATTCAGGGATTTATGATGTTCTTCTCCCTACTCCTGCTTGTCATTGATAAATGATACAACCTTGGTCAAGCCATTCATGTCCCAGCACCTCTGAGCCTTCATCTATCAAACAAGAGATAATGATATATACATTCTACCCATGTTATAAGTATTAAAAGTCATATATGTATATAAAATCTTTAAGGAGGTTCAAGCCTTCACAGAATGGAGTTTATACTCTTGAGAGTATACTTCAGTGTTAGATTATACTTATAAGAGAACATTGAAACTATTGCAAAAAAGAGAGAGTATTAAGTCTTTTTGATTGCACAACTGTATTGTAACAGCATCAATACAAATTTTGAAGATAAATAAAAGCCATCGGGATTCCACAGCTACCAAATATTAACTTTTTATTTACCATATTTCTTGCTAGTTCTTGTTCACATACACACACACACTATGTACTTACAATGCATAGTGTAGATACATTGTTGTATTTTGCTTTTTTTCCACATAAAGATGAGCATTTTTACATTGTGCTATACTGTTTATAATTTTATAATAGTCCACCAAATTATATATCACAATTTACTAAAGAAATCCTTATATTATTCTAAGTACATCTATAGACGTAACATCTTTTTTCCTTCTCTCCTTTACTCCTTTCTTTTTTTCCTCCCTTCCTTTTAGCATGGAAGAGAAAAAAACAGGCAGATTATAAAATACCAGGAATGGAATTTTTGAGGCAAAGGGAATGAATATTTTTACTTCTTTTAAAATAATGTATTGAGCTCTTTCAAAATTGGGAGATATGGGTTTTAGAAAAAGCAAACTTTGGAGTCTGATTGAAAACCCTGCACAGGCAGAATCCAATCAGTAGAGTTCTTCACTGAAATTCTTCATTTCTGACACTTGGTGTTCTTTCATGGCCGGGAACAAGCAGGATGTGCTTTCATGTCCATCCTGAAGAGTGTTTTGAGGGGTATTATTTGGAAACAGGGGTTTGTTGACTAAGTTAAGCAAACAGGTTACAGAACCAGCCCAGTCATAGGTACCATTTAGTGTTAAGTATAGCCTTAGCCCCTCAGTGACATCAGATGGACATCAGCTTGGGAAAAATCTTCGATCTCAGTCAAATGAGGTTAGGATAGTGTATTAATTTGCAGGTAGTTCTCCAATTTAGGAATGAGCCAAGGTTTGTCTGCCTGCTTGCATTAATCATTTGGGGACAGCTGCTGGAAGCACAGTGCTGGAACTCGGGATGCCAATCTTTTCAGAGAGCAAGTAAACAAGGTTACCAGTGCCAGGAACAAGCTTCAGCAGGAGCAATATTATCCCGCTTCCCTAAACTTTCCTTTTTTTTTTTTTTTTTTTGTAAACAGTCACATTCTTGAAGATTACGAGCTATGATCTGGGACTTGAGAAGTCTGAAGCTTTGCTAGCCCAAAGTCCATGAACTCTGTCATACAGACCACTGAACTGCCGTCAGAGAATTCAAACGGGCTCATGATGCAGCAAATTCTCTTCTGTGTGCCACTGCTCTGATACTTATTGAACTGTTCTGTAAACAGTATAAACATTAACTTTGTCTGTTAGGTGCCAAGCCAGGGTTAAGTAATACTGAAATAGTAATGTCAGCCACTGAAAGCTCAATTTAAGTCAGGTAAGTAATAAAAGGATTTCCATTTTGTTATTTGCTTTTGATGGGCAGATGGAAATGTCTGCCTGGAGGAAGAAGCAGACAGGCACATCAGTGCCCTAAATACATGGATTCTCAACCTTGACTGACTTCAGAATTTGCCAAATACATAAACCTAGGCCCTACCCACATCAACTGAATTTGAATTTTTTGTGTGTACATGGGGAGGAGGGTCCTCTGGAATTTTGAATCCTGAATCAGAATCAAGGGTCACTATTCTCACACTTTAGCAAAAAGTGTCTGACATGGGGATTTAAATATAATTAATGCTGATTGCTACCTATATATTCTGTCCCTTGTGTTCTTAGCACTAGTCCATTTTCTGCAGCTCCCAATGTTTATTCCCCTGAGAGTTTCTCCCAAACCACAATGTAAATTTGGAGATGCACAGCCTATAATCTCATCTAGAATACTAGACACAGTATCATTTAGCTACTTGGAAAATACTGACTCCTCCTTGGATAAGGGAAAAGCACAATCTTTGCCAAAGGTGGAGGCGAAATGTGGAGCTCCCACTGCTCAGTGAGGCTGTAGGGGACTCCATAAAATGTAGATAGGAAGATTTCAAAACTCGTGGCTATTAGAATGGAGGGGGACACACTGCCTCTTCATCTTATGAGTGAGGGAATTGAGAACAGAGAGGTTGGAACTTGTTCAGGATCACATATTACCAAGGACAGGGATAGTTGGGTCTGGAAATCAGGTCTATAGGTTCCCCTTACCCACATGGAGAGGTTTCACATTACAGATTTTTAGAAACCATGACATCCTAGAGCATACTGACAGTTCTGGTTTCAGTCACCATATTTTTTGCAGGTTCTGCTAATCCAACAAAGCTTGTTTATAAAGCATTTAGCAGACAAGTTTCCAGTTCTTTAAAACAGAACCTTCCTCCCCTCAACACACACTCCCTCCCTTAGAGACTCCACCAAACCCTACCTCTAGAATTCCTCTCATTCACCTACAAATCCTTTTAACCTGCAAAAGGGCCAAAGATCATTGGATTTTGGACACTCTGAAATGTAAGAAGTTAACCTTTTTATGCTTCAGTTCAAGTGCACTTTTATAGGTTTACCACAAATGCCTCTGATTTTTTACTATGTGACCTCTGTAAAATTCTCTTTTCGGATTATGTATAGACATGGAAATTTCTAGCCATCACCTTCCTGGAACAAAAACAAGCATAGCAGTTTTCTGTGTGTTTGTGCAGTCTGCCAGGATTACATTATGTATTTCTCACAACAATCCAGTTATGTAAGCTCCATTTCTCAGATGAAGTAACTGAGAGGCTGGGTTCTTTGCCTAGGTTGAAAGTCTAATGAGAAGGAGATTGGAACCCAGATCTCTCTGATTCCAAAGCTGAGTCCCTAACCACTAGGACCATAGAATGCCTCATCCCACAAACGATTATTATAAATTCATTTTTATTTGGGCAAGGCATATAAAAAATTGCTATTATGTATATTTTTATGTCCTCTTCAAATAGAAGACACTTTACCCCACCTTTTATTTATCTGAAGAAACAAATATGGTAAATTATTTCAAGAACAGCTAGAATGCCATGAGCCAATAACAGATGGAAGTCACTCCCAAAGCATAGTACAGTGATAAGGACCCAAAGATATGGATGGAAGTGCCATCAGCATCTGCTATGTTATTTATTCAATACTATATGCACTCTGCTAAAAACTGAAGTTACAAAGTTAAATAGAATGGATTTTCTTTCTTTGAGGAACTCATAGGTTAGTGGGGAAGCCAGGTTTACAAATGGATAATTTCAATATAATCAATAGTCAGCATGATGCACAAGGCACCTTTTGAACAGAGAGGAGTTAATGAATCCAGCCTATGAGGAAGGGATGGACAGATCAGCCTACCTCAAGGGAATGACCCATATGCTAAACCTGTAAGGAGGAGGGAGAGCTAGCCAGACAGAGATGATGACTGAAGAGCAGGTGGAGAAAGGTATTACAGGCAGAAGAAATAGCATAAAGGGCAAAGTCTGGAATAACACATGAGGTGCAAAGGAATGGTGTTTAGATCCATATATCAACCAGCAGAGAGTAAGGTGGGAGGTACGTTGGTGAGCTCACAGGTTGCCTTGTGTATTATGCTGAGTTTGGAATTCTTTGTGGATATTGGAAAGTGACTGAAGAGTCTTGGATTCATGAGAGACATGATCAGATTTGCATTTTAAGTCAATCACCTTCACTGGCTATCATCTGCTTCCTGCTATCACCAGTGACTCTCCTATGTGTGACATTTTCCCATGAATTTGTCCAGTGGTTATGGCCAGGTTTTCTTCCCCGTACTTAAGAAAGCATGTTAGAAAATGCAAGTGAGAAGACATTAAAAGGATATGGTCAACTAAAAAACTGGCCATGGCTCTCTATCTCTCCCTGTTATCTACATTCTTTGTAAAGTGACTTTGCTGTTTCTCCCATCAACACATGGAATCTCAACTGGCTTTGTGCCAAGACTTTGAATCTCAACTGGCTTTGTGCCTTGTTTTGGCCATTAGAGTGAAGTGAAAGTAACTGTGTGCCAGAGCCATGCCTAGAGCTCAAGAGGCCATGTAATTTTGTCCTCTCCCTGCTCCTTGACTCTTCTATATGAGCAAGCCTCACTGGCTTGCTGCAGGCTGAAAGACCATGAATACCAGCCTGGAGTCAGCCTTACTGTCCAGATATGAGAGGGCCCAGCCAAGGCGTGGGCTTTAGCGGACTCAGAGAAGACCACACCTGAAAGAACCAGTCAAGAACAAAAGCATCTGGTGGAACCGAGCCCGAATTTCTGACCTTCCATGAGGGAAATAAATGATTGTTTTAAGCTGCTAAGTTTTGGGGTGATTGGTTATCCTGCAAAAACTAACCAGAAGGTCGGATATCCCAGTATCTGCTCTAATCGATCAAAAAGTAGATCATTTGCAAGTCTTGACACCTTATCAGTCATAAATAACAAAGTACTCCAAACATGCTGGCATGTCACAACACAACGGTGAAGCGTGATAAAGAGCATTTGTCAAAGTATGCCTTTTTGAAAGACTTCTGCTTCAGGAAAGATGAAGCAGATAGACTTTTTTTTTTTTTTAACTCCTCTGACAAGTACAACTAAAAATGCTAGATGTTACTTATAAAACAAATTAAGACTCTGAAAAGTGGAACAAAAAGTCATACCAGATAGGGAGCCATGAGCCTAAGGAAGGACTCAACGGTGAGTGTCCTGGGGTTTCTTTTTGCTTGGTATATCCCAGATTTGGAGCCGTTGATGTCAGCAGTCTGGAAAGGCCAACAGACATGTGCCAAAAACATCCCAACAAAACCTTGCTCTCTCTAGTCAAAGCACTGCCAGGAGAGAGGAAACGAGGAAACCCAGTAGGACAAAACTGCTGGACAGCCACCACTCTCCTCCAGCCAAAAGCACAGGACAAACAGTGGTCCCACACCCACCAGTAAAGGCTGTGTGGGAAGCCTAGACTTTCACTTTTGAGAGGCTGTAATGAGGCATCTTCATGTCCTTCTGGGTGGTGTCAGAGAAGGTCAAGCCACGAACTGTCCTGCACATACACACACACGTACGCACACACATAAACACACACACACACACAAACACCCCACTCCTTGTCAGTGGAGACCAAGCAAGACAGCTTGGACTAGCACTTCAACTGGCAGTAAGGAGGCACCCTCTCCCTCCCACAGGGGATGGTGTCAGAGGAATCCTCGTGGAGAGCCAAGATCTCACTACTGCCAGCAGTAGTGAGGCCGCCCCCATTAGAGTTGTCAATGGAACCACGCAGAGGGTTGGAATTGCCACCCCTGAAATTATTCCTCCAGCACTATGAGGAGCTCCATTCCTGGGTGTCAGTGGAAGCTTAGTGGGAAACACAGACTGCTACCTTCACCTGGCAAATGAGGCCGCACCCCCAACTTTCCATACTGGAGCAGGCCAAGAAAACACAAGGTTAAGTAAGATCCAAATTCTCATAACATAAAGTGAAAATATCCAGGTTTTGATAGAAAATCACTCATCCTATCAAGAATTAGGAAGATCATAGTGGAATGAAAAAGATAACATTAGGATGACAGAGGTGGAAGAATTATCTGACAAAGATTTTCAATCTGTCACAATAAAAATGCCTTAAAGAGCAATTGCAACCATGGTTGAAATGAACAAATGAACGAATGAATGAAAGAAAGAAAGCCCCTGCAAACCAGTCCTCCCAAAAACCAAAAAAGAAGATCTAAAGAAGAATCAAATGGAAATGTTATTGAACAATAACTAAAATAGAAAACTCACTGGAAAGGCTCAACAGCAGACTTCAGGGAACAAAGAAAAGAACCTGTAAACTGAAAATTAGAACAGTAGAAATTATTCAATCTCAACAGTGAAGAGAAAACAAACTGAAAAACAGTGAACAGAATCGCAGGGACCTGGAAGACTCTAACAAAAGATAAAACATTTGTATCATCAGAGTCTCTGAAAAAGAAAAGAAAGAGGGTGGTAGAATTCTGACACTAATTCCAAAATATGGGCATTTTCTCCATACCACCAAAAAACTCTCCTACACCAGCTAGGTGTCCAACAATTCAACCATCTCGGGGAATAGCATCAGGTATGTCAGGTTGAGGGCTCAGTCTCACAGGACTGTCCCCCAACTCCACTTCAGATGCAATTAGAAGTCTAGGTGGTCAGTGTGCTTTTGCTAGTCCTATGGCTAGAGATTATAGACTCCCATGACCTCTTCCTTGGATTGGATTAATTTGCTAGAACATCTCACAGAACTCAGCGAAGCATTTTACTTAGTGGATCACCAGTTTATTATAATAGGCTATAACTCAGGAACAGCCAGATGGGAGAGATGCAATGGGCAAGGTAAGTGGGAAAGGGCATAGAGCTTCCGTGCCTCCTGAATGGCCACTTTCCCCCCGTCTTCATGTGTTCAGCCAGGAAGCTCTGTGAACCCAGAGGCTTTTTGTGTTTTTATGGAGATTTCATTACATAGACAAGACGGATTAAATCATTGGCAGTTGAACTTAGTCTCCAGCCCCTCTTTCCTTAGGAGGTGGGAGGTTGGAGAAGCTGAAAGTTCCAGCCCTCTAATTACATGGTTGGCTCCAGTGGGAACTAGCCCTCATCCTTAGATGACCTAGGGACTTTCCGAAAGTCACTTCTTTAACATAACAAAGACACATTTATTGCTATCATCACTTAGGAAATTCCAAGAGTTTTAGCAGCTCAGTGCCAGGGAAAGGGAATGAAAACTGAATATAGGTTTATTATAAATCACAATATCACAGTGGTGCTGAAAAAGTACTCAAGTAAGTATGGCTGAAAGCTTCCAAATTTGTCAAAAGACATAGATCTTTTGATTTGAAAAGATCAGCAAGCCCCATAAAGGAAATCCACACCAAGACACACCCTAATTACACCACTACCAACTACAGATAAGAGAAAAAGAATCTTGAAATTGGTTAGAGAAAAATGACACCTTACCTATAGGGTAAAAGCAATTAAAATAACTGTAGATTTCTTATCAGAAATAACGGAGTCCAAAAGTAGCAATCTGTCTCTTAAATGCTAAAAGATCATCTGGAATCCCATATCTAGGAAAAGTATTGTTGGTAAATTGGACTTTGTCAAAATTAAAAATGTCTATTCTATGAATGTCCCTGGAGAGTACGAAAAGACAAGCTGCAGGGGAGGGAACATATTTGTAAACCACACATCCGACCAACTACTACTATGGAGTACAAAGAACTTGAGATTTATGTTGAAAAAAATCCAGTTAGGATGTGGTCAAAAGACAGGGAGAGACATTCACTGAAGAAGATATTCAGATGGCAAAAAGGCACCTGAAAAGATGTTCTACATCTTTAGCCATTAGGACATATTCATTAAAACCACAATGAAATGCCTGTGCACACCTATCAGGATGTCTAAGAAAAAAAAAGAGTGATGACATCAAATGCTGGTGAGGCTGCAGAGAGACTCGATCACTCATAATTGCTAGTGGAATGAAAATGGTACAGTCACTCTGTAAAAAAGTTTGGTTTAATAAGGGGGTGGGTGAAGAGAAGAGGTAAAGCTGTGGAAGGTCAAGGACGGATCCTTGCTATGAGGGAAATGTTCTGGGTCTTGGCTGCCTCAGTGTCCTTGTCTGGGTTGTGACCTTGCTCTGCAGTTTTGCAAGATGTTGCCATTGGGGGAAACTGGAAAAGGGGCATGTGGGGTCTTTCTGTATTATTTCTTACAACTGCATGGGAATCTGCCGTGATTTCAAAATAAAATGTAACTTAGAAGTTTATCCTTGAAGCTCCATGACTATGTAATGCTACCAGTACAACCTGGAAAAGAGTTTCTGTGATTGAGGAAATTTGACAGATGGTTGGATAAACAACGTGTACCAGGTTTCTTACTGCAGGACTCCTCAGAGGCTGCTTTTGCATTTCCTGTTCTAAGTAATATGCCCTAATATCAGAAGACTTCCTAAATGGCTGTTGTGGGGATTAAGCCAGATGATCCATGTAGAAGGGTACATAATATCTGACACAAGTGTTAAGATTATCATTATTATTATTGTATGCACTCTGTACCTTAAAGTTACCGCATTAGTATTGTTACAATAACTTAAAATATAGGGATATTAGGCCTTAGAAAAGTTAAATAATTTGAAAGGACACAGCTAGTAAAGAGGTAGAGCCAGGCTTTGATCTCAGATCTGAAGTCCAAATATCTATTAACTTTGATGCAATATTCTCTCAAAAAGTATGATTCATTAAAGAAAAGTGAGGGGTGCCTAGGGGGCTCAGGTGGTTAAACGTCCAACTCTGGATTTTGGATCAGGTGATGATCTCATGGTTGGTAAGTTCGAGCCCTGCATGGGATTCTCTCTCCTTCTCTCTCTTTCTGCCTCTCCCCTGCTCGTGCTTTCTCTCTCTCTCTCTCAAAAATAAAATAAATAAACATGTGGGGCCACCTGGGGGGTGGCTCAGTCCATTAAAGCATCTGACTTCAGCTCAGGTCATGATCTCATGCTTTGTGAGTTCAAGCCCCGCATTGGGCTCGGTGCTGACATCTTGGAGCCTAGAGCCTGCTTCAGATTCTGTGTCTCCCTCTCTCTCTTCCTGTACCTCCCTGTCTTGTTGCTCTCTCTCTTAAAAATAAACAAACATAAAAAATATTTTTTAAAAAAGGAAAATTAAAAGGTAAGGGACAGACTAGGGAAATATTTACCATCAGATCATTTTTAAGGTTCACCTTTATTACTACATAAAGGGCCTTCACAAATCAAGAATAAACTTTCCCAATAATGGGCAAATTATCAACACATCAATTCATGATAGTGGCCAAGGGCATCTAAAAGTGTTCAGACTCCATGGATTTGCTTATTTGGATAGTAACTTAAAGAAAACAAACAACCCATATACAACTTAAAAGAGACTCATGGCTACAGAGAACAATCTGGTGGTTGCCAGAGGCGAGGAGTAGTGGATGGAAGAAAGAGCTAAAAGGGATTAAGAGGTTTAATCTTCCAGTAATAAAATAAATAAGACATGGCATGTAAAGCACAGCACAGGGAACATAGCCAATAATACTGTAACAACTGTGGATAGTGACGGATAGTAACTAGACTTATTGTGGTAACCATTTTGTAATGTATATAAACACTGGATTACTATGTTGTACATCTAAAACTAATACAATATTGTATGTCAACTATCCTTCAATAAAAAATAATTCCAAAACAAGCATCAGTTGCAAACTTGCAGACCCACTACAGAAAGAATTAGAAAAGTACAGAACCACAAAAACTTTAAATTAGATGTCATTTTTCTCCAAATTGAGAAAATCTTATATCAACTCCTATAATGGCTGTGAGGACACAGCCATTTTCAAATAGATTTTGTCATCATTACTGGCCTAACTTTAGTGATAGGAAATTTGCCTTAAAATTCTTATCTTTGACCTAGTTATTTTTTAGGAATCACTAAAACTAAAAATTTTTTAAAGAAATCAGATACGTAAATGGAGATTTTCATTTAAGGATGTTTACCACAGCATTACTTATGTGAGCAAAAATGTGAGAAGAATCTTAATATCTGTCATAGGGGATGGTTAATAATTATAAACATCCATATGATTGTAGTCATTAACAATCAGGCTTTAGAGAAGTAGTGATATGGAAAAATGCATGTGATATATTTTTAAGTGAAAAAAGCAGAAACCTCCAATTTTTTAAGAGAAAAAATTACATATGTATACACACACATACGTAGATATATTTAAAGAAAACACATCAAAAGTTCAAGGGTGTCTCGCTTTGAGCCTAAGGATATTACAAATGATGCTTACTTTCTTTACTATAGCTTTCAAAATTTCTGCAATAATTCAGGGGAAAAAATGCAATAATTCACTTTCCATGGGCATTTACATTCAAAACCTCTTTGACGTGAACACTATCAAGCCCGTATTTTAATCAATACCTTATAGATGGAGCCTGGACTCTTCCCAGGTGGAGCCAGAAGCAGTCCTGTATCAGGGTACGGTGTTCCCAGGGTCATGCTGGAGGTGAGAGGTGGACATAGAAAAGCAGGACATCAGCAGAAATTCCCTCCCAGGCCCGGCTGGTCGTCAGCAGCCAGGAGGAAATGTGAGCGGACTGACATTTGGCTTCCCCCACACATGCCTCCCCAGCTGCTGCTGTTTCCCTTTACCACTCACAGACTCTACAATTACCCTGGCACCAGGTTAGATGTGCACATTGAATACCACCTGTCTGTCAAAGGTTGTGTTTGGGTTTTTCCCCCATTTCTTGAAAGTAGTAAGAATCGAATAGTATGGATGACATAAAGAGTTATGTTCATAGAAGTCTATCACATTATTTATATGAGCAAAAGTGTGAGAACCTTAATTGGCCAGAGCACACCGTTTACCATACTAAATATTATTTAGATCTTATAAAGTATGAGGTTGCTATGCTTTTTTTTCTTTACTGTGTAAATTGCCCAGTACACTGAATGTGTAAGAGATTACTTAGTGCATCTTAAATGTCTACAGGCTTTTTTTTCTGCCAAATCTGTTCTCTCAGTTTTCAATATCTCAGTTAAAGATGCTACCATTAACCATTTATCTTATTCCCAATCTGCAGGTTGTTCTTGCTTCTTCACTTTTCTACACCTCTGATTCCTTCTATCAGCTTTGTCCAAAATATATTTTTAATTCCATCTGAATTGCAACCCATTAGCCCAAGCCAAATGTATCTGGATGGATACATTTTTCCTTCTAAAAATATCTCCCTGCTTGCACTCCTGCCCTTTATAATATGTTCTCTTCCTGACAATCGAAGTGACGTTTTACAAATGCAAATCAGATCAGTTCCAGCCTTGACCTAAAGCCTGGCAGTGGCTTCCACAACTCGAAGAATCCCACGTGCACGCCTTCCATAGTTATCAAAGTTCCACCTGATCTTACTCTGCCGCCCTCTCTTATTTCACCATAGACCACTCTCCCCACCACAACCACTTTCTCAGTCTTCCTATGGAGACCCCAGTGATATGGAGCCTGTTTCCACCACAGGCCCTTTTCCTGGCTCATCCTTCTGTCTGGCACACTTTGCCCCCAGACGTCTCCAACATTCACGCCTAGTCCAAATGCCATCTCCTCATTAATTACCTTCCTAACTTTCCGATTTAGAGTCCTTTGCTTAACCCTGTTGTATTTGCTTCCTAGTACTCAACATTCTTCAAGAGTATTTTCTTTGTTTAATGTGTGTCTCATGGAACTAGAATGTTAGTCTCACGGAACAGGAACTTGGTCTGTCTTGTATTCCACACCTCCTAATATTGTGCTGGACAGATAAAATATTTACTGAAGGATGGAACATGCATTTAATCATATAAAATATAGATATTCTCTTATCGATCTGTTGGAGAGTAAGGACTGTAAATTACATATGCATTCTAAAAGGCATTTTGAACACCACTAACTAGGCATTTTGGGGGATGAACTGTATTAATATCTTAAAGCTGGTGACAGTTTACCTTTAGTAAGTGCTCCTGCTTGGTCACATGGGGATTCCACTAAGTGTAATGGGGAGACCAAGAGAGGAACTGAGAACATGGGGCAGAGCTGGGAGCAGAGGCAAGCCCAGTGGCTGGGCCAAGGAGAAAAGCAATCCAGCCTGGCAGCTAATGGCCACCAACAGGAGAGTGTGGTCAGTGTGCAAAGCACAGCAGAGGGGGATGTAGGAATGGGTGTTGGCTTCACGAAAAGCTATCTGTGAATCACAGGCTCAAGGCAGTTTGATGAGTTGCAGGTAGAACTCTGTTTCTAGAAGAAATGTCAAGACAGGTGAAACACCAAAGTAGTAGGAATTAGAGAACAAGGCAGGTTATTAAAATGAACTCAGACTCAAAGAACCCGGAGGGTCTCTGCAGTTGGAAATGATGCATGGGACAGAGTGTGGGTCTGGGAACGAAAGCAGAAGTCTGGCAGCTTCTGCCGGGGCCTCTTCTCAACTGGATGGCAGCCAACCGTGTGACTTTGTGTGTATGTGCCTGTGTGTATTTGCGTGTTTCAGTAATCTGAATACATTCAAGAATATTTAATAGAACAGGGGCGCATGGGTGGCCCAGTCGGTTAAGCGTCTGACTTCAGCTCAGGTCATGATCTCACAGTTCGTGGGTTCGAGCCCCACATCGGGCCCTGTGCTGACAGCTAGCTCAGAGCCTGGAGCCTGCTTCAGATTCTGTGTCTCCTTCTCTCTCTGACCCTCCCTTACTCACACACACACTCTCTCTCTCTCCGCTCTCTCAGAAATAAATTTAAAAAGACATAAAAAAAAGAAGATTTAATAGAACAAAACAACAAGTGTCATCAGTTGCCAGAAGCCTATAGACAAGAGAAATAGAAACGTAACTGGCCCTTTTGCAGTAAAGTTTACCCTTTAAGGAGGAGGAGGCAAAATCCCTTCCTGAAGGCTTTGCATCAAGCGTCACTGTACTGAAAGCACCTGAGAATATCACTTTAGAGATATATGACTGTATAAGTATCCCACAACACCAACAGTGATGTAAGGATCCTACTGGGGAAAAAGGCAAGATCTCCTGTGGATCCTGTGATTCACCTGTAGATCTACACGCAAACATGGGCAGCCAGCCAGGCACCCCTGCATGGCCTGGGGTCAGGAAGGCAGAGATAGGTCCCCAGGCAGGCTGGACATTACTCCATGGATATTGCTGACCCTGGGGCATGATACTGGGCAGAGGCTGGACTTCCAGAGGCTGGACTTACCATGGTCCACATAGATCCTAGAGTGGCATTCTCAGCTGTGACTGGAGAGTAGAGTCGCCTGGAAGACTGCAAAAAACACCAAAGCCCGCGTCCCACCTGGGAACTCTTCTGTAATTGGTGTGAGGTACAGGCAGAGCTTATACAGTATTTCAAAGCTCCCAGGTGGATCTAATGCGCAGCCACAACTGAGAAGCGTGGCTCTGTGTGTGGGCTGATTGACCACAGATGGAGGGTCAATTCTGTCAGTTCTAGTGGGAGGGGCCCTGAGAGGCACCCAGCAACCAGGTAGAGTCAGGCTGGTCCTATGAATTCCCAGCACAAATAGCTTTCATGTGCCTTGACCTTGTTAGCAAGTAATTTTTAAAATATCACCCAGATTTTATTCATTATTTACAAGATAAATTTGCACTCCTCATTCTTGCATTTGGTAGAAAAAGAGACTCTTAAGCTCAGGGTTGTGGCGTAGGGCCAACGTGGGACACTATTTTATTTGATGCAATATTGCTTAAGGATGAATAAAGCAGGCTCTAGAATCAGACCTAAGTTAATATCCCAGCTTTACCGCTTCTGAAATCCACAAGTGAGAAGTAAGATTAGGAGTAACACTGATCTAATGTTTTTATAAATATTAAATGATCTTCTATATGTTAAGTATAGAGCCTGGTAACTAGCATAGAGTAATATATTCCATTATCACCTCCACATCTTAGTAGTAATTTTTTAAATCAAAACCTTTCTTTAAAGATTGCAGCTTTCAGCTTTTTCGGCCCACTCTATCATTAAGGCAGCTTAATACATATTTTCAACAATAGCTATGTTCTATACTTTTGTATTACTTATGGTTCCTTTGGTTGCAAAAAGCAGAAACAAACTCTGGCTTCCTTAAGGGGAAAAATAAAGAAAATTTCTAGGGAGGATACCAGGTACACAGTAACAACCAAATTACAATAAAGCCAGGAATCATTCAAAGCAGCTCCAAATGGGACTCTGTCTCTCTTCCAAATTCCACATCTCTGAGGAAGGTCCCTGTAACGTGACTGTGATTTATTTGTAAACCATTTAAAGGAACAAGATTACTGAGGTGATGCATCTGTTTTCTATTGCCACATAAAAAGTTGCCACAAACATAGCTTAAAAGTATGATCATTGTGGGGTACCTGGGTGGCTCAGTCAGCTCAGACCTCTCTCCCTCTCTCTTTCTCAAAACAAACAAACAAACAAACAAACAAACAAAAGAACGCACATTGATTATCTCAGTTTCCCTGGGTCAAAGGTCTAGGTATTGTTTCACTGGATCTTCTCAGTCTTAACAGACTGAAATCAAGGTGTCAACCAGTCTGAATTCTTGTCTGCATGCTCTCAAGGAAAATCCAGTTCAAGCTTGCCCTCAGGTTGCTGACAGAGTTCAGTTCCTTGCGGACTGAGGTCCCGTTTTCTTGCTGGCTGTCAGCTGGGGGTTGCTGTCGTCTTCCTGAGACCACACTCATGTCCTTGCTCAAAGCCAGCAGGTGAATCTCTCTCCAGGCTGTTGTAATGGACTCATCTACAATGTAATGCAATCACAGAAATGACTATCCCATCATATCGGCAGGTGTTGCCTACCCTCAAGGAGAGGGAATTACACAGGAGGTGGAGATCCTGGATGGACTAGATTGAGTTGAATAACATCACCCTAAATTCATGTCCACCCAGAATCTGTGGTTGTGACCTTACTTGGAAATAGGATCTTTGAAAATGTCATGGAATTGAGATGAGTTCACATTGAATGAGTGAGCCCTAAATCCAATGACTGGTATCTTTATAAGAGGAGGGAAATTTGGACCCAGAGACATAAGAGACAGAGGGAAGAAGATGTGAAGAGGGACGCAGAGAATAGAGGTATGTTGCCATAACCTGAGGAATACCAGCGATGCTGGCAACCACCAGAAGGTAGAAGCCAAAAAGAGCATTTGGATGGAGCATGACCCTGCTGACACCTTGGGTTTCTGTTGCTTTAAGGCACCAAATTTGTGATTTGTTATGGCTGCCCTAAGAAAGAAATACAGGGAACACTCAGCATTCTGCCCATTGCAGGTACTTGTGAGGATGAAGTTGTGGGAAGGGGAGGAACAATTCCTACAAAAGGGAGGCCAGGGGCAGAAAATCTCTGGGTGAGCACTATAGATCAGACGTTTGATTCCCTTTGCTTTCCAAAGATTGGTTTTGCATGACTTTAATTTTTTTCTTTTTATTTAAGAAAAAAAAGTACTCAAAAATCATTAAGAAGAATAGTACAATGGACTCTAATATACCCCTTCACCTAGATTTATCAGCTGTTATTATTTTGCTTTTTTTTGGGGGGGGCAGGGTTTTCTGTCAGAAATCATGGAGTATATAAAGGCTTTGAGTGGAAATCAAAGTTTTCATCACACAATACTTGCTCTGTGATTTTAGAAATATTATTTTTAAATACCTTGAGCTTTTGTTTAATCTCATACAAAATGGACTTCGCAGTGTCTTTTCTCAGAGCGAGTTGAGAATGGAGAAGGCAGCCCTGGAAGGCACCCCGCGGAGAGACTGGCACATGTGGGTGATTAATACATGTGTGTTTTTCAATTCTTTCCATTGGTTTTCCTAATGTTTTAAACAAAAACTTCCTTGACCTACTTCAATTGATAAGGACATCTTCAGAGCCCTTTATCTCTCTCTATCCCATGTATTCAGGCAACAGACACCTCTGGGGGACACTTGGGACCATGTTCATGTCAATACCTACATTTATTGACCTGGTGCCTCCACCTTCTCTTGGGGAACCACTAATCCTTTGAGAATCTATCCTGTCACTCCTCGCTATAAATGGGTATCCTAGAAGATATCTGTCATGTACTCTATGGCCCTGGTGACCACGAGGCTCTGTGAGACCTTACCACCCTTCCTTCCATCCCGCGGGAATGGCCATCCTCTCTGCCTGTGGCCACTGTACTTGGCTTGTGGCTCCACACTGTACACCGGCTACTGCTACTGACGTGCTACTGCAGTACTGGACACGATGTCCACTCTTTCGGTGGTTGGCGCCAAGGTCACACTATGATTTGTAGGAATGTGGGGAAACCAGGACCTTCCTCATTAGAGTGTCCTAAAGCAGTCACACCTGTGTACAACTACCGGTCAGAACTTGGGGAGGCAAATCATGTTTTTATGCCCAGCTTTTTTTTCTCCTAGACTCAGACATAGATCTGAAGGTGATGCTTGGTATAGATTCAAGCCACAGTGATTATCTTGGATGAGAAGCCCCCATCTGTTTTAGTCTGTCAGACTGCTGTACCCAAAATTCCATGTGGCTTATAAATAACAGCAGTTTACTTTTTTACAATTCTGGACATTCTGAGGTTCTGGAGAAGGCCCTTTTTCTGTTCATGGATGGCCATCTTTTGCAGTGTCCTTGCATGGCAGAATAGACTAGCAAGTTCCGGTGGGGGGAGATGTCTCTTTTATAAGGGACCAAATCTCCCAAAGGCTCTACCTCATAAGACCATCATTTTGGGGTTAGGATATCAACATATGAAATCTGGAGGAACAAACATTCAGACCATGGCAACTTCTCACCCCAAAGCCTACTTAAAAGGTCTCTTTAGTATTCATCTTTCTTAGGGATGGGCTGTCAACAAGCTCTTCAAGACCCCCTCTCCCCAAATCCCATTATCCCCCTCACCTGGCCTTCGCAAGTGCCCAGTGGTTCGGAATCCTAGTAACAGATTGGTTCCCCCAGAAGCTGCTTAGTAACCATGTCAAAGGCCTCGGTGAGGTCTGCCTGTCCTAATAGTTCAACAGATGTGCCCAGAAGTCTGGACCCTATAAGGAATAGAAGGTTCCAAGTCAAGATCTTTGCTATGTCAATATTAAAGCATCTTTTACTTCCTTTCCTCTTCATTTCCTATTTTCTCTATTGTCCTTTCTTTTCATATGCCTTTATCAAAATTTTAATTAAAAGGGTATATCTGAGTTTTCTTTCCTTTTACCGACAGAAGAATTTCAGAATAAGTATAAGAAAAATAAAGGCGGTAACACACATACAAATCAACCAAGTGATTTATTTCCTTCAATTGTATATATCATCTCAGCACTGATAAAACATATTATGGTTGGGCAGAAATTAGTAAAAGAAACAGATATTCCTTTCACATAGTTTAAAATTTTCAGTGGCATAGGAGTTCCATCTACCATCTGAAATGTCCCACACGGGGCATATTCAAAGTCTAAAACTCCAGCAGCAATATAATTTAGTACTTAAAAAAAGAACTATGTGTCAGAATATGGTACTATTGCCAGAGGAGCATTCCAAACACATAAAAGTCGGGCTAAAGATAAAACAGACATTTCAATTGAACAAACCTTTCAAGATTTTAGTTCAACAGATCTTTGTTGTATGGCCAGCTCTATGCTAGCTATTAGGTTCTTGAACTCAATAGTCAGAGAATTACAAAAATAAAGTTAGTCTTGCTCTCTTCCCAAGGCTTCTAAAGTCTTTCTTAAATTTAACACTGAGAAAAGAAGATGCAATGCTTCCAAATCATTACGGAAATATTTTGTGCCAATTGTAGCATAATCAGGAAACTGGGTTTCTTTTTCAATAAGGGACTTCTGAATTGTTCACATGGAAGAAAGGTTCTCAACTGGCAGTATTTTAAAAATGGCATTTTATTGTATTTTTCAGAATTATCAATGCCAAATTAGCCACATCTGTCACATTTAGTCTATAAGTCAAGAGGTTAGAACAATCTCATTACTGTTCAGTAAAGAACACTGTTTTGTTTTTTAAATTCCATCTAAAATCTGTAAAGTAGATTTCTTTTGGCATACGGAATTTGACAGCATACCAGAGAGCAGGGAGCATGTGTGGGGTCTTACCATGCGTGGGAGCCTGATTAAAGCTGGGGAAAGACGGGGAAGCTGATTTACTTACACAGATTGAGAATTGATTATCTCCATCCAACACATTTAACACTAAAGCAAGCCCATCTCACTCACTGTCAGATACTGCAGAGCTGGGAAGCAGATGATACGTCCATGGCAAACACCCTTTTCCTGAATATTCTATATATGATTAGTGAAATGATTGAAAGATGAGTGCCAATACTGAGGCATTTATAGCATCCAGCTGTTGAGGCTCCTCTGATTCTTCCTGGGCTCCATAGACACCTCTGGTTTCAACAAAACAAAACAAACAAACAAACAAACCAAAAAAACCCCTTTCAACATTTTAGAACCAGGCAAATATAATCTGAAGTTCTGCTGAACCACCTTCCCTGCCTGGTTCCAAACGTCATCCAAACCAACACACAGAGATCCTTGAAAATACCCCAAATATGACTCTAATTATCCAGCAACATGTTGTTTAGTAGCAGATGAAAAACCCAAAGAGCATTGGAAGGAGAAATGTTTCAGGGCTCTAAAGTGAAACTGGGAATGCAAATTTGTGATGACTGAAATAAGTATCACTGCTCGGATGACATTTTTTTTTTTAAGTCAACCTCAACCTCTTCTTTCCTCTGTCAAATAGTCTCTCTTTTTATCCAAGTGTTTTCTGTTTTTAGTGGAAAGTAAATAAAGGTCCTTCTGCCTTGTACACAACGTTAGTGTGAAACTCATAGATTCACAGTCTTGTGATCCATCTTTCTTGGCATCTATACAAGAGAATGAAAACAACAGCTAAATACTGTGAAATTGAAATTTTACATGTGTATTGAGGATGTTTGTGAGGTTCACCTAATGTTAGGGGAGGCAATGAGGTATCTTCTTTATAGGAATCTCCAATGGATCTTCTAGGCAGGAAAAGTAATATGATATGGAGGAGCTGCCCTATAGCCTCAAGGACTGAGACTTGTAAAAGAGAAGCAAAGGAAGAAAGACTATCTCTTGTGCTTCTTCAACATCCGGTATGGGCAGAGAATTTATACTTGGGAACAGAGTGAAGATATCAGAACTCAGTCTTGGAGAGGTGTCGAAATGAGTGAGGCCTTATGATGTCATTTTTGTGTTTTGTCTATCCAAACTCAGTGTAACTTAGCCCAATATCTGGCAAATGGCAAGCATCCACAAAGTATTTGTGTAATTAGTTTACATTCTCTTTCTACCCAGATTCCAAGAAACCTGCTGAGGTTTATTTATTTATTAAATTTTTAAAAATGTTTAATGCTTTTTAAAAATTTATTTCCAAGAGAGAAAGAGAGAGACAGCATGAGCAGGGGAGGGTCAGAGAGAGAGAACGAGATACAGAATGTGAAGCAGGCTCTAGGATCTGAGCTAGCTGTCAGCACAGAGTCTGACGTGGGGCTCAAGCCCACTAACCGTGAGATCATGACCGGAGCCAAAGTCGGATGCTTAACTGACTGAGCCACCCAGGTGCCCCATAAACCTTCTGAGGTTTAAAGATGTGAAGGATTTGTGAGAAGCAATGATACATATTATTGCTGTTATGCTAGGACCATTTTAAGAAGCAAAATCAGGCTATAAAATTTGGGAGGTGCACTAGTCAACAAACATCTCAAATCTCAGACACTTAACACAATAAAAAATTGTTTCTAACTCATGCGAAGTCTGGTGCAGATTATCCTGGTCAAGTACCACTGTTGGTGGCTCTCTTCCAGGTGATGATGCAAGGATCCAGGCTCTTTGCATCTTGTACTTTTGTCATCCTCTATGTTACCACTGTCCTCTGATCTATCTTTCCTAACCAACCAACCATGGAGTGAAAAGAGAGCATGGAAAAGGTGTACCTGCCTTTAAATGTTTCATCTCAGAAGTTATAATCAAGCCTGCCACAAATTTCCATTGTTGAAAACTAGTCACATGGCTCCCCCAGCTTATAAGGACTGAGAAATGTATATTAGCCATATACTCAGAGAGAGAAAGGGTTTGGGTGAATATATAGACCATCTTTGCCTCAAGAACATGATAAAAGTCCTAATAGAGAGTAATAAGATAGAGCTGGAGAAGCCAAGCCACAGTAACCATGCCAACATGTCAAAAGTCACAACAATGGCAGGAGGAGCTATCAAACAATAGCAACAGGAAGGCTGGTCAGCGCCATCACACTGAACCATAGCAGAAGGCCAGCAGAAGTCAGTGCCACGGGTTGCAGAGTGAAAGTCTGGACTAGATAACTTTCAGGTCTCCAAGGAGAACCACCTTGAGATCTTGCGAGGAGACAAAAGTTACATAGAGTTAACTCATTTAGAGTTACTCAGGGTTTAGGCAGGCCTCCTACATCGAGGCCAGGTACTGAGACCACTCTCATAGTTATTGATCTATTACTTGTATGTCAGTGGAAAATGCAACTTAATAGTTATAAGTCACATAACACCAAATATACACGTAAAGATACTAGTCACTTTCATCTATTGAGTGCCTATTTTCCAGTCATTTTATGTATAATCATCTCTCATCTTTACAATAGCCCTTCAGCATGCTAATTTTCCTTAGTTTCCAGGAGGAAACTAAATTTAGAGGGACATTTTGTGAGTCATAAAGCTGAGATTCTGCACACGTGAATCTGGCACTAAACTCCAAGTTACGGCATAGTCCGACCCATATCTATGTTGATACTTTTTGATGTATGTACATATATACTAAAATACTATAAGGAAGTACATCCACTAGCTAGTGCTGTATAATAAACCACCCCCAAATACAGCAGCTTAACAAGAATTCCTCATTATTTTTTATAAGTGTATGGGTTGGCTGGGCAGTTGTGCTGGTGTGAGCTGGGTTGGCTGGTGTGTCTCAGGCATCCCTGTCCAGCTGGCAGGTTGGCTGGGGGCTGCCTGATCTGGAATGGCCTCAGCTGCTGTCACTTGGTTCTGTTCCATGTGCTCTCTCACACTCCAGCAGCCTAGCCCGGGCCTCGTTCTTCCGGCAGTGGCAAGGCTCTAAGACAGAATGGAGGCACAAGGCCTCTTGAGGAGCAAGCTTGAAATTGGCACATCTCCACCGCTGCCATATTGGCCAGAGAGAGTCACGAGACCAGCCCGGGTTCAAGAGTGAGGAAACAGAATCTACTTCTGGACAGGAGGGGCTGAAAAGTCACTTGGCAAAGGACTTCAGTATGAGGCGGGATAGAGAATTGGGGTCTATTTTGCAATCAACCTGGCATATCTAGTATCTTAGGTATTTTTCCCCTAAAAAAAGTAGATAAGAGAAGCATGTTTGTTTAAAGTGTGGTTTTATTAATTGATGAAATAGCATAAGAACTTTCCAAAATGTGTGTGCTATCTAGTCCCTCTGGTCTAAAAAGTGCTGAAAAAGACAATGTGATAAATTGATAAATACCTTTTTTATTTAGGGAGGCAGGGCACAAAAATGCCTACTTCCAGGCACCAGATCCATCTAAATGGAAATAGCCTTGCAGTAGAAGATTAAAAAAAAGGAAAATAAAACTGAAAATTTGACTTCCTGTATGCCCTGCAAAGGGGCAGGAGGAGCTGTGAATGTGTGATGAGCAGCTGGCTTTTATTTTTAAATGCATATTACTGCTACCCAGATTCTTTTTCATGTTTTTTAGATAAATGGAAGGAGACTTACTAAGGAATTCTAACACACAGGAATATCATGTCAAGTAGATGCTAATGCGATTGACACAGTCTTTTCAGAATAAAGTCTCTTTGTGGTCTGTTTGGTTTGGTCTACATAATAGGAAAAAGAAATACGTAATAAATACTGAAAGGTAAAAAAGTGCTATAGATTTTTAGTAGGCCCTCAAGAAATGTTTGAAATGCCTGAATAAGACTACTGCAATGGACTCTTCTTTCAGGGAATTCAGCTCATGATTTGATGTTCATGAGCATGAGAACCTGCATCTCACACTCCTAATAACACCAGACGCCTTTGTTCAGAGGGAATAATTCAATACCATCGGTGATAACAAGGGTGCCGCAATATTATTTTTAGGTCCAGAGTTATGAGTCAGCTAAACACATAACATTAAGAAAGCCACGGGAAGGGGCACCTGGGTAGCTCAGTCAGTTAAGCGTCCAACTTTGACTCAGGTCATGATCTCACAGTTCACGAGTTCGAGCCCCACATCGGGATCTGTGCTGACAGCTTAAAATCTGGAGCCCACTTCGAATTCTGTGTCTCCTTCTCTCTCTTCCCCTCTCTGGCTTGTGCTCTGTTTCTCCCTCTTTCTCAAAAATAAATAAATATTAAACAATGATAGATAGATAGATAGATGATAGATAAGAAAGCCACAGGAAAAGTCAACCTAAGACCACTTTGTAGTGAGTCTAGACATGATAAGGCAACTGATGCATAACCAAATTGCTTTGTAGGTTTTATAGTCAACTTATGGAACTAAACTCTATACACTTTCACAAGGATTGAAAAAAAAGTAAGATAATAGAAATGACTGAAGCAAGCAGGGTAAAACGGCATAATGGTAATTACAGTGAACCCATCTAAAAGGAACTGATTAAAACTCAAAACAAACAAAAACTTTGTAGAAGCCAAACAAAGCAAGTCTGGGGACAGACTTGATCCTCACTGTGCCAAATTCATGACTCTGACTCCACATCAATGCTAGATCTACAGAGAGCTCTAATCATAACTTCTCTCACACCTAATCAACACAAAGATTAAAGAAATTTTGGTTCTAGCTCCTTTTCTACTCTCTCTTTGGAAGGTTAAAATAATATTACAAAATTAGGTGCCGCTTTCAAGAAGCACATTTATATGTGATTATCAGCTCTGAGATTTTCACCTTGAGTTTTCTCTGAAGTTGTTTACACATGTCAAGAAATGCAAAAGCAAGCTTTGGGGGATAGCAAAGATTCCATTTTTTCTTGAAACATATATGAAACGTAAAAGAGTAACTTTTATCTGTATTATTTAGGTAGGACTTAAGGAATATATTGTGAAACCTGAATATAACTGGAACACAGTGTGGCTTAGTGAATGTGTGGTGTCAGTGGAAAGAGACAGCAGAAAGGCACAGAAGAAATAAACATTTAGCTCTATGTCCCCAAGTAAAACAACCCCAGCTATAAAGAAAATTCTTATTTTCCCCTATAAGAAAAATCACTAAAAATGTAACTAAAGTCACTTTTAGAATCATTCCCCACAGTATTCCAGAGCACAGCACGTTTATTTCCATCAAAGCTGCTGGAGATTCAGTGCATTTCGATTCCATGTATGAAGCTGTCGCTAGTGATGTTACCTCCAGGAGCAAGTACCCATTTGTATACTATTAGATCTCTTGTTTTTATTTGTATTCATCTTGTTGGTGTTTATGTTTTATCTCTTTGACATAAACATGTGCTGTTTGGCTTTTTAAACATCTATAAAGATCTATTTAAAGATTTATAAAAGATGTATAAAGATCTATAAAAGATGTTCTTTAGACACTACCAACTGCAATTGTGAACTGACACTCCAAAAACAAACAACTAAGTTTATATTAAATATTTTTGCTTTTGTTTTAGACTTCCAAAACGATTTCCAGAATCCAAAAATAACATTGATTGAGATCGTTTGGGCCATTGTGCCTTCCCCCAAACACCACTTAACTGTTCAAAAATGAAGTAAATGAAAGAGAGCCCCAAATTTGAGAAACTTTGCAGGGACTTGGCTATGAGTCCTCTCCTTTAAAAGGCACTTTTGAAACAGGGGCTCTGAGCTGGCAGTCAGGGTGGCTCAGTCAGTTATGTCCTCTCCTTTAAAAGGCACTTTTGAAGGGGTGCCTGGGTGGCTCAGTCAGTTATGTATTCGACTTTAGCTCAGGTCATGATCTCATGGTTCGTGAGTTTAAACCCTGCATGGGGCTCTGTGCTGACAGCTCAGAGCCTGGGGCCTGCTTTGGATTCTGTGCCTCCCTCTCCTCTCTGTCTCTCTCTCTCTCTCTCAAAAATAAATAAACATTAGAAAAAAATAAATTTGACAAACAGCAAACAATAAGCATGTGTTATCATCAAACTATTGCAATGCTATTCAGCCTTTAAGAAAAGATCAAAGAAATGGAGGTGAGGATGGCATTCTTAATGCCCAACAAAACCCCTTAACGATCTTTTCTTCTGCTTTCTGTCACTATTTTTCACACAGGCAGCAGCTGCCACTCTATAAATCCACTCCCCATCCCAGTTGCCCACTAAGAAATTCTTCCCCCACACACACCCGGCACTGTGCCTCCCACTCACAGAGGTGACACAGTGGCTCACAATCTGTTTCTTTTTCTCCTATCTGCGCTTTGCCCTTACCTCCACATGACTCCTCCATTCTTTCCCACCCCTACCCCACCTCACCCCAGGACCTCCGTATATGTTCCCTACAAAAACACTCTGGGAGGTGTAATCTAGTCTCTTATTTCAGTTATTTCCCTTAGGAAAATCTGCCAATTACCCAGATTCTACCCCAAAAAGGAAAATCCAGGTACTGACATACCTACAAAAGTGAGAACCTTTCCTTCTGGAAAAGCAGACAGAAAAAAGAAAGGCTTTATATTAATTATTTTTTAATTCCTGTGACACATGAATAGACATATCCTATCCTGTGTTACCCTACGAGGTTGTATAACTATGCCAAGGAAGTTGCAAGCCCCTACATGGCAGTAAAAATGGAAACCTTGTCAAACACATGCCAAAGTCCTCTCATTTCCCAAACCACTCATTGTTTTATTTGATTTCCTGATGTTTCTTTCAAGATTTTTTGGCTGGAATTTTGTGGTAGGAAAAATGGATCTTCTCATGGCCTGGTATGAAAGACAAGAGATCAATTGCTTTAAGCTTTACCCTGTATTTACCAAGCGGAGGAAACAAAGAGATTCAGTAACTCTGTTAGATTCCAAGCAGAACAAGAATAATGGTTTTGAATTAATTCACTGTCTTTTCATCCATAATCTGTTCAGGCAATCCACCTAAATTTAGTGACTTCAGAGAATTCCTGTGGGTCATGAATACAGGCAGAGCTTTGCAGCAGTATTCTCCTGCCTCCTATGGCTTGAGCTGGGGGCAATCAGTGGCACTCAGCTGGCCACTCGACTTCTCTAAATGATCCATGACCATTCTACTCACATGCCTGGTGCCTTGGGGTGTGGCTGGAAAGCTGAGGTTTCATGGTCCCCTCTCATCTTCATGTAATCTCAGAGCCTCTCCATATAGTATTTACAAGGTAATTGGACTATTTACATGACAGTTCAGGCTTCCAGGGTGAGTGTTCCAAGAGACCAAAAGAAAGATCTATCAGTCTCTTAAGAACTGAGCCAGAATGGGCACACTGTCACTTCCACTATAGTTAATTGGTAAAAGCAGTTATGACCTTTTAAAGTGAAGATTCAAGGGGCGCCTGGGTGGCTTAGTCGGTTAAGCGTCCGACTTTCGCTTAGGTCATGATCTCGCGGTTCGTGGGTTCGAGCCCCGCGTCGGGCTCTGTGCTGACTGCCAGCTCAGAGCCTGGAGCCTGTTTCAGTCTGTGACTCCCTCTCTCTCTGACCCTCCCCTGCTCACGCTGTCTCTCTCTCTCTCCTAGAAATAAATAAAATATTTTAAAAAAATAAAAAATAAAAAATAAAGTGAAGATTCAAAGTGCAACTATTTGACGACAAGGATGTAGAAAGGAAGGAAGGAAGAAACGAAAAGAAAAGAAAAGAAAAGAAAAGAAAAGAAAAGAAAAGAAAAGAAAAGAAAGGAAAAAAGAGAAGAAAACTGTGGCTATATCTAATCCACCATACTTCCTTATCAAGATGTGTACCTGGAAGACTCAGTTCAACTAGTTTCTTCCACAGCAGGAGTTGGCAAACTATTGCCCACCCACCAAATCTGGCCCACCTCTTGTTTTCAGAAACAAAGCTTTTTTGGAATATAATCACACTCATTCATTCATATATTGTCTATGGCTGTGTTCACACCATAATAGCAGAGTTTAGGAGTTGCGACAGAGACCATATGGCCCATGAAGCCTAAAATATTTACTATCTGGCCCTTTACAGAAAAAGCTTGCCAACTCCTATTCTATAGCATAAAGAGAAGTTATGATGGAGACAGTAGAAAACACACTCCTTCCAGCCTTGGTCAATTGTGAGGCAGAGAAGTGGGGGGAGGAGTTCAGTTGTATGTGTCTCACTGTGCCCCGCCCCCCCCAACTCCCACCTGCAAGGTTCTTCAGGAGGTATACAGTAAAAACATCCAGAGTAAGGGAATTCTAGATCACCAAGGGTGAAGGGCTAGTGGCATACTCCTCTGGTTGGGGGGTGGGGTGGGGCAGGAGAGAAAATCCTCTAGGAGAAGAATTGACCCAGGCACTGCCACCGTGACATAATACTACAGCAATGAAAGCAAGGCTGCCATATAGATGCACTGGGCCAACTCCCTCAGTGGGGGCTGTTGGGAGTTAGAAGGTCCTGTGTACTTTGGTGAAAAGGAGCACAAAGGTGGGCATATCCCAGGGAGCAGCTTGGAGAATTTATGACCAGAGCAAATGTCTGACACCCAGACACATCCTGGTTGCCAACATTCTAGAGACCAGACCAGAGGCTTCATTCCCCAGCAGAACAATGAGAGTCTGAAGCTCCCCATATGGTATAGGCTCCAAGGCCATGAAAATTGCATATTTCTCTACTATCCCCAAGTAAAGCAGGAGGAGGGGAAAGTTGAGTCATCTGAGAGAATAAGAGAGATGACTTGAACTGCAAGACGCTGTTACCATCGTTTGTGGTAAGTTCAGACTTTGTATTTGAACCCCCATCCCCTGCAACTAATGTAGCCCTGAGGAATGTCTGATTAGTTACAGGAAATAGATAAACTACATTTTTTTTCTGTATATCTGGGTGTAAAGCATAAATTTTAGACCCTGTTACAGTGACATTTTATTAATTTCTTGTATTCTTTTGAGTTAAAATCGTGTTGTAACGGTATTAACGTCATTACTAGGTGTTAACATCAAACTTCTAATATGACTGGAATGAACTTCCTTCTTCAGAGATGGAGGGCATTCCTGTGGTAGGTCATAAAGTGAAGTTTATGAGTAGTTTGGCCTAGTTCCACTGTGGTTGGGGTTGATAATGACCTTGGGCAATGCAGTGTGGTACAATGTTGAAAGGAAGCCATTAAGGCCAGGTTTCTCCCAAGAAAATAAAGAAAATAACAGTGGAGTTAATTCAGATGACTCTTTAGCAAAGTTTCTCTCTCTGCCCCAACAACACCATCTTCTGTTCTACAAGTTAAAGAGCGCGGGGTCACTCTTCTTGCTTGCTAATAAACAAATCATTGGCTGTTGGAAAACACAATGAAAGGAATAGTTTTTAGCTGGTAGGTTCAAGTGCAGGAGTATGATTCATGTTCATGATTTTTCTCCAGCTAGGGCCCTGCTATGTTGGCTTAAACTGCTTGAAGACTAGGAAAAGGAGAGCCTGGGTTTGAAAATAAGGGTAACATTTTTCTGGGAGCTCTGATTGATTCTTACAGAGCATAGACAAAACCATTCCACAAAACTGAGCTATTAGTAGACAAAAGGTCTACCTTAGGCCAAACTTTAACATAGGCTATTTATTGCTGCGTAACAAACCAGCCCAAAATGTAGTGGCTTAAAACATTAATTTTGGGTTAATTGATCTCAGTTGGGTCATTCTTCTGCTCCATGTGATGTCATCTGGAGCCATGGTCATCTGAGGGCTCATCTGGTTTTAGAAAATCCAACATGGTGTTGAATCCTTAATGGGAGCTGTCAATCAGAGAACCTAGATTTCCCTCCACACAGTCTCTCTATGTGATTAGGGTCTTTCAAAGTATGACAGCTAGGCTTTAAGTGGGAGCATTCCAAGTGCAAATGTTCTAAGAGGAAGAAAGTGGAAGTTCCAAATCTCTTACTGCCTGGACATGGAAATCTCAGAATTTTACATCTGCCACATTCCATTGGTCAAAGAGATCACAGGGCCAGCCCAGATTCAGAGGGAGGAGAAATAAACTCAATCCTTTGACATAAGGAGTGGCATGGGTCTGCAGGGAGGGGACCTTTAGTTGGGGGTTGTATTAGGGTTTCCCAGAGAAACAGAACCAACAAGAGATTATGTGTATGTAAATGTGTATGTGTATATGAATATAGAGAGGCAAAGAGAGAGAGACAGAAAAAGAGAGAGAGACGGATTGATTTTTAAAGAATCGCTCATAAAATTTTAGGGGCTGATAAGTCCAAAATATGCAGGGTAGGCCACTGGCTGGAAACCCAGGGAAGAGTTGCACTTGAGTCTGAAATCAGCCTGCTGAAATCAAGAATTACTCCTTGCTTGGGGAAGGCCAGTCATTTTCTATGAAGGCCTTCAGCAGATAAGTGAGCCCCACGAACAATATAGAGAGCAGTCTGCTTTACTCAAAGTCTACTAATTTAAATGTTAATCTCATCCAAAAACACCTTCACAGCAACATCTAGAATAACGTTTGGCCAAATATTTGGATACCATGACCTAGCCAAGTTGACACGTAAAAGTAACTATCAATAGGGGCCAAACTAGGAGCCTGGTTACCACAGTAGACCAAGGTTCTTCCTGTCCACACCCCTCTGGTCACCCCACCTCCTATCCTTCCCCCACCTCCCCCCACCTCCACTTCTCTGCATCTTTTCTCTTCTTTATTCCTTTTGGATTCCAGGCTCCTCCTCTCTGCTTCAGCCTCCTGTTCTATGGTCTTATCTTTCTTCTACTGCTTTATTTTCCTTAGGCAGCAAAGTTAATGGAATATTTTCCACTTTGGCTATTTCTCAGGGGTGCCCCATTTATTTGCTCCTCAGGGAATGAAGTATTCTAAGGATTATGGTGAGTAAAGTAGAAAGAACACCAGGTTAGGAAATAGGCCCCCTGGTGTTACAGGATGTGACTGGTAACCTTGCTCTCACACACACCCAGAGCTTCCATTCTTTTCTCAGAGAGCACATTTCAGACTCCTCACCCAAGGATCCATTGGAAAAGACCAGAGGAGCCCAAGGTTCTCTTTCTACTCCCAAGCACCATATGTTCTCTGCAACAATGGCCATCTGGAGATAGTGCTGTCTTTTTTATTTTGCTTTGTTTTGAAAAAGCAGACATCTGAGTTAAAAGGAAAGAATGGCACCTTGTCTACACAGCGGGAAAGCTAACTGCTAACAAGTGGAAGGAACGTGATGTGTTTCAGTCAAATCTTTGTGAGTAAACAACTGCTATCTGCCTTTATGTGGGGAGTTGAATTACCCTCTAAACTAGGTGTAAAATGTCTTACAAAACCTGCATTTCACACTTTTTCCTAGTGTCTTGCTGTGGTCTGAACACAAAGCAAATGTATCCATGTTTGCAGTCTCCAAAAGCTTTCCCAATGTGTGTATTTTGGGTCAGGAAGATCCTTTTGTTTGAATTTTTCTCTCTTCCTGGGAATGATTATTAACATACACACACACACACACACACACACACACACACACACACTTCAATGGGTTGTTGTAGAGAACGAACACTTCTAGCAACTGATAGAAGAGTAAACATTTTCTTAGGTATCTGAGAAAAATAACAGTCACTATCTGTTTCACTACAAACCCAGAGTCAGAAAAACTGGGTTCAAAATACATATGGGAATCTCTACAAAAATATATGTCAATACATAGAAAAAGTTCTAGAAAGATAGCTACCCAATATAACCATGGCTACACTAGGAAGGCAATAGTATTCACATGGTGAATTCACATTTTTTTAAAGTAGACTTCATGACCAGTGCGAAGCCCATCACAGGGCTTGAACTCATGACCCTGAGATCAAGACCTGAGTGAAGATCAAGAGTCAGACACTGAACTGACTAAGCCACCCAGGTGTCCCATATTTCACATTTTACTATACATATTTATATGTTGTTTTAATAACCAAGCAAGAATTCATGTATTTCTTTGATTTAGAAAAATTGTGGACTAGAGTATATATTAGCTTAGTGTAGCAAAGTACCACTAACTGGGTGGCGTCTCACAGTTCTGGAGGCTAGAAGTTCAAGCAGGGTTGTTTCCTGCTGAGGGATTTGGCAGAGAATCTGTTCCATGCTGGCAATTTTGGTGTTCCTTGGCTTGTAGAAGTACTACTCTGATCTCTGCCTTTATCTTTACATGACCTTCTCCCTGTGTGCATGTCTGTGTCCAAGTTTCCCCTTCTTATAAGAACTCCAGTTATATTAGATTAGAGACCCACCCTAATCAAGTATTATCTCATCTTAACTGACTACATCTGCAACAGAACTAATTCAAATAAGGTCATGTTCTGAGGTACAGGGAGGAACTTCAACATATGAGGGGTGGGGGGAGACATTTCAATTCTTAACAGAACAAAACAGAGTGTTTTATAATTGTTCTCTAAATAAAAATAATTTTTGAAGGAATTGTGGTCAGCAGCCTGCTGGGCACAGCAGGACCAGGAACTGGTCATGATCCTCTCTAAGACTCCTTCCTGCATTCGTAAAATGGAGCCAAGAACATCTGCCTTCATTATTCCATGGCACTGTGGTAAGGGTCAAATAATGCACATTGAAGAGCTTCATACTATGCAAAGGTCTATGTTAAGGGGAACACAACTGCATACATACTGTGAATGAAGATGAGATGTCCAGCCTCAGGAAGCATGCATCTTGAGAAATCAGGAAAGGCAGAGATGTGTCTAACTCTTGTGACAGAGAGGTAGCAGATGTCACATCTAGCTTGCCCTCAAAACTGTAAGGTGCCATCATAAGTTGAACCTGGGGGAGTGATAGCAGGCATAAAGCTCAGGGTTTTCAGGCTTTAATTCAGTGCACAGAATGATACTCCTCATTCAAACAGATTTTTGCTTTCTGAACTTCAAACTATGGTCAAAGAGATGCACAAAAATTAAGAAGAAATAGTCTTGTGACCTTAGCTTATAGCAGCAGTTCTTCACCTTACTTAGGCTACAAATTCTTTGGGGAACCTGATTAAAACAAAACAAAACAGACATGGATGCTTACCTCAGAAAAAGGCACCAATTTTGCACACGATTTCAAGGAGCTCATGAACTTCAGGTTCAGAATCTCTGATTTGAATGAATAAAAGTATTTAAGATAGAAGACACTTGAATCAATGCTTAAGAAAGAGAATACTTTGGGAGAAGCCTGGTTCTTTCTGGTTCAGTTAAGAAAGAATTCATCCTCCTTCTTAGTAAAAAAGGCTAAATTATAAAAGCTTTCCATACATCCCTTCTCAGCTCATGGTATCCTGATAACGTGGACTTCTGTGACCTTGAACTGAGATGTTCTGAGAGGCAACCTGCCAGATGACTCTCTTAACTCCCAGTGATGGGTACTGATGGTCCAAACAGTGGCACTGACACTTGAGTCCTTACCTCAGGGAATAAGTGGCTAGCGGCGCAAAAGCAGCCTTTTTGGGTTTCAGAAGTCTAGGCCTTGCACGTATGAGAGAATACCTGCTAGTGTCAGCTCATGGCTTCCAGCAAGGGAGCGCTGAGGGCACCTGGTGCATCAAGCTTCACCACTGGAAGGGAAGAGGAGTGCTCAGAATTTAGAGGTCCCTGAACTAGGAGCTGTGGGGTCTTAATTCTCTTCTCACTGGGATGGATGAAATACATGGATGATGATAGGACAAAGCTAAAGCCTCATTCCCAGGAGTATCTACTCTAAGAGGTGGCCCTGAGCCCAAGAGTCTCTATGTGATGCAGGAGTGGTGGCAGGTGTTGCACACACCAAAGAGTGGCCCAGAGCTGGTGAAGGGTCTAAAGCAGATCCACAAGGTATCCTGCCTGTTGGGGTGGCCCAGAAGTAGCAAATAATCCCTGAGAGTCTGTGAGGACATGGGAGAAGCTCAGGATGAACTGGACCTTGTGGTTGGGAATGTAGGACAACTCTGCCCAATACACGTGGACTGATGACCATAGGCCAGAGGGAAACTGGGTGAGAGAGACACCAAAGGCAGAAGGCGAGATGACCCCAGTAGAACCTAAGCAGTCCAAATATCTTCTCAACCTTTATCACCCAGCTCAGAGGCAACCCTATTTATACTGAATAACTGAGATGGATGGGAACTCCAAACAGAAATGGAAATTCAGTTTACCTACACACACACACACACACACACACACACACACACACACACACACACACACACACACGTGTATGTATTTCTGGCTTTTGATGGATTTCAAGACATGCTACGCCAAAATGTGGCGCCTTAGAATATTAATATCATAAGATGAAGAATTTTTTTTTTTTTACAAATAGTTTATTGTCAAATTAGTTTCCACATAACACCCAGTGCTCATCCCCACAAGTGCCCTCCTCAATGCCCACCCCTCCTCCCCCCCACATCCACCAGTCCTCAGTTTTTGTCAGCATTCAAGAGTCTCTCATGGTTTGCCTCTCCCCCTTTCCCCCACCATTTCCGCCCTTCTTCTCCCCTTGGTCCTCTGTTAAGCTCCTCCTAATCCTCCTATACGTGCACACATATGATATTTGTCTTTCTCTGCCTGACTTATTTCGCTCAAGAATTTTTTTTTTAAATGGCAGAAGCAGGAAGGTTACCTGACCTCCCTCTCGTATCCTTTCTTCCCTGAAACAAGTCTTAATATTCCCAGGTGAAAGGCAACCTTCCTGTGCTGGCAAAAGGGAGGCCATTCTTATGACCAGAAACAGCAAATCTGAAGCCAAAAAAAATCTGTGCAAATAAGCCTTGTTGAATATCTTCTTAGTTATTTCTTTACCATTTACTATTTCTAGCCTAGAGCCATTTGCCTCATCAATTCTTCACACATGTTATTGTTTCTTGTCTAAACGGTATCAAAGCTTCCCGCTCTGGTCATTTCTTCAGGTCTTTTTTCTCTTGTGAAGGCTGTCATCTATATATATAAACTCGATAACATCTGTGAGCTTTTTTTCCTGTGAATCGTCTTTGTCACTTTAATTTTCAGACCCAGCCTGAGACTGAGTCTATGAGGGTTGAGAAAAACATTTCCTCCCCTGCAATTACTAAAGACCTGGCTCTCCAAGCCCACCGTAGTTTCCTGTAGACTCTTCTACGCTAAGAAAAAATTGCATTACGAAGAAAAAAGACATCTCATTGTTCTTTTCTTAGAAAATTGTTATACATTAACCTCAATTATCCTTGTTACTGAGATGTCGGTAGCAGCCTGAGTTTTCTCATCCTTCCAGTATTATGGGATTACCCTTTTCTGTAATATTGAACTAAAGGGGTTTAAGCCACTGGCTGCCATGAAGTGAGAAATCCAGGGCCCCTTCCGACATGACTGGGAATCCTCAGAGGGCTTATGTATCTCTGGTTCACAGTGGCTCTGACGTTTTCTCAGCGATGGGTCAGTGTTGGAGCTTCTATTCCATACTCCGTCATCACATGTCACAGACTGCACCTTCCCCCCTCTCCCACAGGACCACTGACATAAGGTTGTATTTTCAGCAGGTTTGACAGAAGGTTTGGGCTGGCACAGCAGAGAGGAGTTACGGCATGGACAACTCAGAAGTGAGCGTGAGACATTCCGCCACCGTTCCCCCCCCCAGGAACACCTTGCTAGCTTTTGCTTTCTCTCCTCTCTGTCCCCAGCCTCTGCCATGACATATCCCTCTGATGACTTTCTCCTCTTTTTCTCTTGTCTTTGCGAAGCAATGTAGCCCTTCCTTTGTTCTGCCTCCTTTTTTGGTATTTTGCCCTGGAGCTTCATTTTTCATATCTAAATAGGCAATCAACAACAACAAAAGGCCCTTCTTGATAGGGTTTCCTTCACTGACATGTGAAATAACAACTGTTTTCCTTTGCTGCATACAGTACTTCAATCTTTTGCCAGTGAGAATAAATGACACAGAACCCACCTTGGTTCAGGGGGCAGAATATTCATTACAGTTTACAACCTTCCAACTGTTCTCCTGCCCCAGTCATCATCCACTTTCCAGACACTTCTGAATGGGGTGAGTGAACACGAATGGGAATACAACTCACCCGTTTGCTCATTTGGGCCATCTCTCTTACAGGTCCAGAGGCTGCAGACCCGTGGGTCCTGAAGCAATCCACGATCATCATTAAGACAACGAAAACAAACGGGCAGCCGGCAGAGTCTGGTCTTGTACACATACAAACACAGCCCACGTCCTTCTGCAGGAAGAATTATATACCTGAGCTCCTTAACTGTAGGAGTAAGAAGAAAGACAACTAAGAGAAGAGAAACCCTAGATAAAAGATGGCTGAAAATAGCAGTCACACAAAGCAGTGAGCTGCTTAGAATACTAAAAGCAGAAAACTAAGTCAACAGTAATTACCAACATAAAAATGTAAGCTTTATTCTCTTCTCAGGTTTCACATATACATGCTGCACGCAGCATAATGGCTAGAAAGAATTTACTCAGGGAAAACCAAATCTGCTATTACCTTTAAAATCATCTGGTTTAATTTGAAGAACATTTTTAGTTAAAGGAGAAAAACAAGGTTGAGGGAACCTTGGTACAGTTCTTACTACAATCGGGAACAACGAAGGCACCCTGGAACAAAGAATGGATGGGAAGGCACCCAATTTCTCCCTTCACAGCAGCCAGGGTCACATCTGTGTGCAGAGTGTGTGACAGCTGGGAAGGTGTGCAGGGAACCTGTCTTGAATAACCTTACTGGCAGCCTGGGGAACCCACGACAATCACCATCAGAATCAATTCCCGTCAGTCAGAGTGAGCCAAATCCCTGCAGTGTCTTCAACGTAGGGAGACCATTTTCAGACTATGAAAGACCTAGAGACACAATCCCTGCCCCAACATGCTTCACTGATTACTTCCCTTGGGAGTTGACTCATCAGAAATAGGACATTTGTTCTAAAGACCTATTTTACAAAGTATACATATAAACAAATTTCCATCTCTTGAATATGCTGGTGCAACTGACTTATTAAATTAGCCAGCCAAATCAGCTTACTAAACTAAAGAAGCTCAGTGTTTTTGGGGGGGCAAGTTTTGATGCAGAAGATGGAGGAGGGGGGAGAGGTCAGGGGCTTAAAATGACCTTGCAAAGAAAGTACATCTATATAATGAAGCACTATGCACCTATAAAAAAGAATGAAGTTGTTCTCAACATATTGGTAGGGGAAAATCTCTAGGATATATTGTTGAGTAAAAACAAAACAAAATAACAAAATAAAACAGCAGCACAGTTTTTATAGTATACCACCATTTGCGGAAAGAGGTAAAAATAAGAATATACATACATATATATATATATATATATATATATATACATATATATCATTTGCATAAGGCTTACTGGAATAGTATATAGAGACTAAGAAAAATGATAGCTCAGAAGAGGCAGGGCAGGGTATGATGGGATAAGGAAAGGGATAGTTGGAGGTGGGATAGAAGTAAGACTTCTTAATGTGCTTTTGTTATATTGTTTTGATTTTTAAACTATGTGAATATATTAGCTATATACATAATATATATATAATGTAAATAAGCAAAAAATTAATAAACAAACCATCCCTCTTTGCCACCTACTGAAATCTTTTTTTGTCCTTTAGACCCAACTCAGGAGTCACCACATTGACTTATTCATTAATAAACATTAAAAACTACTGTGTGCTAGGGGCTGTGCCAGGTGCCCACTGTCCCCACCTGGGGATGTCCTGGTGAGCGGGGTTATAGCACCTTGGCAGTTTGTCTAGGAGCTGCACCGCTAAGCAGACAACCTTCTGTAAAAGAGAAGACTGAGAATTTCCTGAACCCTTGCATCTTCGGCTTCTCAACCCCAAACCACTGACCTCTGCATTCCCAAGCACAGTGGTTCTCTCCTGGATTAGGATCACTGGGTGCCTCTTCTGGCCTATGACTTACTACAAGGCGAGAGCCCTCACACATACATCTCTAGGGCCTCATAGCCCAGGTCATGACCTACAGCAGGCGCCCAGTAAATGTTATTTAAATGAATGGATTGATGTGATGCTTCCCACTGTGGGCAGCCCAGAGGGCAGAAAGGAAGAGACTAGGTGCCCTGGGGGAAGGAGGAGGGCTCCTAGTGATGGCAGTGAATGTCAACGCCTCAGCCCCAGTGGGAAGGTATGGCCAGGTTCAAGGTTTGCATCATCTTGGGACTAAACAGGAATAGATTACCCTACTCAGCCTCTGCCCAGGAGCTGGATCCCTCCCTGAAATCCAAACAGACCATCCCAGAACTCATCAAACTTTGAATCTAAACTGCTCAGCTGATAGAGTCCAGGCAAAGCTACCTCTGTATCTTCCAGTTTAGCAAGTTCTCTTAGATCACCACTACTCACTCTCTGGGGGCAGGAAGATCACCAAACAATATAAATGCAGATGAGGTCAAGTTCATGCTGCATGGTATGAAATACCAAAAAACTGAGATTCAGACCAAGAGACAGTACCATTACTTGTCGTAGAGATTTACCTCCTGCCCTCTACCTGAAAGACTCTTAACTTAATCAATTTTGAATCCAAGCTCTTGTTTTTCAAGTGTCAACTTTATATCATTTACTGAAAAGAAAAACATTTCTTCATGTTTTGCATCTTTCTTAGTTATGGATTGCTTTCTGGGGTCAATTTAAAAAGCAATTTGCAACGATTTAGCCTCTGGACTCCTGTTCACAGCAGCACGTTTCAGGTGGATAATTCCCCCAGCTTGATCATCAAAGCAAATCATATACTTACAAGGTGGTTCCTGCATGGTAAGCATTTATGTAAGCAATTTTGCCCATCATGACGATTCAGAAAGAGGCTAGCCAATGAGAAGAGTCTCCTCTCCTGCTTTTAATCACTGTAGTCCTAGAGATGAATGGAAGTCCCTGGTGAGCAGACACGAAGGGCCAGAAACGGCAGGGGAAGGTTGCCTGAACTATCAGCTTTATCTCTGGATCTGATAAGCCTCAGGCCAAGTTGAAAAGAAAGTCACCAAGCTTGGTCAGCAACGTGGGGGCCGCCAGCATCAGCATTAAGCTAATGAGACAGAGACAAATTAGAACCATTTTCAGGATCAACAGCTGTCCTTGGGCCTTCTTCTTATCACTGGCTTTATGTTTTTTAGGGGCTGCTGCAGGTACAGAGCTGGGAAGAGAGAGAAAATGCAGTTTCACTAAAGAGGGAGCCCTGACGGGGTGGGCTGCTTCAGAGCTGCCTCTCTGCTCTCAAATTCCACTTGGGAGCAGAGGGACAGTCACAGAGCTGGGAGGACAGGAGGGAGAATTGATCCCAAACAGAAAAGAGGAAATCAAGAAATTAGGAAACACAGCTGTCCAATGAGCAGAAAATTCAGACAAAGTAAAAATAAGAATGATCTAGAAAATGAAATAAGTAGGGGATGCGAAAAGGCATTAAAGGACACACATAGGTGGTTTAGAATGGATAAGGGGGTGCAGAATTGGATAAAAGAAGGGATATAGAAGGCATTGTAAATAGAAAATGAGATGGAGAATTTATATATCATTTAATATATATTTTTAAAATAATTTATATACGTATGCATATTTATACATGTATGCATTTGTACATATTTAATAAATACATGTAATAAATATAATATAACTATATGTATAACATACATTTATTTAGTATATATAAAATATAGTTACATATTAATATATAAAATAAGTAATGTATAGTCACTATAATAAAAAGGATGTGTAAAGTATAGAAAATTGAAGTCCTCTATAATTTCCACCTACATGCCTTCCTTCTAATAACCATTGTTAACATTGTCTGATGAATATTCTGCAGGTTTTCCCTTCTTTTCAGCATGTGTGCAAGTGTAGGTGTTCCCATGTGGGGACAGGTTAGGGGAAGCGAGAGTGGCAAGAACCCTTGGGAGGTGACATTGACACAGCCAGGGCCTTGCTGGGTCCTCTGGAGGCCACCTGCCGACCATCCATGTGCAAGTCCACAACTCTGGCACCCAGGCCAGAGAGCAATCTCCTGCTTTGAGGGCCTGTTGGGAGCTCACAGGGCAAGACGAAAGTTCTAGAGAGCTAGTGCCCCAGCTGTGAGCTTCACCTATGTGAGATGGGCATTGAGGGATAAATATCCAGCTTCCGCTCCCCTCAGGGTAACCATTTTGAGGTGTGTCCCACATAGTGTCTCAAAGTGTCTCAGGTGGCATTCGGCTCCAATTGCCCCCAGCGGTAATCTGCTCATCAGCGCACATTTTATCACATATCCTTTCTTTGCTGTCTTACTTTCCCACATCCAAAAAAAAACAAATGAAGCAAAAAACCCCAAATGATGTGTACCCAAATCCTTGCCTCAGGATCTGCTTTGGAAGAAACCCAAGCTGAGATGGAACAGAAGGCAACAACGGGGGGTTTGGGGGGAGTGGGCAGATCTGTGATATCTTTAGGAGGCAGAGTGAACATGACTTGCCCATGCAAAGCAAAAGAAGAGGGAGTGAGGAAGAAGGGCATGCCACAGCTGGACTGATAAATAAATTTCTACCTGGTTTGAAAAAGGAATAATTTTCGAAATTATAGTTCTACCCTATAGTTTAGATGGAGTGAATGAAAAACTAAGAGAATGGATAATAGAATGAAAAACTAAGAGAATGGATAATAGAATGAAAATCTAGATGTAGAAGGAATTTAGCCTCAAGATTATGGGGAGAGAGTATAAAATGAGGTAACAGCAAAAACCACATGAGAATTAACTGCAGGGATAGGAAACTGGAGAAAGGCGACATAGAATGAATGAGGTAATGTGTAAAACAAAATGAAGAATGGACAAGAAGTGAGGAAATATAGCAAATGAAATGGAGAATAAATTAGTCAATGAAAGAAAAGTTTACACTGTAAGTTAGAGATTGTCATTTTATGGGCAAGAAAATGAGGAAATGGAAAGGAATAGTAATAAAATTAATCATGGCAACCAAAGCTGTGGGAAAATGAATAATGAATGAATAAGTGGACAGAAAAAAGGGGGAAGGAATGAGAGAATGAAAAAAGAAATATACATATATATATATTTATAGCCCCAAGTGATTGACTCATTGAGACCAAATGATGGAGTGATTCTTCCTTGAGTAGAGAAAGAAGAGGCAGACCTAAAGATGGAAATAAAATTAAATTAAGGAATGAATGAACACCCAGTGAGAAATTAGCAGAATGAGGAAAAAAGACATACTCTGTGAAGAAATGAAAGGAAGGAACGGATATTTCTTTCCAAACTTTAATCAAGATCTTTTGAAAGTTTCTGAAGTTTCATCTATTGCTTCTCCCTCCAGCCGGATCCAGATGGCCGGACAGCCCTGAGGGAGGGAAGGGCCAGGAATTGTGGAGACAGTGAAGAACAGCAGCCAGGAAGGACAAAAGTCACCGAATTGCAGAGATGTGGCCAAAGATAATCTCCGCTTTAAGGTCCCTCAATAAAGATAAAACCCTACCGCATGCTTGGCTACCTCCGTTTCGTTTGTCTGAACTAATTTAAAGTCAACATGTTTTCTTCCCTATGTTAATTAGTCTCTCTGTTATTATTACAAGACCGCTGAGTAATGTAATAATTATATAGTGGTAGTCTGCTAAAACGTCTCCACAAATCCTTTTAGTCTGGCACACAGTCACCCACCCAACTAGAGGCCACACTGCCCAGCCTCTCTTGCTAGTAGGTGTGGCCATGTAACTATCTGGGCTGCGAGCAGAATTGAAGTAGACCACTACGGAGCCTTGCCTTCGACAGAACAGGCTATGAATTCTATGTTCTTTCTTCATTCCTGCTGGTTAAGAGATAGTGAAAGTGGGAGCAATTTCCACTTCTACCCAGCAATGGAAGCCACGTGTCGTGAGGGTCACAGGCAGAGCAGAGCCAAGCCAGGCAGAGCATATCTACCTAATCTGCACCACATGTTTCCAGACTTCATGTGGGAGGGGAAGTCTCTCTTAAGTGACTGTATTTTGAGGTTTCATTGTTATATCAGCTAAGCCAGTACTCTTATGCATTAAATGATCTTGGAATTTAAAGATACCACTGTCTGCTTATTAACAAGGTGCAGACACACACAGGCATGACACTATTCTAGAAATGGATGTAGATCTGTTCACCTTTTTGTGGGATCTTTCTCATGCCTTTAACACATGTTAAAACTTGTAACTACTGGCCTCACTTTCTATATTTCAGGAAGACTGTCCTAGATCAAGAGTGAGGGCCATATGTCCAAAACAGCAGTCTGGCTATGTGCTCTAATCCTTGAGGGAATTTGCCTTAGGTTGTGAAGTGGCCTGAAGGGCCAAGGGAAGGTTAAGAACTTAACACTTAAGAACAGAGATTCCAGAACTATACAGTCAGGGCTCTTAGCTCCACCACTTACAAACTTTGTGACCTCAGGAAATGACTTACTTCTGTGCCTCAGTTTCATTATCTGTAAAAGGAGATGATAGTGCCGCCTCACAGATGTGGTGGGAATAACCTCAAGTCACATGTGCGAAGTACTCAGGGCAGTGACGGGGACATGGTAAAGACAAAAGAAATGCTTTCTATGATTGCTTTTGTTTTTATTATTAGCATTTTGCCATCTCCAGAGTTGTTTGCAGAGCAGTGTGGGTTGCTAATATCTTCATTCAACAGATGAGGAAAATGACTTGTTAAAACCCACATGGATTCCTTAGAAAAAGAGCCCAGGTCTGATAGTTCCATGAATGGATCATCTCATTTATTATAAGCTGAATTGCCCCCAAGTTTGATCTCCATCTTGATGAGGGAGAACTTTGTGCTCCCCCTTCATGCTCCACTCCCCTAAAATGTTAGCTATAAGCCTCATTATCAACAAGCCCTTGTTAAGAGCCCAGGGCACAAATACGATTAAGTTCGCTCAAATAAAGTGAGTGAGGGTTAGTGTAACTTTCACAGGTCACAGTGAATGTGTGGAGCTGAGATGTGGACCTTGGAAGTCTGGTTCTGGAATCTCTGTTCTTAACTCTTAACCCCTGGGTGTCACTTCACAATTTAACTGTAAACTTGACCCAGTCCCAGGTTTTGCTTACAGCACTAATCCCAAGAGAAGAATTTGATTCGCCCCTCTTGGTTCTGATGTCTACGCATCAGGTTTGGCCACAGGGTTGAGTTACTTGACTTTACAGAACTAATGTATGAAGGGAAGCTAGAATGGCAGTAGTTCCAAGAGAGAGCTTTAAACACAAAGCCACCCCAAAACTTATCTTCTAGAGCTAAAAGGTGCAAAGGAAATTTAGATTTGTGATGAAGACAATAAGTTGACTTGTTCATGGGAACTTTCAAGGAGAGAGACACAGAATTGGCTGTCACCACCATATAGGTAGGTTCATGGAGCCTATAAGAGAAGATGACAAGGCAAAGAGAGAGAATATGGAGGCCATAATACCCACAAAACTGCAGTGAATGACAGAAGATAGTCCAATTAAAGAGACTGAGAGTCATGGTATCAAAAATTCCAGAGAGGTGAAAGAAAGAAAAAAAAAGAAGAAGAACTCAAAACTGTGCTCTGAATCTGGCCATTAGGAGGTCTGGCAACTTTGATGAGAGCATATTAGGGGAAAACAGCCCAACATAGACAGCAAAGGATTGACCAGAGCTCAGTGAAAGCAAGGAAGCAGGGATGGTGGGTGTAACTACTTCTCAAGCTTCACTTGGAAGAAAGAGAACCAAGGGCAGTAGGTAGAGGAAAAGGAGCGCAGGGAGAGGGTTACTAAAATTTGTGTTTTGTAATAGATTCTGAGCAAGTTTTACAAGCTGAGGAGAAAGAGTCAGTAGAAAAGAACTGGTTGAAGATGAGAGAGAGGTTAATTGATAGAGACATTACCAGAGCAAAGGGTGGTGGGATTGATTTGGGGCAGGAAGAGAGCTGCATCTTTGTTCAATTACCTGCCAAGTTTCGTAGAATTGATTGATCAAAGTCAAGCTAATGTGAGAAGGTATTTTAGGAGTCCCCAATACTGTGGTTCTACAGCTGACTCCGGAACAACACAAGGGTTAGGGGTACCAACTCCCTGCATAGTTGAAAATCCGTCTATAACTTTTGACTCCCCCCAAACATAATGAATAGTCTACTGTTGACCAGAAGCCTTCCCAATAACATAAGCAGTCAATTAACACATATTTTGTTTTTATATATATTATATACTTTATTCTTAGAATTAAATGAGCTAGAGAAAAAGGAAATGTTATTGGGAGAGAAAATATATTTACAGTAGTTGTAAAAAATCCATGCATAAGTGGATCTGCACAGTTCTAACCCATGTTGCTCAAGAGTCAACTATATTCATATACATATGTATGTATTGTATGTGTGTATGTATTTATTTATTTTTGAAATGCATGCTGGCTGCTTTTTGCAAACTGGATTCTAGGACACAAATGTGGAAGCAGATTGTAATGTTCCCTATGTCCTTAAAAATCAGTATTCTCTGTATTTCAACAAGGAATTGCAGATAGAAGAGTTTATACCAATACTTCTAACTCAAATTCAGGACTACAAAGCTTTTGTATGATTGCCTCTACCTCAGGCTACTTGAATGACTGTTCCCTACAGAAATAAATGGTTACAGGGCAAAACCTTCTGAATTCTGCCATTTGTGGGGCCCTCAGAGGAAGTGCCAGCTCCATGCCTCATCATCCTAAAATGAAGCCTGCCAATCAATAACCTGATTTGTAAGAGGTTCTTAATCAGGTTCAAGGCCTCATCCTTAAAAATGAATGGGTAACCAGGGCGCCTGGGTGGCTCAGTCAGTTGAGCGTCAACTCTTGGTGTCAGCTCAGGTCAGGTTCTCATGGTTTGTGGGTTTGAGCCCCACACTGGGCTTGACATCTTTCCTCTCTCCCTCTCTTTCTGCCCCTCCACTGCTCTCTCTGTCTCTCTCAAAAATAAATAAATAAACTTAAAGAAAAAAATGAATGGATAACCAAGAATTATGAAACACCTAAGGAAAGCCTTCAACAGGAAAGAAAGTGAGAAAGAAAAACAGAGAGGAAAAAAAATAACACCAGAAAGAACACAATTCAAGAAATGAAATCTAACTTACAGGAAAATAATTATCCTTAGAGACATTTGAGAAGATAGCGCATCATTAAAACCCAACAGAATGCAATGAATAAGGAATAAATAAAATTTTAAACATACAAAGCCTTCCAAAGTTATATCCCACAGAATCTGTCTTAGGAAAGTACTTAAGGATCTCCAGAACAAAAATAAAAGAAACAAAAACCAAGAAGGAGGAAGCTGAGGGGAAAGCTCACGTAGTCTCGGTGGTGCAGCAAGAACTAAAGCCCCAGAGTATGGACCGTAACCATGAAATAAGCAAGACACGTTCATCCTACAACCCGACGTGAAGTCCAGATCACAGAAACTCACACCTGGACTCCCCTCCTGTAGAGTGCTGAAAAGCAGAGGGCCTTGCAGTGTTCGGGTACCCTGACCAAGCAGATTCCTTATTCTGGCACTGGGTCCACTGAACTTGCCTGAGAAAAAAGGATACTGTGAGGTGGGGGTGGGGAGCTCACTCACAGCTGCCTGTCCTTAACTGGAGCAGCATAATCTTTCCCATTCCAGGTTGTCACCTTTCCAGTCCTTGAAGCCAGGCTGCTCCTTATGGTCTGTGCTGCAGACAACAGTGGATCCAACCCAGGGAGATACCAGTAAGACAACTGCGTCCTGTCCTAAGGAGCAAATAGTCCAGTTTCTAACAGGAGAGTGAAGAAGTCCAGGAGTGAAAGGGATTGGGGGAAGAAGAGTACCCAAGGGATTGAATAGTACTTGTGAGGATGTGGAGTTACTTAGGAAGATGATAGAGAAGACACCCTGAAAAACAAAGAGGTGTGGGGAAAACTCACCAATGGTAGGGAACATGTGGAGCACCTGCTTCGGACCGGGCACTATTCTAAGCACTAACTTCTATTAGCTCTCTAATCTTTACAATTCAGAGATATGTACTATTATTATTCCATTTTATGGATGATGAAACTGAGGCACAGTGAAGATTCATAAGGACTTACCCAGAGTCCACACTTACTGAGCAGAACAGCCAGCATCAGGCCCGGGCAGCCTGGCTCTGGCACCTGAGCGTTGTGCGGTACTGCCTGAGACAATGAGCACACTCACTGCACACTAGCCGCCTGTGCTGCCAACAGTGTTTACTTCAACACAACAATGAAAGCACGCTTTGTAGATTGTCATCTTTTAGATCAACTATAAACATAACTCCCCAAATCATTATGTTTTTAGAACATAATGTTCTGGCAATATAAAATTAAGCAGGAGTGGCAAAGTTAGGAAATGAGAAAGGAGGGTAGAGGAGGGGAGGAAAAAGTTAGGGGTGCTGATGCCCTCCTTGAACAGAATAGGGAGTTGAGGGGTACCATCTGTAATCATTTGCATGTTTATTGAATGTCTCCTCAAAACCCTGATGTATGTGAAGAACTCACCTAGCTTGTGCACTGTTACGTTCCCAGATCTTACAAGAGTGCAAGGCACACCTCAGGCACTGGGTAGATATTTGTGGAATGACAGAAGAATGAATGAAAGAAAGGGAGAGAGAAGAGAGAGAGAGGAAGGAAGGAAGGAAGGAAGGAAGGAAGATGAATAGGTAGGAAAGAAGGAAGGAAGGAAGAAAAAGAAAATCTAGAGGATAGGTACATTTAAATTTACAAAGGTAATTGATAGAGGGAATAAAAATAATGATAGAATTTTATTGGCAGGATTATGGGAGGTGTGGATATTGCAAGTCATCTAGATCCTTATCCACCACAGCTGACCATCAATAAACAGTATCTACATTTGATAAATTAGGACATAGTGATACAGGCATATTATTCAGAAAAATGAACATAAACACAAAGGGACTAAAAACAAAAAAATCTGTAAGTGGTAAAGGTGGCTGTTTTGGGGGGCACCTACGTAGTTCAATGAGTTAAGTGTTAGACTCTTGATTTTGGCTCAGATCATGATCTCAAGGTTGGTCAGTTCAAGCCCCAAATCAGGATTCTTTCTCTCTCCCTTTCTCTGCCCCTTCCCTGCATATGCACTCTCTCTCTCAAAGTAATTAATAAACATTTTTTTAAGTGGCCGGTTTTTGACAGAGGATTGAAAGGTAGAGCAGAGGAGATGAATGATTTAATTATAAGCACATCTGTATTCTTTTTTTCTCTATGTGTATGTATTATTCTCATATTAAATGAAATTTAGAAATAAATTATATAAAATATCACAACGTTTATATATACACATATACATATATATATATATATATAAACTTTTCATTTTAGGACAGCTTTAGATTTACAGAAAAATTGTGAAGATAGTACAAAGGGTTCCCATATATCGCACTCTTAATCTGCCCTATTACTTACATCTTGGATTCATATGGTGCATTTGTTACAATTAATGGACCAATATTGATGCAGCATTTTAAACCAAAGCCCATGTTTATTCAGACTTCCTTAGTTTTTACCTAATGTCTTATTTCTGTTCCAGGATCCCATCCAGGATACCACATTGCCTTTACTCATCATACCTCCCTACGCTCCTCTTGACTGCATTAGTTTCTCAGACTTTCCTTGTTTTTGACCTTGAGGAATAGTGGTAGGGTATTTTTCAGAATGTCTGTCAATTATGACTTATCTGATAATTTTCTCAAGATTAGGTCAAGTTATGAATTTGGGGGATGAAGAGCACAGAGGTAAAGTGTCATTGTGACTACAAGTTATCAAGGGAATGTGCTACCAGTATATAACTTCGTCACTGTTGATGTTGACCTTGTTCACTCGGCTCTGGTAGTGCTGCCAGCCTTTTCCACTGCAAAGTTACTTTCTCCTCCTTTTCACGCTGCACTCTTTGGAAGGAAGGAAGTATGTTCAGTCCATAGTTAAGGAATGAGAAATTATGTCCTACCATTTCAAGGGTGAAGTGTCTGCATAAACTGTTCTGGACTCTTCTGCATAGAATGCTCTTTTAAAAGCACAAGCCCTTGATTAAAATGCTCTAATGACTTCCCAGCTTTCTTCAAATGAATTCCTAACTCCCTACCATGACCATGGCCCTTATGCCATTTGGTGGCCACTTTCTGTGGTCTTCATGGTCCATGGCCCTATTCAGTC